>JACERP010000406.1:0-66441 GCA_014080715.1 Scenedesmus sp. NREL 46B-D3 | reverse complement strand
AGATGATGAGCAGAAAGAGGAGGACGAGGCTGTAAGACACAGACGGCTGCGACATGTCGTACAACACACAGAGTTGCAGGTTGTGTGTTTAAAAGTGGGTGCTTGCAGGGGTGGATGTTTGAACAGCATGCGTCCTGTGATCAGGAAAGCCTGCTGCTGCTGCTGCTGCTGCAAGGATCCCCGGCCAGCCCTCCAACTCAGCATGCTCGACATCTGCTATGTGCCTTTGCCTTGTTGCGCTTCCGCTGCTTCCGCTGCTGCTGCTGCTGCTTGCAATGGGCTGCATCAAACTACCCCTGTCTCAGCCGCCAGAGCAGTTGCCCCTTGTGGGTCATGGCTGTTGATGTGCCGGTGTCCCGTGCTGCTGCTGCTGCTGCTGCTGCTGCTGCTGCTGCTGCATAAATACAGGATCGGGCAGCCCGCACTCACCATGCCTGGCAGCCACTGTATGTCTGTGCCTGTGACCGTCAGCGCCGCGTCATCCGCGTACCGCAGCTCCTTCACCAGCTCCCTGCAGATCAACAGACGTTTGTTGGAACGCCAAAGTAACACAGTGTTGTTGACTGGTTGTTGTGTTGTCTGCACAGCACAAGCGCAACGAGACCCTGGGAGTGGTGACGTAGGGTGCGGACAAATAATCACGGGGAAACAGCTGTGGAGGGGCCCAAGATACTAAGCAGGTGCTGCAGGTTTCGATGCACGCTACCGAACAGATTCAGAGGTGTGGGTGTGGTGTGAGGACACTCGAGCCAAACCTCACACCTGTTGGTGAAGAAGGGGTTGCGTCCGTCTTCAAACGTGAACTTCACTTTGAAGCCGCTCTTAATGTCATCGAAATCCTCCACATCCACCTGCGGCAGAAGCGGCCCAAACGTATGTGTTGATGGCAACATGCACTTCACTGACTAGAATGAAGATGATAGACATCATAGCAGCAGCTGCCGCCGCCGCTGCTGCAGCAGCGATGAGAACAGGAAAACTTGCGGTGGCGCATTGCTGCGGGCATCACACGCTGCACGGCGCAACACTTTCTGCCTGTTCTGACCGATTTCAACACATCCTAAGGTTGACAGCTGCCGACCATGCGCGACACACGATGAGCTTCAGCGCTGTGTATGTTGTTATAATTTGGGGTCCAATACATGGACACCAACATCACATAACAAACATGACAACAACAAAGATAGGCCCACCTCCACCAGGTAGTCCAGCACATCCAGGTCACTCTCTGTCACAACTCCCCGGATGACAGGGTGCACCATCAGCACCTGAAGTAACAAGAAAAGTAACAACAGCGGGGTTCAAGCCAGGTGTCAGCAGGCAAACAGCCACCGGCAGGAGTGACGGGGGGGCGGCCTGCACCAGCTCAACATAAAGCAGGGACGAGCAGGCTGTGGCATGCTGAGACAGGGCTGCTGCAGTGTGCTGTGCCTGCTGCTGCTACTGCTGGACCTGCTGCAGCTTCTGCCGCCGCTATTGCTGCTGCTCTGGCCTGCATATGTGCTGCTGCTGCTGCTGCTGCTGCTGCTGCACGGGCATGCAACGCAGCAGCAGAGCTTGCAGGGGTCTAAGATTCGTGCTAAACTTCGCACTGCTGACTCTGAGCTGTTGCAAGCCGTGGCACTGCCCCTGCAGTGGGCTGTGCCGTTGCTGCTTTACAGGCTTGCGTATCTGTTGCTAGCCGCCGCCGGTGCTGCTGCTGCTGTTTAAGCTCCTGCCACCGCTGCTGCTGCTGCTACTTAAGCTGGCGTTTCATCTGCAACCCTTGCTGCTGCCCTCACTGAGGCTTCTGCATCTGCTGCTGCAGGTGCTGCTGGTCAAAGCTGATGCAACAACTGATGCCGCTGCTGCTGCTGTGGCTTTGGTGTCTGCTGCTATTGCTGCCCACTGCTGCTACTCAAGCTGATGAACTCCTGCTCCCGCTGTGATTACTGATGCGGACGGGGCTGATGCTAGTCATGCTGTGCATCTCCTGCTGCTGTTGCCCGCTGCTGCTGCTCCCGCTGCTGCTGTTGCCGTCCTTGCTTTCTGGGCTTCTATGTATGTCACCACTGTCGCAGCAGCGGCTGCACAAAGCTGATGCACTTTTGGTGATGCCGCCGCTGCTGCTGCTGCTGCTGCTACCCAAGTTGGCAATTACTTTACTGTCAGTGCTGCTGCCACTTAGGCTTCTGTACCTGTTGCTGCTGCTGCTGCTGATGATGATGATGATGATGGCATTGCAGCTGCAGCTCTGCAGCCAAACAAACCGGCTTTTCAGCTGCTGACTTACACAAAACTACCAACTTTCTGCACCAATGAAACCTGAGTCCAACAGAGGGACGGTTGTACACCCTGAACTGAACCCCAAGTCCCCACCTTCTTCCAAAACCCTGGTATTCTGCTGAGGGCATAGCTGCGTTCGCGATAAATAGGACGCCGTCGCTTGTTGAACTCCTGCTCTACTGCAAGCACTCTATCACTGGCCTCGTCGTTTATCTGTGACAAGACAACATGACAAGAAAGTGACGGGATTGTAACTGTTACGTGGTGCAGTCTGGCAGCAGCACCGAGTGGCGCTGTAGAACTCAGTGGAACAGTTTGCCTGCTGAACAGAACGTCAGTTTGAGATCAGTGTGAGTGAAGCTGCATTTGCACACAGTTCTGCCTTCATAAATTGCAGGCATCATTGCTTCAGTGCTACTTTCCCACCTTGACCAAGCAGAAGGTCACACAGGCGACTGCTCTTGTCAGGCGCATATATGCAAGCCATACATCAGCGCAGTGGCAAATACTTCTCACATTGTGCCAACTACGCCAGCAATGCAAAACAACATGTATGCAGAACTGCACTGTATCCTGTACAGCTGCCTGCGTTCTAACCTCTGAACAGGGCTCCAAAGCACTGCCAACCCATACAGCTGACTACCATTGGTCTGCGTAACTTCACGTTGCAGCCGATCTGCTGCATGCTGCGAAGCAAACCTGGTGTACATTCATCACAGCAGCAGCGCAAGAACAGCAGCAGATCTTCATTGCCAGTGCACATGGAGCCCAGCAACACTCACCGTCTCGAGGGCCTGCTGCAGCGATTGAGCCTCTTCATAAGCATGTGTAAGCGGATCTGTCTCTTCCAGTCCGTCTCCTTCCAGCCCATCCCCCTCCTCGGCTGGATCACCTGCTGCCAGACTGTCGGGCTCCTCCACCTCTGCTACCAACTCGTCCTCCTGCTGCTCCTGGTCGTCTACCCTGGGCCGTTTGTAATCACTCATAGCGTAATATCCAGCTGTTTGAGTGAACAAATGAGTGTCTGGGCGGAGCTGCCGCTGAACAAGCGAGTTCAGTCCTACGTCCCGTCCACTTCCCGCCTGGCCACCAGGAGATCAATGATCACCTTGAAAATGCCTTTGCGTTGATAATTTGGTGAAGAAGGGCTTGCAAACTCAGGGGTGTTACTGAACCCTTTTGTTTGTGTTGGCATGGGCTGTACCAGGTGTTCAGCAGGCGTTGGACGCTTGTATTTGCATTTGTGGTATCAAATTTTCTGTGTATGCGGTAACGTGTTGAGGACCCAGCATTGGACACCCCCAAAGCCTTCACTGGCTCGTGTTCTGGTCTGGAGAGTTCAAACCGCGGACAACGTTTGCTGCTGTGAGCTTGTGGAATCTACGAGCAACAGGTGCGGTCCACAGCTTGCAACTGTCCTTGCGCGATTGTTTGCATACGGGCAATACTAGCAGCTGAGCTGGTTCGATCGTGCATATGCAGCCAAATATCAAAGCAGTTGCACACCTGTCGTGGTCACGGCCTGTGCCAAGCGTGCTTCTATTGCTTCTTGCCGCTCAGTGCCAGCTGTGCAAGCAAAAGCACCACCACCAACGACATGCTGGCCTGTTTTCATCCCCAGGCCTTGAACTGCATGCAAGTAATAACCATGACGATTGCTGTGCATGTGCTGTGCCGCCAGTTGAGATGCCAGTGAGTCATTGCTCTGCATTTTCTTTGCTGTTGTACAGGCTGCGCTCTGTGCCTTTGCAGGACAGGAGTAGCACCCAGCAGCAACAGAAGCTGAAGTTGTTTTACACAGCTTAGTGCATCACCAGAGCAGCAGCAGCAGCAGCAGCAAGTCCCGGCAACTCAGCTGCCAAACTGCCGTTGATAGGAGGTGTGTGTGCACAAGAGTCAGTAGTTGCAACAGCCGGAAGCAGCCCAGCATAAGCAGCAGCAGCGTCAGCTGCTGAAGCAAGCACAGCAGCCACACCAATCAGGTTTGCAGCAGCAGTCCATGCTGCTGCAGTACTCAGCGCAGCTGTCTTAGCTGTGCATGGCGTGCCACTGCAGCCAGCGACACACGGGCGCATGCGCACCGCAATCATCAGCAATACTTGCAGCGCCGAAGCGACAACATCACCAGCTGCAAGCAATAGCAGCAGATACAGGACAGTGCTGCTTGGTGCCTTCCGCTGTTCCACAGCAGCAGCTGCAGCAGCAGCGGCAGCGGCAACACCAGCAGTTGAGCTTGCAGGAACAGCAGCAGCAGTTGTTTTGCTGGCTGCAGCCAGCACTGCCAACGTTCTGCCAGCTGCAGCCACAGCAGTTGCGCTTGCAGGAACAGCAGCAGCAGCAGCAACAGCAGCAGCAGCAGGCCTTGCAGGAACTAGTAGATAGAGACGTGCCAGCACCCGTGAACAAAGCACCACTCTTACAGGCAGCCAAAACGCTCCGTGCCGCAACACAGATACAGCAGAAGCATTCGCATCAGCATCAGCATCAGCACTCGCTCAAGTGGCGTAACAGCGCCAATGGGGCTTCAGTTGGCACCCAAGATGGTTGCAGACATTGAGTGGGCAGTAGTGTCCCTCACAGGACTGATCGCAGTCATCAGCCTGGTGAGCAGTCATCAAAGTGTTAGCCTATGTCAAACTAACAAGCGGTTATGTATCCATGGTTAAGCACGCTGACTGTGGGCAGGCATGTGTTCGGCTCGTTCCTGCACAACATTGTCATTGCACACTGCGGACGGGACATACTAGTCGTCTGAGACATGCAGCAGTCGCCGCAATGGGGTTGCTGTGTTACTCCCTGCTCTCCTTTCATGTTCCTGCAAGCTGCGCCTCACGTGAACTGTCGCAACTCCCCAGTCGAACTTCAGTGCCCTGAACCCCTTCTGTGGTTCCAACTTCTGAGCACGTCTGTTCCTGCACACGTGAATCGCAGCTGGGGGCATTGTACAGCGTACCCTGGACGTTCAGGAGCAGGCAGCAGGTGGCAACGCGCGCGTTCAACTACCTGTGGGTGACACGTGCACTGCTGCAGGTGCGCTGGCAAGGGCGGGCGGGGGCGGGGGGGATGTTGACTGGATGCGGCGGTGAAGCCCCCATAGCTCAGCAGCAGCAGCAGCAGCAGCAGCACCTGGAGTTATGTTTTGTGGCAGTGCGGTTCTGGTGAATATTCTGTACTGGGGCAGTGCTCAGCAGCAGCAGCAGCAGCAGCAGCAGCAGCAGCGTTTGGGATAATGCATGGTGTGTGGGTTTGTGGCATGTATGTTGCTTTGGGGCAGTGGCGCACCCTCTGTACCCGCTGAGCAACAGCAGCAGCAGCAGCTGGATTCATGTGCTGTGGCTTCATTGCCCTGATGGCACCTGCTGTTGGGGTGCTAGCAAAGCACTTGCTGTAGTGGCAGCAGCGGCAGTAGTGTCCTGGTACATGTGCTGGACTTGCAATAGGTGCCAGTCTGCTAGCGCTGAACACACAGGCCGTGATGTGCATTGCAGGCTTGAATTGTACCTTGCTGGTCTTCTAGACTTCTATACTGCCTCAGCACGCTGACGCCGCCCTTGCTGCTCTGGCCTGACTGTGCCTTGCTGCCCTGGCCTGACTGTGCTGTGTTGGTTTGACTGTGGTGTGCTGTGCTGTGCCTGACTGGCCTGACTGTGCCTTGCTGCCTTGGCCTTGCTGTGCTGTGTCGTGCTGTGCAGATCATAGCAGCGTGCTATGCGCTGAGCTTGGACCTGCGGCTGCAAGTGCTGTGGAGCGCAAAGTCAGCAATAATTCCTGGAGGGTACAATGTTGACGCCATGTGCAGGTGGGTGCTGCGTGCACTGCTGACACTGCTGTCAGGCAGGCGTGGCCGGTGGTTCAGAACAGCAGCAGCGAGTGCTGTGCCACTTCAGCAGTGGTCTTTGGAGGGTATTTGTTGACTTGATGTGCAGGAGGGTTGTGAGAGGTGTGTTGGTGTCCAGCAGTAGCAGCAGCAGCAGCAGCGGGGGGGACCACGCTAGCATGATGCAATAAAGGCAGCGCAGGGGGTGGAATGTGGTGTGACATTTAATGTGGTGTGTCGTGCGTGCATGGCTGCTGGAGTCGCGATGACACAGGGAGTTGTGGCAGTAATCATCGCGCAGGATGAAGCAAGGGTGGTGTTGCTTGGAGCTTTCAACAGCACAGACAAGGGATCAGCAGCAGTGGCAATGCCTGCAGCAGTGGCAGCGGCAGGCGTGTCTTCACAGGTTGGGGTAACGCACACAGAGCACAACATCGCAGTGCTGTGCGCATGCTTATAGTTGTGCGTACCTGCTGCAGACCCCCCCCCAAATCTTCATCATGCGTAGCCTGCTGCACTATGCCCCGCCGTGATGGCAAGTTCATAGCGTGAACTCATCGGGCGACCATGACTTCGCGCCGTGAACTCTTTCTGCAGGCTGTACATCGGCCTGTCGTTCGGCCTGTTGGAGCCGTCGTTCCTGCTGCTGGTGCTGTTTGCGTGCATGTACACGGTGCACAAGCACACGCAGGGCGACCCGGGCAGCAACCCCAACCTGTTTATATTTGCGCTGACGGTGGGCCTGACGCTGCCGATGTGTGCGGCACAGGTCTTTGCGGCACTCTTCAGCAGGTGCGCAAGACCACTTGACTTGGTGTGCTGGTTGCCAGTTTTGAAAGTTGTCTTGCATGCCTCCTCACTGCACCAGGCATGCGCTGCTCCTTGGCAACACTGATTGAGAGAGGGATGCTTGCATCATGGAGCCGCACCTCTCTTTGCACGGTAGTCAGTGCTATGGAGGAGTGCGTATCCCTTGAGGCGTCGTGCAACGTGTTGCCACTCTTGCATATCATGTGGCTGTCTGCTTTGTTGTGCATTCTGTTGTATCAGCCCAATTTGCCGTCGCTGTGCAGCTTCTCTTGGTGCTGCTACTCGCATGGGATCGAACAAGCAGGATGCAGCGAAGGAACATTGCATGACGCCTGTAGCACCTGATTTGGAACTGCAACATGGTTGCGTAGCTGGGGTTCAGCGAGGGAATGGTGCTGCTATCCTCGTGTTCTTCTTCTGTGCATGTACTGCCTGACTTGTACTGCAGGATCATGTCGCAGCCGTGGTACAACGAGGCGCTGATGCACAAGCATATTCCGCCTGTACTGCCTGATCTGCACTGCAGGATCATGACGCAGCTGCGGTACAACGAGGAGCTGATGTTCAAGTTCTTCGCAGCGTCGCAGCCTGTAGGCGACGTCATGTGCCCGCTGGAGCCCAACAACCCGAACTGCGCGGTGTGCCTCTTCCCAGAGTTCTCCACGCTCATCAGCGCCGCGTTTGCGCTGCTGTACCTGCTGGTGCTGTGGGCGGTGCTCGGCCGCATCGCGCACGCGGCCATCAACCGGATGCTCGCGCGGCGCATTCGGTTCCTGCAGGTGCGCGGTGCAGCATACTGCTGCATGGCTGCGACACAGCTGCGCGGGCCTACGCAGGATTGTGGGTTGGCCTGTGCTGCATGCCTGCGGCTGTGCCTGCTGGTGCTCTGTGCGGTGGTTGGGTGCATTGCAGATGCGGCCGACATGAAAGTGCTGGCGTGTGTCATGCAACTTTTCTTGGTAGCTGGTGCGTGGCGCTGGCAGCAGGTGCATTGCTGATGCGGCTGACGGCAAGATGCTGGCGTGCGCCATGCAGGTTCCTTGTGTCGGATGTGTGGTGCTGGCAGCATCTTTCTTGTTGGTGTTGCGGGTGTGCAGTGCAGCGTTTGAAGTGCTGCACCGCTGGCTGGTGCTGGTGCTGTGGCGGTGCTCGGGCGCAGTGTGCACGCGGTTGGCTGCTTTTGTCACGCATTTGGTTCTTTGCAGGTTTGTGATGCAGCTCTCATTGCTGCGTTGCTGTTTGACAAATTTCCCGCCCTGCAGATCTGCATCACCGTCTTCTTCTGCGCAAGTGTCACGCTGCGTGGCGTGACGGTCGTTGATGCCAACCCCTACAGCCTGCCGTTTGTGTGCCTCTGGCTCGCCAACGTGGCCGTCGGCAGTGGCCTGATCCTGGTGGTGTCGGTGATACTGGTCTGGGTGCCCGTGTATGACGGGCGGCTGGCGAACACGCAGCTGGGCGGCCTGTGTGCGGTGAGTGCGATCACCGACCTGTGCGTGCCTGCGAGCCAACGTCCAACAATGAAGCAGCAAAGGAGTGCATTGTGATGGTTGCTGCCGTGGCAGAAAGTTCTGCGGCAGCCAAGTGTGAGCTAGGGCTGTCTGCCTGATCCAGCCTGGTCTTGGTGCCCGCATCATCATGCGCCGTCGTAGACCGCTAGTGTGCGATCATGCAGCCTGTGTGCATTTACAAGTTTCATGCAGCGTGTGTGCGCATCTCCCCCGCAGTTGAGGGGCAATGCCTGCCTAACCTGCCCAGCCTGGCTGCTGACCCACTGTCATCTCTGCTGCTGCTGCTGCTGCTGCTGCTGCCGCTGCAGGCCTCGACGGCGCTGCTGAACGCGCCCACCGAGCTGCTGCCGCTGGTCGGGTACGGCAAGGCCGCCTACAGCCATGACGCAGGTGTGCGCTGAACCCAAAGCTAGCTTGAAACCAGGGCTTGTTGCAGCTGGTGCTCGGTTGGTACTCGGCTTTTGACGGGGTTGACTCTGCGACTGGGGCGACATGCACATGCCTCTGCATTGTATCGGGGGCTGGCGAAGAGCGGCACCTCGTTGTGTGGGAGGGGTTTCACCTTGAGCAGGTCGCCGCTTCCTGAAGGTGTCTGGTAGGGGGTGCTAAGCCTACAGCCACACTGCATGCGCCACGTGGCTGGTCAGCCTGTCGCAGCCGTTGCGCAAGCGGGCGGGCGATACAGGAGTTCCTCTCCACAACATGTTGGTGCTTTATGTGCGGCGTTGCTTGGTTGGTAAGGGTGTTGTTTGTGTGCAGCATGTCTTCCTTCACATACCCAGGTCTGCTGAACAGCAGCAACTGGAGCATCTCAGTACGCTGCAACTGCAGCTAGGGTGTGGCACAGCGATGCCTTGCCCGCGGTGACGGTGCAGCAGTAGGCCATGATCCATGTACTGCCTGCTGCAATTGATATGCTTTTGGCTTGTGTCGGGGGGCGGCAAGTATGTGGCGCTGCTGGTGCCGCACCCGAGGTACTCGCTGCGTCTCACTGCCTGCTGCACCTGTCCTGCCGATCTCCTGCGTGCGCTGCAGGCAGCAGCGACTACGAGTATGGAGGCAGCCAGGCGGGGGACCAGCTTGAAGGCGAGTGCTCGCCAGTGCTCATGATGACAAACCAGCTGCACCACCGAGGCGGCGGCAGCGGCGCTGCTGGTGGCGCTGACACCCCGTCCAGCTCGAGCTACTGCATGCGGCCGGACTCTGCTGCGTCGGTCAGCACGAGTTACGCGCGGGGCTCAACAGGACTTGCGGCGGCAGCAGCAGGGGGTGCGGGGTTGGGAGGAGCAGCAGCGGCGGCGGCGGCTGCAGCAGGCGCAGGCGGAGCAGGAATAGGGCTCTCGGGCGGTGGCAGCACGGCTGGTGGTGGTGTCGCGGGTATGGGGACGAGCGGGGTTGCTGGTGGCAGCAGCAGTGGTGGCGTCGATGCTAAAGTGGGGCGGGGTGCGGGCAGCGGCGGTGTGCGATAACGGCTCGCGTGTTGGTACGCCCAGGCGCTTCACGCACGGCTGTGGTAGCTGGTGGCGTGCGGCCTTCGCCTCTTGCGCCGCTCAGACTTCTGTGCTGCCGACCGCTATCAGTGACCACACACCCACTACAAACTAATGCGCCAATACATGCACTGTGATCTTCCTTGCTGCATGTTTACAGTTTGTTGCAGCGCCTAGAGCGTCCCCCGTTGGGTTCTGGCCAGTGAGCTGTGTTGGTGGCGGTTGGTTGTGGTTCATGTGGGTGCGCTGCAGCTGATGAGTCCCTCACTGCTTGCTTGAAGCTGCTGCTGTTGCGGCACGTAGCACGTGCCAACGAGCAGCAGAGGCAGCAGGTTGAACAGGTGGCAGTCCTGCTACGTGTGCGAGGCCTGCAGTACTGTCCTCTCGCTGTGTGCGTTGCAGCAGCTCGTACATGGGGCACTGGCACCTGCGCTGCTGTCGTGTTGTCCTGTTGTCAGATGCAGTGCATGTTTGGCTGTCAGGTGGACGCTGGCAGCTGCTATCCTGTGCACCCTTGACTTCGTGTGTGGCTTGTGGCATGCAGGCGTGTCTACACATATGCGCGTTTTTGTACTTTGTTTCCGCATGGTAGATGTGTGGCGGCGCCTGTGTTGCTGTATGTTTCTTGGTGTTTTGCCTGTGCAAGTGCTGCGTCTGCAACGGCCTGCATGTTTGAGCTGTCAGATTTCTTGCTCAAGTGACATGGCGTGCCAGTTGGCGCTGTGGCAAATCTGTTGTTGGAACGTGTACTGTTCACAACAGTAGGCAGGTGTCCTCTCCAATCCCCACAGCCCGACTGTTTGGTGCAAGCGGCACTGGAGATGTGGTACAGCTGAAGCACAGTGTGGGGGCTGAAGTATGTGGCAGGCAGGGCTGCTGCCAGATGTGCAGCACTGTCGGCTGGATTGTCCAGTGCTGTCAGTGCAGAGCAATGCACAAGGCTGCATGTGATGTGTTGTGTGCTACCACCCCAAACAAGCCATGATATATCTGTATCACATCTACCCACCTGGTTGGCTATTAGGTGAGAATTTTCACCAGCATGTCGCCTGCTAGCACAGCGCTGTGCCTGCATGTTGTTAACAACGTTGATTTGACACGCACTGCAATATTGGCAGCAGCGCTGTGTTCTGTCAGCGCATGTTTAAAGCAAGCTTGCAGTGCCACGTGTGCACCTGTTTGTGCTGTATTGCACCTTAGCCAGCATCTTCTCAAAATGTGTGGTCCATGTACAGGTATTGTTGAACCACAGGCCAAGATAGCAGTACTCCGATACAACAGGCACAGGCACATTGTTCCAAACAATGCCGGAGTCGACCAGCTGGCTGGTCTGTTTTGCTGGCAGCACATGCATGACGCTGTTCTTTCCGCCCCGGTGGGGCGCGGGGCCGATGGCGCTGTTGCTATGGCTTGAATGGGTAAAATGATGATGATGATGCATGACGGCAGACTTCAAGCTGTGGAGCTTGAAGCGCCACTGGCAACTGTAACTGTAGACAGTTGCAGCCACAGCCTGAAATTTCAGACAGAGACCCGCAGACAGCAACAAAGTCATCAGCCTGCATGGCTGCCACAACTTGGCCTGCAGATTCGTCACTGGGGCCCATGAGGGTAACGCCAGGGTGCTTTGCATGCACGTCACGCAGCAAATCATCGATAAACAACAGGTACAGTGTGGGCAAAAAAACATCACCCTCATGCAGGCCAAGATCGCAGGTGAACCTATCCGTGGTGCAACCCTCATGAGACACCATACAAGATGTGCAACACACGGAACATCTTGCCACGCGCACCCTTATCCCACAGCTTCTGGAACAAGCCATCAAGCCAGACAGTGGGGCATGCCTTGAAGGTGTCAACGAACAACACATATGACTCCTTTCCCTCACCTTTCCTGCCATTAAGGACCTCGCTGAGCACGCTGTGGTGGTCAGCACAACTGCGCTTGGGGCAAAATCCGTCCTGACTCTCGTGCAGCAGCGGCGCCGCTGCTGCTGTAGCAGCTGTTGCGCGTGGCTGCTGCTGCTGCTGTTGTGCTGAATGCTGGCCTTGCTGCTGCTGCTGCTGCTGCTGCTGCTGTGCTTGTGTTTGCTGCTGCTGCTCCTGCTGCTCGCCCTCTGCAAACTTGATAAGGCGCTGATTGAGGACGCTGGTGTAGAACTTATAGAGCACGCTGAGCAGGGTGATGCCGCGGTAGTTGCCTGGGTCTGTCAGATCGCCGTTCTTGGGCATGCTGATGACTGTCCCCGGCACCTGATGTACCTGCTCAAGCTGCCACATGAGGCTGCAGTACTGCAGCAGCATGTCTGCAACTGTGTTGCCTCCGTGCTTCAAAAGCTCGTTGACAATGCCGTCCTCTGCAGGGTTGCCAGCTTTGCCTGTGCGTAGACGCTGCAAGCATGCAGAAACCTCGACGGCAGTGATGGGCAAGTCCAGCGGGCAGGGTGGGGCAGCATGAGGTGCGGTTGAGTCATGAAGGTACTGCTGTACATTGGCGGCAACCTGTGTCACGTGCGCTGGGTCGAACTGGGGGTTTGAGGCGGCAAACGCTGCATGGCTACCAACACGCTGATAATCGCATTTGAGTGCATTTGCTTTTTCTGCAGGGGTTGAAGCCGTCTGTCCTGAGGGGTGCTGCATGACACTGTACACGGCCTCGCTGACATGCTTAGGGCACAGGCGACGCACAAGCTGCCACATATCCTTCTCCCCAAGCGTGCTGTGGTCATTTAAGCGGTCTCTGTACGCTGCAGTGATTGCATGCGGGGGATCAGGTTGTTAGGTCACCCCAAGTTGGTTATGCAACAGTGTCGCTTCACCTAAACAATTTCAGCACAGGACCAGCCATTTGAACTTTGTTGAAAGTGATAACTGCCTTGGTGTTTTGCTCTTCTATCTAACAGCTTGGATTGATCACCCCCAACTATCCTTAAGGATGGACAAGCTTGTCAGCCAAGGCGCTGTGCTGACACGTATTGCTTGTGAGAGCCGATCCTATCGATATGCTGGTAGAAAGCCCTCTGAAAATCGTATCGGCACGTTATAGCAGGACTGCTGAGGCTGTCAGGCATTGCAGAGTTCCGCTATGGCAGAGCTCACAGAAGGCGTATGTAACCTCTGTGGCAAGCAAGCCGATGCGAAACACGACGTGAGTTGAAACTTGGTTTTTGAATCCTATTATGGCTGTTAAAGCAGCTCGGGCAGAGTCCCGTGGAAGAGCAGTAGCGGGGGTTCAGGGGGGTAGCTGTCTGCTTGCTGTGGTGCCTGGGCTGCCTTGTTGCCCGCGTGCTGGGTTCATTTAGCTTTGCTGTCAAGGCCGAACACTTCTGAACTAGCAGGTGCCTCGGGCCTCAGCATGCAATCACCCTGGGAGACAGGCACAGCAGAGTGGCACGGACAGCTTCTGCTTCCCCTGTTCTTTGTCTTCTTAAGATCCATCAACTGACCATCAACCATTACCGGCACGCTGCTGAACACTTGGCTTGTTATCAGCACGTTCCTAAGCGAACGGATCAGGAGTTCAGCCACGCACCGCTCAGCAGTACGCATGTTGCTTGCTTGCAGGAACAGCGGTCGATGCTTGCTTGCAGGACTGCGTCGGCATCATATGCTGGGTGACGTTCCACAACTAGAGCCCCAAAGCAACATACATGCAGCCATAATACTTGACCTGCCTGCTCAGCAGTGCTGCCGTGTAATGCTGCCCTCTGCTGCTGTTTCGTGCATATCATGAGCTGGCTGGTATGCTTCATGGTTGTGTGAATGGCAAGGTGCCACCACCCAGGGGCACGTGGTTGAGGCCAACATTGTTACCAATGCTGCCGTGCCTGCTGCTATCCACTTCAGCCTGCTGCTGCTGCTGCCGCCGCTGTTGATCTGTGTGCTTGCAGGATTGCCTGAGCGTTGCAAGCCTGGCCAGGACCCGCCACCCATAGATATTTGCGTATAGGCGGCAGCAGTACGTTCATTCACCTGAACACCTGCTGCTCGTTTGACACTGCCAGCCGCTGCTTCTGCTTGCAGAAATGCCTCGGCGTCATCCGCCTGGCAAGCTGCCGCCACACAGCAGAGCATGGGACTGGGCATGCAACCCTTCATTCATCTGTCTGACATCCTGCTGCTGTCCTGCCTGCTGCTGCTGCTGCTGCTGCTTGCAGGAATGCCTTAGTGTTGTGTGCCTGGCGAGGTGCCACCATCCGGTGGAGCACGACATCTACCATGCACACTGCGTGAAACAGTACCTACGCGCCTTCTGCAGGAGCATGGGCGCGTGAGTGCTGCCCTGCTTGTTCTTTCGCTTTGTTTGTTGGGCGTTGGTGGCTTCCATTTACCGCTTGGCAGCGCTGGTGCAGCTGTGGGAGCATCGGCGCTCGAGTGCTACTCAGCGCCGCTGGTGCTGTTGCTGTTGTGCTCAAACGGTTTTGCTTCCTGGCGCACAACCCACTATCAGTATTATAAGTCTGAGGGCAAACCCTTCAAGTGCTTTATTCAACAAGAATCTCGCTCATTCTGTGCAAGACGGCAGCAAGTCTACGCAACCAAAACATACACAAGATCCAAACTGCTTGTTTGCTGGGCACATATCTCCTGCAGGCAGCCAAGGAGCAGAGTTGAAGCAGCCAAAACATACACAAGATCCAAACTGCTTGTTTGCTGGGCACACATCTCCTGCAAGCAGCCAAGGAGCAGAGTTGAAGCAGCGATGTTTTGCAGGACAACAAATACCTCATGCCTGCCTTGTGCTGCTCTTACTTGTTGCAACCACCCCTCTCCACCAAACATCCTCCGCGGTCAACAATCCCCGCTCACCATGTGCAGCAGCGGGCGCAAATTGGGATTCCTGTGCCCGAAAGGGCGTGGCAAGGGGACACAGGTGTCGTTCAAGTGCGCGGGCAAGGTGTGTGTTTCCTTCCAGTAGCAGCATTGCAGCAAGTGGCAGTGTGAGGCGCATGCATTGGCAACGCAAACCCCAGCTGTTTGTGCCTTTGCCTATGACAGGCATGGCAACGTGCGCAGGGAGGTGGGCAATGTTGAATGCTCGCTTGCGCTGCAAAAAGCACGGTTGTGCTGCTGCCAGCATACCGCAACTATCGTGCAGGAGGTATGCTCTTGCCATGCTTGTACATGCGCCGCTGCCGTCCACGTGTGCGCCTGTTCCCTGCGCATGCGACGCCGTGCTCTTTGCCTGCTTGTACGTGCTGCATTGTCCAGGTGTCCCATGCGCAGAAGCTTGTCGTCAAACAAGAAGCAGCTAAAGCTCCGATTACACCGCCACCACAGGTGGGTATTCATGTGCAGGCGCATGCATACCTAAGCCTTCATCACTTTTCAAAACGTTGTCATGCTAGCTAGTAAAAATGCCGTGCTCGGGTGCTTCTTCATGAGATGGATGCACCCAAAGCACACAAGGCAGCGTGGCCATAGGTCAGCACTGCTGGACAATGTGTAATCCTACTATCACCAATTTTGACATCAAGATGTTTGGCAACAAGCGTCGGTGTGCCTTCAGCAGCAGCAACACGCGCAGCAGAACTCAAGGCAGCCGTACACAAGGACCTGTCATGAGCATGCTATCCTGCCGTAGCTGTGTCGGCACGCCCGTAGGGCGCCCATTCATGGAAACTCTCAAGCCTGCTGCAGCAAGAGTCAGCAGCGGCAGCACAGAGTACTGTACTTTGTACCGCTGACCTGTCCGCTGCTGCTGTCCTGTTACGACTGTGACTGCAGGCTTCCAAGGGGCCTAAGCCTGCAATCAAAGCTGCGAAGGCTGCAGCAGCCGGGGCAACAGCAGCAGCAGGAGCACAGCCCAAGGCACCGAAACCACTGAAGCCAGCCCTGAACAACAAGCCGTCACGCTATGCAGGGAACGATGTGCAGCAGCCACAGTAAGTTTGACTACGTCCGTGATCGTGCTATGCTGTATGCTGCTGAGCTGCCTGCCGGGCGAGTACCAGACCAGCTGCGACAGAGCCAGAACAAGTCGGCTGCACCGCCGCACAGCACCAGCAGCCATGCCTCAGCGGCTGCAGAGCTCACATACAGTTCAAACTTCACTCTGCCCGCGTCCGTTGCTTCTGACTTGCTGTGAAACAGGCCAGCACCGGCAGAGCCGAAAGGAGACCCACTGGGCCGCAACGCAGCAGCTGCAGCCGCCGCCAGTGCCAAGGCCGCGAAGAAAAACGCCAAACGTGCCCTTGCCAAGCAGCGCAAAGCAGAAGAGGCAGCGACCGGCACAGCCAGCAGCAGCAGCATTGCCGGCGCCGCTGGCGGGCCGACTGCAGGGGCCGATGCTGGCGGCGCAGAAGATTGGTTTCAGTTCAGCAGTGATGTCGATGATGCGTCTGAGATTGATTATGCTGCTTATGGATGTGGCGGCTTGGGGTCGGGGGATGATTCGGAGGACGACCAGGCATGGGGCTATGGTGTAGGAGTCGACAGCAGCACAGCAGCACCCGCAGCAGCGCATGGAGATGCTGAAGGGGCTGATGCGCATGTGCCAGGTAGTGGCTCTCCTTGGTATGAAACCAGCAGCAACGAGCAGCAGTGGGCAGGGGTTGCGGCTGATAGTTCTTGGGGTGCTGAAGGCAGCGGTGCAGATGCGTATGGGGCTGCAGCAGAAGGTGTAGGTGGCAGCAGCAATGTCGGCTGCAGCAGTGCGTGGAGCAGCGGGCTGACTCCGGATGGAATAGGACTGGACAGGCAGTATGGCCAGCAGTACAGCAGTAGTGCAGCTGCAGATAGGCAGTACAATGAGCAGTACGGTCAGCAGTGCGGCTCAGGTGGAGCAGTACAGACACTGGTGGATGTGAGCTATGCAGCAGTGCAGCCTGTGGCAGCACCAGCACATGTTGTTGCCCCATGGCCAGGGTCCCTTGCAAGACAACTGTCTGGGCTATCTCTGCAGGGCGATGCCAACCCGGCATCAGCAGCAGCATCTGCAGTGGCAGCAGCCAGTCAGCAGCTTAATGAGATGCAGCAGCCGTACCAGTATCAATCAAAGCAGCTGCTACATGATGGAGGCCAGGCTTTGCCAGCTGCTGCAGCAGCAGCACCAGCCTATGGCAGGATGACCTCTGACGGTTTCATTCGGCCGCTGCCATTCCCCAGCACTGCTGCACCTCCAGCGGCAGCGGCAGCAGCAGTTTCATATGCACCCCAGGTGCAGCAGCAGCAGCAGCCTGTGCACCATCTGCAGCAGCAGCAGCAGCCAGCACTCATGCTTCAGCCTCCAGTGCAGCAGCTGCAGCAGCAGCTTGCTGCAGGGCCAGTCACCTCGGAGATGTTAGCTGCTGCGCATGGCAACTTCAGCGGCAGCACTAGCTGGCTAGCGCCAGCAGCAGTAGCACCAGCAATGACAGCAGCACCATCTGGAAGCCTGTCTTGGCAGCAGCAGCAGCAGCAGCACTTGGCAGCCCATGAACAGGCGACCTCAGCAGCAGTACCGCCATTCACCTCATTGCACCAGCCACAGGCTATAGCTACACGCTGGGAGAAGCACGGTGCAGCTACCTACCCTGTTGGCTGCAGTGTAACAGTTTCAGCAGCAGCAGCGGAGGATGATGTGACGGATGAGGAGCTGCTGGCCCTGCTGTGCAACTGATGAGCGGTGAGAATATCAGCAGCAGCAGCAGCAGCAGCAGCCAGGTGGTTACGGCGACCGAGCAGCATACGGCACACAGTGGAGTTGGCTTTCATGCGGGGGGTTGGGTGGGCTGCCAGTGTACTGCATGCTAGTGCGGTGTCCTCTCACAGTGGAGTAGGTGCTCCTCCTGCCGTATACCTTGCTGGATTTTGCCCAGGCTGCAGGCTGGGAGCAGCACGCTGCAGCTGGCTGTACTGCCGGAATATGTTGCATCAGGAGCGTGGAACAGGGGGATGGCAGCAGAGTGCATGAGACACAAGGACTCGCTTGTTTTGCTGAGAAGCTGACGGCACTTCATGCGTGCACTAGTAGCAGCATGCTGGCAGCAGTGCTGTCACAGATTGCACGTTACATGGTGAAAGTCGCCCGTTTTGTCACCCGTTATCAGATGGTGGGCTTGTGTTTTCAGACTAGTATCATGGGAGCATCAAGGCCTGCAGCAGCTGTGGTTTTTGCACGCAGCGAGCATGTGTTTGCAGTTGGCCAAAGGTGTTCAACTTGGCAACCATTTCAAACGAAAGGCTTTGGCCAATCTGACCACACATCATGACATCGACCAGGGCCCTTAGTAGGTGTGTTCTGGAGCGGCAGGTGCATTTTTGGCGGCAGATGCGGTCATATCAATCCCTGTTTAGCGCTTGATACGTCGAGCAACCTCGTCGAAGCACATCTCCACATTTGATGAAACCGGAGCCTTCGGCTTCTGAACTCCGACCCGTCGTTGTGGTTGCAAGCGCTGAGGTGCCACCGGTTGGACGGTCAATGGCTGCGGCGCAGCCAAAACCTTCGAGACCTAACAACAACCGTGGGCGGCCCGCAGCTGCGTAGGGGAGTGAACAGTCAGCAACAGATAGACGCAAAACCTACAAGGGAGCAAGGCTTATGCTCCGGCAAACACGTGTGCATGCATGCACAGCTAGCTGCGAGACAAGCCAGCAGCAGCGCTGTAAATGCGTCACGACTGAGCTGTGCCACAGCATAGGATCCTATCCGGATGTGCTACAGCATGGAGACACGGCAGGCTCGCTCGCGCCTTGTCATCAGGTGATCAACTGCAGCAGAGGACAAGTGCCGGCAGCCGTGCCGTGCCTGATCCGCAAGGATCAGACAAGTGGCGGCAGCCGTGCCGTGCCGCACCGTGCACGTGCCTGATTCCTGGGGCCTGATTGATGTGCTGATGCCCGCATCAATGCTGGCGTGCATGCCATGGCTCTAGAGTCTGCTATGGCTCTAGAGTCTGCTGCACCATGCAGTACCAGCAGTAGCAGCATGATTCGCAAGCACCAAATTTAAACACTGCTGACTGTGGGCTGTTCACAAAGCAGGCTAGACAGAACACGGGCCGCGCGCCCGGGGGGTGCATCCCAGGCATTGACGGTCTTGTGCAGGGGTTCTACACCCGTACGTTCGCTGTGCGCTTTGATCTAGTGGGGTCACTGAAATAATTTCGACGTGCAAATTGATACAGCTGCACCGGCTGCCCGCGCGAATTAAATAAGTCACTGTGCTCACAGAATTCTGACATGCAAATGTCTGCTACCAGATACTATGGCAGTCCGCCAAACCCCTTACGAGAAATCACAAGACAGTACCTCTGTGCAAGGCCACAGTACACGAACACTAGGGTTATACACCAGACGAGAGCTTCAAGTATCATTTGTCCGACAGAGGGATTGTAAATTGGGTGAAGGGCCGGACTGCTGGGTCTCCTTTTATATGGAGGTGGCAGCCCATCGACGTTGGGTAACAGATTACCCTCAGGCCTCCCGTCGATTACGAATCCATTACG
Source organism: Scenedesmus sp. NREL 46B-D3 (assembly GCA_014080715.1). NCBI lineage: Eukaryota > Viridiplantae > Chlorophyta > Chlorophyceae > Sphaeropleales > Scenedesmaceae > Scenedesmus > Scenedesmus sp. NREL 46B-D3. Next base: position 47,117 of record JACERP010000406.1, on the reverse strand, counting down.
GATGTAATCCCTGATGACACCCAGCTTCCGCTGAGTCTAAGCTTATAAGACCTATAGGCTTATAGGCTTCTAAGGCAGCTTCCGCTGTACTGCATTCCTGCAAGCATATTCAATGTACTGCCCACTGCTAAGTCCACAGTGGTGTGCTACACTCCTCCCCACCTAAATCCAGGTCAGTATGAGCTGCACAAAACATAAGATCACCGTTCAATATCAGCATCAGTCGCTGAGTCCCAGAACGACTGCAGTGCTGCATCATTAACATTACGTTCTGGCTCCCAAGTGTTATGCTCCTTGCCGTAACCTTTCCATTGGATCAAGTATCGCTTAGTTTTAGGCCTGTATCGTAGAACAGCTTTGTAACCATTTACCGGGTGCCCTCTCCAAACAGGTGACCAGTCCAGAAATCGGGTGCCTGCGGGTCAGCAGTGAGTTGCAACACCAGACAACGCTCTACTAAACTCCTTTGCGCTACCCTGTATGCGTGCGGGTGCTGGAGCAGCGAGGGGCTGTGGGTGTGACTTGCTGCCAGGAGGGCCGTGTGGTTCTGGTTCGTGCGCTGTTTATGCCAGTGCAGGTCGTGTCTAGGCGCGATTATAAGCGCTAGAGTGACGTATCTGCAGTGGTGGATGGGGTGCACCGCCTGTAATTAGCTAGAGGAGGGGGTCGAGATGGGGGTGCAGTGCGAGGCTGGTTCTGCTGTTCAGAGACCAGGGAGCAGCTGACCGTGCCCGTGACGGTTTATATACTTGTAATAAGTATTCTGAGGGATTTTGCGTCGGCGAATGGAAGTGCGTCCCAACCAGTGCCTCGCAAATGGCGATAAAGGGAGATATAGGATCAGCCTGTTACACAGGAACCGTATTTGGCACTGATCGGGACCACGTCTGGTCTTAAATGACCCAGAAAAGACCCGTGCCTTATAAGTGGTGGCAAATGAGTAGTTGGGACCGTTTGACAATGTGACAGTTTAGGAAGCTGTAGGACGACAGATGGTGGTACGGTGTTGTACAAATCATCAAAACCACCACCTCAGGTCGCCGACAGCATCACATAACATATGGATAAATCCAAGCATGACGACTCCAGCACGTACTAAGAGCCAGGTGCCCTTCACAGAAAGTAGCACCAGTGGCACCAGTGCCTGCTGCCTTACCATGCTACGGCACGGACGGCTGGGAGTGCTGTCACTTAAAACCAGACTATAAACGTCGACTATAATGCTACTCAGCAGTGCTGTGGGTGTGCTACCCGTGTCATGATGCCCAACTGCAGTCAAACAGGCTTGGTACAGCAGACCCATACTCATGCTACTGTTTGGCTTCGTCGTGGAGCTGAGCAGGAGCTGCTATCGGAATGGTATTAATGTCAAGTGCGAAAGCCGTAGCCATTGACATGCACAACGTACTATTAGTTGGCCTGGTGCTGTGCGCAGGTGGCCCAAGCAGCAAGTGCTGAGTCAGTCCACTGTTTCGTCTTGCTGCTCTCAGCACGACAGGAGTGTCGGCTATCCCGCACAATCAACATTGCTGCCAGCCACTGTGGTACTGTATGGGTACTGGCACACAAGTGGGGGTGCTATACCGTCCGAGAAGTGTCAGGGATCGGCCCACCCAGACTGTTGCATGTCACGGGGCCAGCCACTGTTGAAAACCAAAGAAAAGCCACAGAAACGCATGGATGCTAATACGACAACGTAGCAAGCCCGAAGCCTGGTGAGGGGTGAGAGGTGATGATGAGGCATGCCACCGGTGACCCGGGTGTCAGATTCGATGGTGCAAAGGGTGTAGAATACGGCATACAAAATCTGCACTGTTGACACACATAATCATAATGCTGAGTGGGCGGCAGAGTCGCCTTATGTAAGCGTGATGCCCGTGAAGTGGAGACGTCACAGGACCTTGACCCAACACAATGCTCCAAAACATATCCTAAAGGCAGCCTTGACAAATCAAAGGTGCCGCTGCATACAAGACAACGCTGTGTGACACCAATCACAACGCTGTCATCACTGTGAGCCCACGGGCGATGATTCAGCCCGCAAATGTCATAACCAAACACCATATTAGCTACACAATCGTGATCCAGCCGCATATTGTATGACTCGGACAGGTAATGTGCCTACGAACCTTGTTACTTCTGTCCTGTCAACTTGCACATTTGGTTGGTGACGACATTCACCCTAAATAGATGCCCTTCAACACCACGGTACTCAACACGTTGTTTAATCGAGGCCAATGCGTGGCGTGTGCCAACACATACATACAACACATTGCTCTGGCGCCAGGCAGTGACAAGGTTGGGGTCACCGCTGCAATCCAGGGGTCACCAGATATGCACAGCAGCCGGGATGGCAGTAGTGCAGGTGACCACCTGATCTGCGGGACCACCCACTAATTATGAACAGCTGTAACCACGTCCAACTACAGAAAGGCTGGACCCCAGCCTAAAACATAGTGACATGCCATGCTCACTGATGGGTGCACCTGACACGTTCAGCTGCACAACCTCAATCTGAGAGGGCACCCACAAACAGTCATGCTTGAGTTGACACGCATTAACTGCATGCTTGCCGGGTCTGCCCAAACGAGCCAAAGGAGTATGCTGCTAACCAACATGAGCTGTCAAGAGCTGTCCGCCCCTGTCTGGCAGGGGTGACGCTGCGGGCAACCCAAATGCTGCCTTTAAAAAGGTACCGCGCACAGGGGAGTGCCCATGGCGGTGCTGCCAGGTGCAATGCGATTTTTTTTTTGAATGCAAATAGGTGTCATCATCGCTATACAGTAATCGTCGTCAACATGCAACCATGCCATGCACAGTCCAGATCAGGCACATGCATGCAACACATACGCAGGCTGCAGCAACATCAAGGTGCTGCCGCCTGAATGGTTGCAAAGCTGTCATCCCGCCAGCAACCGGAGCGAGATAATCAAAGTGATGTACATGTACACCAAGGTAAAATGCGTGAAATACGTTGGGGCATGCAAAGCGTCGGCAGCCTAGGTACGATGCTGCTGGGAAAAGGTAACACACTGGTCTACTGCCTATGCATAGTATGCTGCTTGAACAAGGTAAATACCCTGGTTGCATAAGGAACCCGAGACATATTAACCTCAAACCTCAAGAGTCACGCCAACAGTGATGCACTAGCGACAGCCCTTGTGCCACCAAACACTGTTGACAGACTATTGCCCCCTCCCGTCACAGCAAGGCAGGCGCCGGCTGCCAACTCAGTTACTCCGTGCCAGAGACACTCCCTCGAAACTGTTCACAGAACATAGTAGAACTGTTGCTGCGACGTGTGGCAGCACGTGTGGACACGTGCTCCAGTGTCTCAGAAGGTCAACCGCTGCGTAGTGCCCGGTACTCCGGCCCTTTGCAGACGGAGTGTCACCAAACCCAAATTTTTACTTTTGATGTACTGAATACGGTGTGATCCGTGTGCAGTGGACTGCCCAGCGCTTCTTGTCGGCATCTTCGATCACGGCCTGTGACTGATCTGGCCCCGTGTAGCGTACCAATCGATACGGACCCTCAATACTTACTCCTTTGTGCATTTTGGTGGTCTGGGGTGCTCGCATCATGACGAAGCTGCCTGGGGGCATTGCTGCTGATGGCTGTGTGCTGTGATGCCTTCTTGCAAACTGGCGGATCTGCTTGCCTTGACTGGCTAGGATGTTTTCTTCAACTTGCAAGGTAAGCTCCTGCTCCCGCTGCGCTCTGCGCTCCACGAATGCACGTGTACCTTCATCCAGTATGCCAGTGGCAGCAGCAATAGCAGCAGCAGCAACTGCAGGAGGTCCTGCTGTCGCTTGCCGTGGTGCTGATGCCCTGTTAGGCAGAGTCCCTGTTGCTGACAGCAGCATTGAGGTGGAGCGTGGGTCGTCTGCCGGTGATTGTGGTTTTTGGCTGCGCGCGCCTGGCACAGGAGTCATGCTGATGGCAGCACTTGCTGGGCCAACAGCGGCAGCAGCAGCAGCAACTGCGGCGAGGGGGTGGACATCTGCAGGGGCGGCAGCTGTAGCGGCTGCTAACGGATGCCGGTGTTGCGCGCCTGGCAGGGTTCCAGCTCCTTGATCCTCAAAAGGATACGTGGTGCGCCACAGGTACTCCTAGGTCATCCTCCTCCTGTGCTGCAGTGTCAAGCTCTTCGTCTCTGATCCCTGTGGCGTGCCCGCCAAGTGAGAGGCTTTTCTCGCTCTCTACTCTGTCGGAGGAGTAGGCAGCTGCCGCGGTCATAGCGCCGGGTGGTGTGTGAGCAGGCGCAGGCACTGCTGCTGTTCTGTCACTTGACAATGCTGTAGGGGCAGCGGCGTTGGCACCAGCAGCAGCGCCTTGCCGGCGCCTTTCTGTCGGTAGGACAGCCAAGCGACCAGTCATAAGAAAGTGAGGGGTATAGCCCGTTGCAGTGGCACGCAAGTTGCGTAGGCCCATCAGAGCTGTGGGCAGTTTTTCATCCCATGTCTCAGGTTGATCTTGGACGGTGCGCTGCAGAGCATGGAGCAACTGCTTAACCGCACTCTCAGCTGCGCCGTTGCCTTGCGGGTGGTACGCAGACGATCGGATGTCTTGAATGCCAAGCTCCTGGAGCATCAGCACATACTTGGAGGTGAATTCATGCCCGTTGTCTGCCACCAGGCACTGAGGGGTACCCCATGTGGAGACGAGGCGGTCCATGACGAAGGCGCAAAAACCTTCAGCTGTGCAATCCGGTGCTGCTATGGCCTCTCACCAACGGCTGGTTGACTCGATTGCCAGGTAAATGTGTTTGTTGCCGCTCCTGGTTGGGTTGTATGGTCCCATGGTGTCGAGGTGCCAGCGTGTGCACAGCTGGGATGGTGGGATTGGCTTCAGCTGTGGCTGCTGCTTAAACAGCGCGCGGCAACGCAGGCAGCTGTCGCACCTAGCCACCAGCTCCTTGGCCATCTCAATCACGCCGGGGAAGTAGTAGCGCTGGTGCACTGCATGGGCCAGTCGAGCAGCGGCAGGGTGGCCCATGCTCTCATGTAGCTGCCAAACGATGCACTCTCTTTCTTCAACTGCTGGCACCTCCCTCTCTAGGGGGTGCCTGCTTGTTGGTAGCCGGAACAACTGGTTTGTGACAGCATCATAGCGGTAGTTGCTGGCGCGCTTGCGTATGCGTGTCAACTCGTTTTTCATCGAGGCCCTGGATGAAGAGGGCAGCAGGGTAGCGTCATGGCGGCTGGTTTTCAGGTAGTGCAGCACTGCTGCATCCTCCCAAATGTCCCTGACTGCGCTTGTCTTGTCTCCCTCCTCATCATCTCCAGCATCATCATCAAATTCCTCTTCTGTATCAGCTTGTGCCTCTGCATCTGACGCAGTACCGACTGCTGCCACTGCCGCCGCAGCAGCAGCAACAGTCGCAGCAGCGGCCCTGGTGGCGGCAGCTGTGGGGGCAGCTGCGGCAGAGATGCCTGCCGCATGGGTGGTTGTTGCCACCTCAGCCGAGGCGTTTTGGCCAGCAGCTGCCGGGACCGTCGCTGTTAGCGACAAATGTGTCACACGTTGACGCTGTGCTGTCTCTTTTGCAGATGGCGCTGATCTGGAGGTCGGCGTGGTCTTAGCCACAGGGACTGGCCTCTTGCGCTTGCTGGTGGTACGCCGGGGTGGCTCAGGGGGTAGGTAAAAGATAGCATCAGCAAGGCACGTCCAGGTCGCGATGAACCTACGCTGCTGCTTCTTGTCCCAGCCTGGGGGGAGATCAGTGTGACTGTAGTATGCGGCAGCCCTTTCAATGTAGTTCCCAGGGTCGTAGTCTGAGTCGAGGGACTGCACAAGGTAAGTAGTCGGCCGGCGGCTGTGGCTCATGACCAGGGGGATCTCCAGCCAGTCATCTGCTGCCTTTTGGATGGTCAGCGTCTGCGCACCCACATCCACCTTTGCTTTGAGCAGCTCCAGTACGTCATGACCCAATAGCATGTCATAGGACGTGGCGGCAGTTATGGTGGGGCAGATGACAGTGTCTTCATCTCCAATAGTCAGCACAAGGCCAGGTGCCTGGCCGCATCCTTTAGACTTACGGCCATCAGCATTGATGTAGGTTGTAGCCAGATCCGCGCGGAGGCAGTCCAGCAGATCAGCACGGCGTAGGTAGTCCTTGGTGATGGCAGAGGTACATGCGCCAGTGTCAACCACTGCCTTGACTGCCCTGCCGTTTACTTTCACCCATACTGTGCAGGTGGCGCTCTTGTGGCCGGCGTGGCGCAGTTGGCGGGCCTCATCAGCAGCCGCTGCTGCAGTGAACGCAGGACCTGGTTCAGGTTGGGCCAAGTGCATGGTGCTGGCAGCAGGGTTTGCGCGCGTGGTGCTACGTTTACCAGGGGACAGCTTGTGCACCACGGTCTCAACTTGGCGCGCCATGTTTTGGCCCTGCTCAATCAGGCGGGTGTCACTGGCCAGGTGTCCAGCCAGGCAGGTGAGGATTGCTTGGGGCACCACAGCAGTGTCATGGCAGACTTCAAACTTGAGGTTCTCTCTCATCTTGGTGGCAAGTTTTTGGCCCATTGAATTGGCCAGGCGTGCAGCAGTTGACATGCCGTTCGCCGCGGCGTTGTCCTTTGAGGGCCCAGCAGCAGCGGCAGCAGCAGTCGTGGCGCGCGCAGGGGTTTGCGCTGCCGGTGTGTGGGGGGAAGGCCGGGCACTGGTAGGGGCGCCTTGATAAGGTGGCACATTGAAGGCGGCGCGTTGGCGTGGCATGCGGGCTGTGGCGGCTGCTGCCTCGGGGTTGTGTGCTGTTGGCGGGGTCACCGGCGGGGGCGGGGGTGGCCGCGCCTGGGGCACATAAGGTGAGGGGCCATCCACCTGAATGGCTTGGCGCTTGTGAGGCATGCGCTCATACAGGCGCTCAGCATCCCTCTTGCTGAACATGTGGCCCAGCAGCTGGGACATGTATTCGGGGTCAATCGCCTCTTGTTCAGGCCAGATCTCGGTGGAGCAGGGATCCATGTAGTAGGAGTCACCTGCGGGGTTCTGGCCGTCATTGGCAGGAGGGAGAGGCTGGGCAGGCAGCTCATTGATTGGGTCACTCTCAAGGGTGTCTGATAGTTCATCAGACAGCTCATCGCTTGGCTTCTGGCTGTCGTCACTGGGGTCGGTACCATCAATGTCGCAGGGCAGCATGTAGTTGACTGCTGCCGAGTAAGCTGCGGCGTGCCTTTGCTGCTGCTGTAGCAGATACCTCAAGTGGCGTACTTCCTTGTCCTTCTCCTTCAGCTGGTTGTCTTGGTCGAGCTTTAGGCGTTCAAACTTCTGGGTCAAGCTGTCAATGTCAGGTGAGGGGGCTGCTGCAGCAGCAGTTGACCTGGCCGGAGGTGGGTTTGGGTTTCTGCCAAAGTTGTCGCGGTTTGTCGGCCGGAAGGGGCGGTTGGTCCAGGGGGTGCGCTCATTGAAGCGATTGCGACCGCTACCAGCGCGATCAATGCTGTCGTTGTAGCGGTTGCGGTTCTCCGGCCATTTTGTATCTGGCTCAGGGGTCTCGTTGCGACGGGGCTTGTAACCCATATTGCTCTCTTCCTCAAACCTCACCCTGCGCCTAGGGCTCATGGCGGCGCCTGCATTCTCAAAGCTGCTGAACAACATGTTGTCATCAGCGGTTGCGCCCAGCCAGTAGTTGCAGAAATCCACAATTTGTTCAATGCTCTGTGGTCGCTTGCGTGCTGCTTCATTGCGCAGTTCGGGGCGAAGGTGGCGTAGGAACTGGAACACCAGGGCCTGATCTTCTACCGTGCCAGCCCTCTCAGCATCCTCAAGGAAGCGGTCAGCGAAGGTTTTTGGTGACTCGTTAGCTTTTTGGAAGCAGCGGCTCAGCCTGGCAACAGCGCTCTCCCGTGTCTCACCGAACCGGCGAGTGAACTGCTCCTGGAAGTCATCCCAGTCATGGAAACGGCGCAGGCTGCCCCAACGCTGGGCAGGTCCTGACACGCGGATCTTGGCTACCCGCAGGCACACTTCATCAGACCAGTAGTACAGCTCCGCCAGGGTGTTGAAGGAATCCAGCCAGGCATGGGCATCACCCTGGCCGTTGAATCTCTCCACTGCATTCAACGCTTGGGGTGTTGGCAGGTTGCGAGGGTTCTGCATCTCATCTCCTGCCTGGGTGATCGGGGCAGCAGCCGGTTGGTTGCGGCTATCGGGTTGGGTGTTGCCGCTGAACACTGGTTCCACAGGTTGCTTTGCCTTGGTGGGGTCCATCATGGCTTGCCTTGGATGTAAAGACCTGGTGGAAGTGACTGCTTACAGGAGCCGTAGTCACAGGTGGAAGCAGCAAGGTGTGTTTAATTTTGCGTTGTCTCCCCGCTCTGTGCTGGCTGACAGAGGCTCTGACAAGAGTGCCATGTGATGTACTCAAGCTGGGTATGACAAGAGTGGTTTGCTCAGCTGGTCAACAACTTAGCTTGTTGCTGCACACGTCTGGTGTCAAGCTGATTTGTGTGCAAAAGATGCACTTATAGCCTGCTGGTATGTTCCTGGTCAAGTCTCGTCAGCAGGGTTGCTCGCAGTGGCTGCGTTCTCAGCTGTGACTGTGCGCCGCGCTGTGTAGGTCAGCGGTATGTGGTCATCATCATCATCATCATCATCATATTACCCATTCAAGCCATAGCATCAGCGCCATCGGCCCCGCGCCCCACCGGGGCGGAAAGAGGAGGGAGCACTGCTCCAGAATGTTTGCATGCATTGCGCACATCCCAAGACTTGACAAGAAATGCAGCAATACACGGTGACACCATCAGACATCTTCCAGAACTGCCCCAAATATCATCAGATACAAAACGCAACACCTTGATTGACGAATCAGCCATGGACAAAACGCTGCGCAACTTTTCAGCGCCACCAGGCAGGGAACTGATCTCAGCAAACATATCATCCCTCTGAGCAGAAGTAGCAGGGCAATCAAACATGAAGTGTGACAAAGACTCAACTTCTGCACCACAACAAGCGGTATGTGGTGGTAGTGAGCAGCAGCGAACAGCTGTGGCAGCAAGGATGCTGACGTCAATGCCTTTTCCTGCGTTCAGTAGGAACTGCAGGGGCACAGGTTACGATGTTTGAAAGGCGGTGTGAGGCTTTGTTACTGCAGGCAGCGTTCTTCTGATGTGCTCCGCTGGCACTTCTCTTTGTTCTCTGCTATTACCGGTATGCAATTGATCAGCCTTTTGTGTTTCTGGCTTTCACTCAAACTGCTTCCTTCAACGACTGTAAATGACAAGGCTGTGCTGTCAGAATCGCTTCAGCCGTCAAGCTTTTGCAAGCAAAATCTGGGACAGTAGCAGTGGGGTGTTTGGAACAACCGGATAGCTCGGTTGGAGGGGTGAGTACGTAGCTTCAGGTAAAGCACGATAGCTGTGCGAGAGAAGGTAGGGGGATCGTTGCACGACGGCTCCATTAATTTACCGGGTGCCCTCTCCAAACAGGTGACCAGTCCAGAAATCGGGTGCCTGCGGGTCAGCAGTGAGTTGCAACACCAGACAACGCTCTACTAAACTCCTTTGCGCTACCCTGTATGCGTGCGGGTGCTGGAGCAGCGAGGGGCTGTGTGTGTGACTTGCTGCCAGGAGGGCCGTGTGGTTCTGGTTCGTGCGCTGTTTATGCCAGTGCAGGTCGTGTCTAGGCGCGATTATAAGCGCTAGAGTGACGTATCTGCAGTGGTGGATGGGGTGCACCGCCTGTAATTAGCTAGAGGAGGGTCGAGATGGGGGTGCAGTGCGAGGCTGGTTTTCAGGGTTGAGCGGACAGCGACGGACAGGTCTAAATTTATCTCCAGCGGACAACCAGCGGACGTTGCTTAAAGGTGATATAGCGTACATATAAAGTATTATTGCTGCTGTCCTGTCCTTCCGTGCTCTACAATCGCCTTCTTCCAGCTGCTGTAATGGTCGATTTGCTGTGGCCAGCTTTCGAGCACGCCCATATGTAAGACTGTTCACAGTGCAGCATAATGCCTTTTACGGCTATTGATATATAATTTATGCATACGTACGTGCTCAGGATGCCTTCTAGCAGATGCTGCGCCATGTGCAGCTAACGAACGTGTTTGTTTACGAATCAGGCAGCGTGATTGACCTCACAACACCATGAAATCTGCTTCATATACGCTTACTGGTATCTTTACGCCTGACTATGTCACGCAGGGCGCCACACCATGCGCGAGTCCGAGTACAGGGCAATGTATGAGGCCGTGAGGCACAGGGCGCTGCACGATGATGTCGGCCTGGACCCAACCTGGTTTCCGGGCATCAAGAACCAGCTGGATGCAGTGGCGCGGATGGTGGATGAAGACACCTCACTCAGCAGCAATGCCAAGAGGAGGCTGGCAGTGTTAGACGCTGATGTGCTCAGGATTGCTGTTGGCAAGGTGCATGCGGCATACATGCAGGCAGTGGCGGACATGCTAGACAATTAAGCATTGTGCTTGATTGTGCAGAACATATCCGCACAGCTCAACTATTGGCCGCAGCCTCTGTGGTTCAGTGAACGTTGGACACACCATGGCACTTTGTCCGACGAAGTGGCACTGCATGTTGTACTTCACAACATGTGCAGCAAGGTTGGGAGCACTGGCTTCTCTTCGCCTCTCTCTTTCTAACTTTGTAACATGGTGACGCTGTCCTGCAATTTTTAGAGAACTACCATAGTTGCAAGGCAAGTAAGCTGGCAGCACTGAACTACTGATCAGTACTCATGAGTAGAGCTCACATGCAGTAAAAGGCTTGTCCTTGCTTACTACTAGCAAGCGTAAAGTTGCGTCAGCAGGCAACTGCCTTCACCCTTGCATAAGCCACTCAAGCAGTACCAACAGCACCAGCAGCACCAGCATCCGCACTCAGCAAGCCTGCCTTCATTTTAACTAGAACCAGCCATGTGCATACCATAAACAGTGTTCAGCCAGCAGCGGAACCGTGTTGAGACAGCATGTTGCAAGCGAGCGGGCATGCCATCCACTGCACATACAGCCTGGATTGAGGAGCCAATGACAATCAGAGTGTTACAGTCCATGTGCCACACTTGGGTGGTGAGCAGACCATCAGACCTCCCAGCCAGCACTTGCACTGGAACTTGCAAACTTTGCAAGGGGCCCCTGCTGACGTGCGATGGCATACACAGCAGCAGTTGGACAGCAGTGCACAGCCAGTCATGTGAAGAATCAGCAGCACTCTAGCATGGAAAGGCAAGCTGTATCATGTGCGCTATTTACATAGGGTATGCAGGCCTCCGAGTCGCATGCAGGGGTAGGGTGACACTGCTTGCTTGTTTGCCTTTCTAAGCTGGAGTGCTGCTGCTTCTTCACATAGGGTATTAGATGCACTGAGCCGCAGAGAATTTGAGCTGCATGCCGCACACAGTAAGCCAATTTCTCCCGCAAACCCTGGCAGGGCTGCAGCATGCACATGCACAGGGCTTCTTTAAAGCTCTGCTGAGTTGCATACACAACAGCAGGTCACCAGCCACAGCCAATGATGTACGTAGCACTGGATGTTACCTTGTGGCACAAGATGACCACACCGTCTGCAAGCACTTGAACCACAGTGCCGCAACATACTTTCTTCTTCTCTTGTCTTCTCCAATCCCACAGCGCCGGACACCTGCTGCTGCTTCAATGTCACCAACCCTGCTGCACACCATGTCCATCTTACTGTCCAACTGCAAGAACATAGAAGCTACTGCTGCTGCAGGCACGGCAGCCTCCTGTCCCCTAGGATGTGGTTGCGTGTTCAGCGACACGCCTAGACCAGCGGTGTAGGGATGAAACATGTTGCCAATCGGCTCAATGTTACCCATCTGCTGCAGGATACTCCCTGAGGACCAATGTCGCTGCTGCTGCTGCTGTTGCTGCTGCTGCTGCCCCTGCTGCGGCAGCGGGGCCGAAGGCTGCAACTGCTGTCCTGCTGCAACACCAGGCACAGGGCCTGATGCAAATGCTGCTGGCTGCTGCTGCTGTGACTGCTGCTGCTGCTGCTGAGACAGGCTAGGTGCACCAGCAGAATTGCCAAGCCCATACGCTCCCCCCAGGCCTGCCAGCTGCAGTTGAGGCAAGCATGACAACTGCTGCTGCACCTCCAGCTTACGTAGCCGCTCTGCAGTCAACTCCTCCTGGCGCTCCTGCACTCTCTGCAGGAGCTGCTGCTGCTGCTGGTGCAGTTGCTCCAGCTGGCTCTGCACGGCATGGCGCTGCTCATCACTCACGTACGTGCTGCTGCTAAGCTGGGCAGCTGCAGCTGTAAACTGTTCAGACACGCTGCACTGCTTGTCCTGTAACTCCTGTATCAGCTGCAGCACTGCCTGCTCGCGCCCCTCAATGGAACGCAGCAGCTCCAGGCGCATGGCAACAACAGCTTGCTGCTGCTGACTCTGTTGCTGCAGTGCTTGCTGTTGCTGCTGCTGCCGCAGCTGGCGCTGTTGCTGCTGGAGCAGCTGCTGCTGCTGCATTGCATCAGCCCCACTGGCCAGGCTGAAGAAGGCTGTGTAGTGGCCACCAGGGGTCCTGGACTCGACTGTGCGCTGTGCCAGATCTGCCACGTTGTGCTGTCTGCCGCTGGGGGTCACCAGCATCTGGCCCTGCCCAAAGGCAGGCACTTGCATGTGGGGGCTTGCAGGGCTGAACAAGTCATCCTGAGACTGCTGCTGCTGCTGCTGCTGCTGCACTGCAGCATCATGGCCTATGGGCAGTGGCTGCTGCACTCGGATATCATTGACAGCTGTATTCACTGCAGCAGCAGCTACTCCTGCAGGTATTGTGCCATGGATACGGGTGCGGCCCCGCACAGCCCTGCTCTGCTTGCCCTGTGCTGTAAGCGACGGTTCTTGTTTATCAGCGGCGTCTGCTGCGTCATGCGCGGTGACAAACTCAACCAAACGACTAGGAACACGCCTTGAACGCTGTGCTCGGGCCACAGGACAGGAATGGTTGCCACGGCAAGCAGTAGGGAGCATGTTGTGGAGTGGAGCTGAAGCGGGTGAATATCGTCAACTTATACTTACAATTTACTCATCGACAGCTGCGCGGGCACTCCAAGCCAGCTGCACGGACCCGGAACATGTCAGTGGGCTTACCAGGCCTCAACCCCGCCCTGGTTGCTGTGACAGCGCAGAATGTGCTAAAAATGGCTGAAAATGTAGAATATATAGTTGAAATGTTTCTGAAGCGGCAAAAGATGCACTTATAGCCTGCTGGTATGTTCCTGGTCAAGTCTCGTCAGCAGGGTTGCTCGCAGTGGCTGCGTTCTCAGCTGTGACTGTGCGCCGCGCTGTGTAGGTCAGCGGTATGTGGTCATCATCATCATCATCATCATCATCATATTACCCATTCAAGCCATAGCATCAGCGCCATCGGCCCCGCGCCCCACCGGGGCGGAAAGAGGAGGGAGCACTGCTCCAGAATGTTTGCATGCATTGCGCACATCCCAAGACTTGACAAGAAAAGCAGCAATACACGGTGACACCATCAGACATCTTCCAGAACTGCCCCAAATATCATCAGATACAAAACGCAACACCTTGATTGACGAATCAGCCATGGACAAAACGCTGCGCAACTTTTCAGCGCCACCAGGCAGGGAACTGATCTCAGCAAACATATCATCCCTCTGAGCAGAAGTAGCAGGGCAATCAAACATGAAGTGTGACAAAGACTCAACTTCTGCACCACAACAAGCGGTATGTGGTGGTAGTGAGCAGCAGCGAACAGCTGTGGCAGCAAGGATGCTGACGTCAATGCCTTTTCCTGCGTTTAGTAGGAACTGCAGGGGCACAGGTTACGATGTTTGAAAGGCGGTGTGAGGCTTTGTTACTGCAGGCAGCGTTCTTCTGATGTGCTCCGCTGGCACTTCTCTTTGTTCTCTGCTATTACCGGTATGCAATTGATCAGCCTTTTGTGTTTCTGGCTTTCACTCAAACTGCTTCCTTCAACGACTGTAAATGACAAGGCTGTGCTGTCAGAATCGCTTCAGCCGTCAAGCTTTTGCAAGCAAAATCTGGGACAGTAGCAAGGGGGTGTTTGGAACAACCGGATAGCTCGGTTGGAGGGGTGAGTACGTAGCTTCAGGTAAAGCACGATAGCTGTGCGAGAGAAGGTAGGGGGATCGTTGCACGACGGCTCCATTAATTTACCGGGTGCCCTCTCCAAACAGGTGACCAGTCCAGAAATCGGGTGCCTGCGGGTCAGCAGTGAGTTGCAACACCAGACAACGCTCTACTAAACTCCTTTGCGCTACCCTGTATGCGTGCGGGTGCTGGAGCAGCGAGGGGCTGTGTGTGTGACTTGCTGCCAGGAGGGCCGTGTGGTTCTGGTTCGTGCGCTGTTTATGCCAGTGCAGGTCGTGTCTAGGCGCGATTATAAGCGCTAGAGTGACGTATCTGCAGTGGTGGATGGGGTGCACCGCCTGTAATTAGCTAGAGGAGGGTCGAGATGGGGGTGCAGTGCGAGGCTGATTCTGCTGTTCAGAGACCAGGGAGCAGCTGAGCGTGCCCGTGACGGTTTATATACTTGTGATAAGTATTTTGAGGGATTTTGCGCCGGCGAATGGAAGTGCGTCCCAACCAGTGCCTCGCGAATGGCGATAAAGGGAGATATAGGATCAGCCTGTTACACAGGAACCGTATTCGGCACTGGTCGGGACCACGTCTGGTCTTAAATGACCCAGAAAAGACCCGTGCCTTATATAGTGGTGGCAAATGAGTAGTTGGGACCGTTTGACAATGTGACAGTTTAGGGAAGCTGTAGGACGACAGCTGGTGGTACGGTGTTGTACAAATCATCAAAACCACCACCTCAGGTCGTCGACAGCATCACATAACATATGGATAAATCCAATCATGACGACTCCTGCCCGTGCTAAGAGCCAGGTGCCCTTCACAGAAAGTAGCACCAGTGGCACCAGTGCCTGCTGCCTTACCATGCTACGGCACGGACGGCTGGGAGTGCTGTCACTTAAAACCAGACTATAAACGTCGACCATAATGCTACCCAGCAGTGCTGTGGGTGTGCTACCCGTGTCATGATCCAACTGCAGTCAAACAGGCTTGGTACAGCAGACCCATACTCATGCTACTGTTTGGCTTCGTCGTGGAGCTGAGCAGGAGCTGCTATCGGAATGGTATTAATGTCAAGTGCGAAAGCCGTAGCCATTGACATGCACAGCGTACTATTAGTTGGCCTGGTGCTGTGCGCAGGTGGCCCATGCAGCAAGTGCTGAGTCAGTCCACTGTTTCGTCTTGCTGCTCTCAGCACGACAGGAGTGTCGGCTATCCCGCACAATCAACATTGCTGCCAGCCACTGTGGTACTGTATGGGTACTGGCACACAAGTGGGGGTGCTACACCGTCCGAGAAGTGTCAGGGATCGGCCCACCCAGACTGTTGCATGTCACGGGGCCAGCCACTGTTGAAAACCAAAGTAAAGCCACAGAAACGCATGGATGCCAATACGACAACGTAGCAAGCCCGGAGCCTGGTGAGGGGTGAGAGGTGATGATGAGGCATGCCACCGGTGACCCGGGTGTCAGCTTCGGTGGTGCAAAGGGGTGTAGAATACGGCAAACAAAATCTGCACATAATCATAATGCTGAGTGGGCGGCAGAGTCGCCTTATGTAAGCGTGATGCCCGTGAAGTGGAGACGTCACAGGACCTTGACCCAACACAATGCTCCAAAACATATCCTAAAAGCAGCCTTGACAAATCAAAGGTGCCGCTGCATACAAGACAACGCGGTGTGACACCAATCACAACGCTGTCATCACTGTGAGCCCACGGGCGACGATTCAGCCCGCAAATGTCATAACCAAACACCATATTAGCTACACAATCGTGATCCAGCCGCATATTGTATGTCTCGGACAGGTAATGTGCCTACGAACCTTGTTACTTCTGTCCTGTCAACTTGCACATTTGGTTGGTGACGACATTCACCCTGAATAGATGCCCTTCAACACCACGGTACTCAAACACGTTGTATAATCGAGGCCAATGCGTGGCGTGTGCCAACACATACAAAACATTGCTCTGGCGCCAGGCAGTGACAAGGTTGGGGTCATCGCTGCAATCCAGGGGTCACCAGATATGCACAGCAGCCAGGCTGGCAGTAGTGCAGGTGACCACCTGATCTGCGGGACCACCCACTAATTATGAACATTGTTGTTGTTGTTGTTGTTGTTGTTGTTGTTGTTGTTGTTGTTGTGTTGTTGTTGTTGTTGTTGTTGTTGTTGTTGTTGTTGTTGTTGTTGTTGTTGTTGTTGTTGTTGTTGTTGTTGTTGTTGTTGTTGTTGTTGTTGTTGTTGTTGTTGTTGTGGTTGTTGTGGTTGTTGTGGTTGTTGTGGTTGTTGTGGTTGTTGTGGTTGTTGTGGTTGTTGTGGTTGTTGTGGTTGTTGTGGTTGTTGTGGTTGTTGTGGTTGTTGTGGTTGTTGTGGTTGTTGTGGTTGTTGTGGTTGTTGTGGTTGTTGTGGTTGTGTTGTTGTTGTTGTGTTGTTGTTGTTGTTGTTGTTGTTGTTGTTGTTGTTGTTGTTGTTGTTGTTGTTGTTGTTGTTGTTGTTGTTGTTGTTGTTGTTGTTGTTGTTGTTGTTGTTGTTGTTGTTGTTGTTGTTGTTGTTGTTGTTGTTGTTGTTGTTGTTGTTGTGTTGTTGTTGTTGTTGTTGTTGTTGTTGTTGTTGTTGTTGTTGTTGTTGTTGTTGTTGTGGTTGTTGTGGTTGTTGTGGTTGTTGTGGTTGTTGTGGTTGTTGTGGTTGTGGTTGTGGTTGTGGTTGTTGTTGTTGTTGTTGTGGTGGTGGTGGTGGTGGTTGCTAAGTAATGCTTCTCTGGGCAAGCTTGGTCGGAAACCTGCAGGGGCAAGAAAGGCAGGACATACACAAGGGCACAAGAGAGAGCAACTAAGCGGGAACAAACTAGGCTGCTGCTGGCAAGGCGCTGTGCTCGCTGCACTCGCACAGCCGAGGGGTTACGTCCTCGGGGATACTAAAGTTCAACTGGCTGTGGCACGGTAAAGCACGCTGGGCAGTGGCCTGGATTACTGGCAGGGGCTGCAAAAGCGGCAAAGAGATATGCAGCTCCAACGGACTGTTGGCTGCCTGAATAGCACGTGTTAGCTTTACTTTTAACTGTTTTAAATGTTTTCTTGATACGAACAAGCAAGGCAGGACTGCGTGCGTGCTGAGTTGCTGCACTGCTTCGAGTGACTTCGCGAGCCAAGCTATGTCAAGCTTGCTCGCTCGGGCTGCTGTAAAGGCCGGATTAACCTATTAGACGGTAGAAGTAGTATAATTTGTTGCCAGGGACCGTATAGGTCGGGATGTAATCCAAGGGCTGCGTGTACGTTTGCAGTACAGTCGCAGCAGAGAGCTTCAACTAGAGAGAGCAAGGCTGAAATACCAAGAGAAAGCGTCACTAAAAGTCACACGTAGGTTGTGTGCGTTTGTAGGCTGTAGTTGGCTGGTTGGTAAGCTGGTTGATGGATTGATCGATTGGTCAAAAAGCGTTTGAACAAGTGCTAGTTTTGGCCGTGTCGCCCCTTTAAAGGTCGACACAGCCTTCTAAAACAAACAGGAACATTCCAGAGCGCACCAGGAAGGCCGGGAAGGTCTTACACACTTTCAGATCAATCAAGATGCTGTACTGGCTGGTTCTGGAAGCATGCACTACTGGGAGGCACACTGTTCGAACCCAAACAGGTGGCAGTTGAATCCTGGCGGTGTGCACTGGAGAGAACATTTGCCCTTTTACTGCTACCAACTTAGCTGACCACAATACAGCTGCATGTGTTCCTGGTGAACACATGCTTGCATACAATGATTGCTACTACTGCTGGGGCAGCGTACTTCAAACTACTACTACTACTACTACTACTACTACTACTACTACTGCTGATACATTAAGTCACCCGGTGGATTCTTGCAATAGGATGGACCTGCACTGCATAACACCAAGTGTAGCATATTTTGCGTGCATGTAGTGATGCATTGCACCTTTGGCACATGAAAGTTGCGCAGTCACACAAAACTATGGCAGGTACAACGTGACATGCGTCAGCGTAGTTGATGCCTATAATGCATATAAAAAGTGAAAGCACAACAGCAGTGCTGGCTGTCATTGAGACTGTCAGTGCCCTGCCTGACACCTTGAAACTTCAAAGTTTGCCGCAAGGAATTGCAGCACGCCAAACAAGTGCATCATGGCCTGCGCATCCCAAACGCGCGCTTGAACACAGGCTAAAAACTGCCTAAAATTTTAAATTCGGTAAGCCATTTGACTGCACTCATTTGCACCGCAAAGAACGTCTTGAACTTGTGCACATGTTCACGTGGCCTGTAAGCAGTGGGCTCGTTTGTTACGCCTCACAGCTCTGGAAAAAATAGGGATGCCATGTGCGGAAAAAAAATTCAGGTCAACAAGATGTTTTTTTGCAAGAATCCCTGCTTGCCCACAATCAAGGATGTGAAAAAGAAGGAGCACTCTAACGCAACAGCAAAAGGCAAGCAAGCAATCAAGGATATGTGCATATGGCCAGAAGTCAGTGTGTTGCCGGTGGCGGGGTGTTGACAGGGGATTTGGAGGGTGTCAAACCATGCTACAACAAAGTGCTTCATGAACGAGATGCGGGCTTTAGAATCGCATGTTGAGCAGCGTGCAATTGACTACTTATGAGAGCTTGGCACGGCAACATGCTCCCTTATGAAAGCTTGACAAAGCAACATGTTGCTGTACAGCGGGTGTGGTCAAGGCAAGGCAACATGTTGCTACTTATTTACGCTTGGCAAAGCAACATGTTGCTGTGCAGCGGATCATCATCATCATATTACCCATTCAAGCCATAGCATCAGCGCCATCGGCCCCGCGCCCCACCGGGGCGGAAAGAGGAGGGAGCACTGCTCCAGAATGTTTGCATGCATTGCGCACATCCCAAGACTTGACAAGAAAAGCAGCAATACACGGTGCTGTGCAGCGGATGTAGGCCAGGCAAGGCAACATGAACCCTTATGAAAGCTTGGCAAGGCAACATGTTGCCTTGCCAAGCTCTCATAAGTAGTCAATTGCACGCTGCTTACCATGCAATTCTAAAGCCCGCATCTCGTTCATGAAGCACTTGGGTGTAGCATGGTTTGACACCCTCCAAATCCCCTGTCAACACCCCGCCACTGGCAACATTCTGACTTTTGGCCAAATGGGTATGGGCAACTCTGAAACAACTTGTTACCTCTCCGGGGCTGCAACTTTTGTTTCGCGCAGGCCAGCGGCAGGTGGCGGCAATAGCAGTAACCACAGCAGCAGCAGCAGCAACAAGAAGAGCAAACAACATGCAGTTGCTAGTACGAGTGTGCTTGACTATGGTATAGTGTCGCGATCGCTTTTGTCTCGTGTGGCCAATTTTGCGGTTGTTCCCTCGTCAGGTCTGTCGGATCACAATATGTTGGTGTGTGCTTTGAGTGTCCCAGAACCTCCAGTTAAGGAGCTTCAGCCCTTTGCAAGCATGCCACCTGTGCGGTGCATCAGATGGGACCCCAGCAAAAGGTCGCGTTATGTTGCTGCGCTCAAGACGCATGACTGTGTTTTGGCCAGGGAAGCCGCTCTACAACAAGTGCGTGGGTGTCATGTGTCTCCTAGTCAGGTGTCTGCAGCGTGTGAGGCGTGGTGTGATGCGATTAGGAATGTGGCTGAACCTGTCTTTGGTGTCAGCGGCGGTGGACAGTGTGTGCGGGCTGGGGATGGTCGAGCAGCCAAACGTTGGTTTCCGCATTGCAAGCAAGAGTGGGCAGCACTACGTGTTGCAGTGCGCAACCACAACTCGCATGCAGCGGCAGCAGCACGCAAGGTGTTTAATGCAGCTAAGCGCCGCGCCAAGAGGCATTGTGAGAAGCAGTGGCAGGCACGTCTTTTGGATGATCTACGATACAACCCGAGGCGGTTTTGGACTGCTTACAAGGGTCGAAAGATGTCGTGTATGCTTCAGGATATGGGTGCTGTTGATAGGCACTGGCGTGCGTTGTATGGGTCCCCTGGACAACACAGCTTACCTGAGGAGGGAGCGTCGGTTGCTTCTTTCGTGTCGAAGCTGCTCTCTGAGTGCCAGGACGGGCCAGCTGTTGCAGCTGCAGCTCATCTGAATGAGCCTTTTGCTGCCGACGAGGTGGAATCAGTGTTGTTGCGGATGCATAACGGTCGTATGCCTGGCCCTGATGGACTGCGGGGCGAGCTTTTCAAGGGAGCTTATGAAGCCTATGTCACCAGCGAAGGGTATCAGAAGCATGTGTATCTATTACATGAGGATTTGAGTGAGTTGTTCTCGGCAGTGTATAAGTGTGGCCAGGTGCCGGGCGTTTGGTGTTCTGCGTACCTGTCAGCTGTGTTCAAAAAAGGCGACCCTAGTGTACTGGACAACTATCGCGGCATTGCTGTCGGCTCTGTGATGGGCAAAATGTTCAGCATGCTGATTGAGAAGAGGCTTTCAGCTTATTGTGAACAGCATGGGTTCCGAGCCTGGGGTCAGGCAGGCTTTAGGGAGAGGCATAGGACGTGTGACCATGTGTTTGTGTTGAAGCACCTTGTGGATCGTAGCCGCTTACGCGGCCACCAGCTGTTTGCTTGCTTTGTCGACTTCAAGAAGGCGTATGACTTGGTGCGGCGTGATCTTCTCATGCGATGCTTAGCAGACATTGGTCTGCGTGGCAACATATTGACAGCGATTGTATCTATGTACTGGAATGCACCCATGGTCACAAAGATGGCTGGCAATGTCGGACAGCCCTTTGACAGTACCCGTGGAGTAAAGCAAGGGGACCCCCTCTCCCCTTTGCTTTTTGGCATTTTCATTGATCGAGTCGAGCAGTGGCTCAGCGACCGTTGTGGGGCATGTGGTACTGCTCTAGGCAACAGGATGGTGAGGCTCTTGCTGTATGCTGATGATTTGGTACTGCTGGCAGAAACGTCTCACAAACTGCAGCAGTTATTGGATGCTTTGCAGTCCTTCTGTAGCGAGTATGATATGCAGGTGAATGTGGGCAAAACGGAGATAGTGGTGTTTGGCAAGCGCAAGTATACCGGTGCAGCAGTATGGCAGTACCAGGGGCAACAGGTGCCTGTGTCAGATCAGTTCAAATACCTGGGTGTTCAGTTTCATGCCACCCGAGGTGTGTCTGCTTGCACGGAGGCTCTAGCAGCTGCAGGCAGCAGGGCAATGTGGGCAATGTTGGCTCGGTGCAAGGAGCATGGCGTCAGCAACCTGTCAATGCAAGTGCAATTGTTCAACACGCTGGTGTCCCCCATTTTATGCTACTGCTCAGAGGTCTGGGGTCCAGCTCTGCTGAGACAACCTGGATCTGGTGCTGCTTTGGTCGGCAAGTTGCAGGACAATGTGATTAGCAGAGTCCAGTATATTTTTCTGCGCACTATTGCAGGTCATGTCCGCAAATCAACTTGCCGCATGCTTTTATCGAGGGAGTTTGGTGCCCAACCTTTGGTGTGCACTTGGTTGCGTGCAGCTTTAGCTATGTGGAACAGGGCTGTGGAATTGGGTGATGCTTCCTTGTTGGGGCGCGCAATGCGTGAGAATTTGCGGTTGTCTCAGACGTCGAGCAGTAATAGTTTATGGTGCAGGCAGTTACAGAGTGTGCTGTCTTATACACATGATCATTCCCGGCAGTTGACTGCGGTTATGCCGCGGCTGCAAAGCTTTGTGGATCTGGATGCCAAAGTAGTATTAAGTGCATTTGAGGGGTGTTTGTATCAGCAGTGGCAGGGATGCTCGCAGAATCCACGTGATGCCGTCACCGGGGCTGGAATTTACAGTACATATGAACGATGGTTTGCTGCTTGCTCGGGTGATAACTTGCAGTCTGTGCGTCCTGAGTCTTGGTGCCCCCAATATGTCTTGCAGACCGCTGGGCTCAACAGGGAGCATGTTGGTTCTCTGGCTCGTTTTCGACTTGGTGCCCATGATCTGCGTGTATGCACTGGTAGGTGGCACCGTCCGCCTTTGGTGCGGTCTGATCGAACATGCCAACGCCCTGGATGCCACTTGGGTCAGGTCGAGGATGAGTTTCACATGGTTTTTGAGTGTCCTTTGTACGCGCCAGTTCGCGAGCGTTTTGCTTGCCTTTTTGAACCATTTGGAGGTTTGTCGCATACGTGGGGTAGTATAGCCTCTTGTCAGCCAGGTGGTTCGCATATGATGACCTTTATGCGGCAACAACCTGCTCTTGTGGCTGCCTTCGTGCATTGTTGCTATTTGGTGCGCTGCCACCCGGAGGCGGACCCTGAGTCCTTCTTGTCTTCGGTTTCTGTCGCTCAAGCGATCGATGCAGCGGACGAATTTTTCTCTGCTGACTCTTCTGTTTGTTCTGATGACGATGATATATTCTATGAGGTCTCCCCCCCCAATGAGCCTCTCGTTGGCTCCTGAATGGGGTTCCCACTCCTTGTTGGGTGGAGCATGTAATGTAATGTAATGTAATGTTACAAAGCTACATGCAACCGTGTGGTGCACGCTGCACACACGGCGTGGTGCATTGTTGACAATCCGCCTGTGCATGCAAGCTCATATGCTTACACATGCTCAGTCATGATGTACATCGCACAGGATCAGACCGCTCACCAGGCTGGGCCAGGATGGGTCACCGGTCACCAGGCTGGGTCAGGCTGGGTCACCGGATACTAGGCTGGGATCTGACCGGTCACCAGGCGGAGACCAGGCACAGGATCTGACCGATCACCAGGCTGGGACCAGGCACAGGATCTGACCGGTCACCAGGCTGGGACCAGGCACAGGATCTGACCGATCACCAGGCTGGGACCAGGCACAGGATCTGACCGATCACCAGGCTAGGACCAGGCACAGGATCTGACCGGTCACCAGGCTGGGACCAGGCACAGGATCTGACCGATCACCAGGCTGGGACCAGGCACAGGATCTGACCGGTCACCAGGCTGGGAGTCACCCGACACCATCCAGTCTTACTGCTGGAAGCACATGTGCATGTACAAGCCGCATCAGGCCTGCTCCACGTGATGCACGGTGCGAGCTGTGACATCACAGCACAAAGCACTTCCATCAAGCAGCTTGCACCTGCCCCAATAACCTTGCAATGCGGCCACTTGCACGCTCCGGAATGCGAGCACTTGCACGCTCTTGGATCCAACAGCAGCGCTGTATGAACTGTACAAGCCAAACTTCTGGATGCGGAATACGGGCACTTGCACGCTCTTGGATCCAACAGCAGCGCTGTATAAACTGTACAAGCCAAACTTCCGAATCCAACACACATGCACCCCCCGACGCTGAGCCAAGGCACCTCAAATTCACAACAAGTGATCTGACATAAGCACAACATGCTGTTCAAGCGCTGATAGTTGCAAGCAGGTGATCAGCTCACACAGAGTCCAATGCATGTGCAGCCTCAGCAGGCACGGCAACAGCTGCCAGAGTCATCTTCACAACTACTCAGCATGCTGCGGCCAGCGCTGCCTAGCTCTGTAGTCTGTGGTCTGGTTACCAGAGGCACAGCTACGTACATGCACACATATCTTTTTGCGGCACTCATGTTCTGTACTTCTGCATGTCTCAGACTCTGACAAGCCGTCCCCCTTCCCTGAACCTTCAACGCATCACATGCATGCTCCAACAACCATACCTTTAGATTTGGTTCAAGTCCTCATACCATGCGTGGCTGGCATGACTGCCCTCAGCCATTGTTCATACGCTGTGGTTGCGCTGCCAAAGCAGAACAGACATGACGTCGCGGTCAACATGCCCTACAAGCACACCGCAGCAACTCCATGGCATGCACACATGCTTCCCGGAAGCAGTGACTGACGGATCACAACACATTTACAGCATATCCTCATTGCCATACCACATAAGCCTTTGTGTATCATGTCTCTCTACATAATGAATTATGTGCCCCTCCCCCCCAAACCCCTTTCCAACAATAGCTCTTGTGACACCTGCAAAATGGGCTTGCAAACTTTCAAAGCACAACCACAGACACAGCTACATCATTCAAACTGTGACTTTGACAAGCCGCCCCCCTTCCCTGAACCTTCAACGCATCACATGCATGCTCCAACAACCATACCTTTCGATTTGGTTCAAGTCCTCATACCATGCGTGGCTGGCATGACTGCCCTCAGCCGTTGTTCATACGCTGTGGTTGCGCTGCCAAAGCAGAACAGACATGACGTCGCGGTCAACATGCCCTACAAGCACACCGCAGCAACTCAATGGCATGAACACATGCTTCCCAGAAGCAGTGACTGACGTGGAGCCACGGCACAACACATTTACAGCATATCCTCATTGCCATACCACATAAGCCTTTGTGTATCATGCCTCTCTACGTAATGAATTATGTGCCCCTCCCCCCAAACCCCTTTCCAACAATAGCTCTTGTGACACCTGCAAAATGGGCTTGCAAACTTTTAAAGCACCACCACAGACACAGCTACATCATTCAAACTGTGCGTCGCACAAAAGCAGGTCCACAAAAATGCGCTATGAGCAAATCTCGAAGTGTGGAGCCACTTGGCTTCATTCTATGTACCAACGTACTGCAAGGTAACAAACGGAAACATATTTTTCCACCAATCTGAAGCGCTGTGAGCGCAGCATGTGTGCAGTAGCACCAATACATTAGTTCCAGCAGCCTGAAGTCAGACACCCGCATCGAGTCATAGTCATACATATCTGGGGAATGCAGCGCATATAACTCTGTGCCATGCAAGCGTCTTCTGTGAACTGACATAATTGCAGCAGGCTGCACCATGAGGCAATATGCAAGCCAGCAGCGGCCACGTAAGCCCAGCGCAAGCCCACTGCAGCCATGTCGGCTTACGGCAGCCACAGAAGCACATAAGTGTTGGTAAAAGTCTCAAGATGTAGTACTACTGCGTAGTATGCAACATAATCAAGGGGAATTGTGTCTTGCCACCACCCCAAGCAGGCATCAAGGCCACATACCGCATGCTAATTCACGCGTTGCCATCAAGTGACACAGAGTCTCACTAGCTGGGCCTGTAGGCGATGTATGTGCGTGTATGGAGCATGGCTGTGGACTGAGAGGTTTGGGGTCCTATGGATTGGACCTTTTCCTGGAGGCCTTGTATGGGGGATTCGGCAGAACTGCAGGGCACCGGGCTTGAACCAGGGCTGCAAAGTTGCCGGTGCATGTTTTGTCATTCCCGGTGCATGGGGCGTCGCAATTGGGGCAGGAACCCCCGTACGTTGTTGCCGTAGTAGTCAGCTTTGCACAACAGCAGACACCTGCAGGTAGGCATCCCATGGCATGCACGGCGGCGCCAAAAGGTTATAAAGATGTAGACTGAGATACTAGGCATTGCCAGCAGCAAAGCAGCCTGTTTTCTTAAGAACCGCGCTTTCATATGTGACTGAACTACATTCTTGGTTCTGGGGCTTAACAGCATGCTCATGCGGGCTTCACAACAACTCCAGAGATCTGTACAGATCTGTCACTCATGCACATGTGGTGTGCATCACTTATGTGTGATGTTGCAGCATAGGGAAAAGGCTGCTCACCACAGAAGCACAATCGTACCCTGACCACAGGCATCCTTTCTCATGACCAACTTGCGTGCATGTCATCAAGGGTGGGGCAGAACAGAACTTCACTACTTGTCCATGCTGCATGCGCATACCCGGCGGCCAAAGCAACACTCACCGTTACTCTTGCAAGGGTTTCCTCCAGCAGCGTAACAATTCTTGGTGGAACATGATTTGATGCAGTAACAAACCATGCTTGGGTCTGTTTTCTTGCATGAGTCTTCGTTGCACGTGCGTTTACAGCCGCCTTGAATCTCCACAGTGCACGTGCCACCACAGCAGCACTGGCCAGCAGGGCATTTGTTTTTCTTGGAGCAAGCTGCACCATGTTCAAGGCGAATCAAGGACAGAGCAGAGTGAAGTCACACCATCCGTTTTTCAGCTTGCTCACTTGCTGCATCACAACAGCTGTTGGCACTTGTCAGGCATACTCGTTTACTGCTGTTCAGGACAACAGCTACTGCTGAAGGCGGCGCAGGTGCTGCACCGCATCACATCACATTGCTGTTTGTTTGCACTGGGGTGAGCTGGCTTGGATGTGAGTGCAGTCGCTGATGCCGCATTCCCTACGCATGGCTTGCTTGCCTAATTGAAAGCACATGTGCTGCATGCATTGGTGAGCGCCGCAACCTCCTTGCATGCAAGCACCAAACAGGTTGTAGCTGCCCTGCACTTGTACGGCAGTGACTGAGCAGCACCTCGTCTCGCAACAAGGGACATAGCTGCTTGTGCAGAAGGCTGTGTTCAAAACCTGGTGCAGCTGGGTCACACATGTGCAGTTGTGTCTTCTGTTTGCACAATGCTGGTGCCGCGACAAGCTCACGTTGTGGGCTGGGTGATGGTGACGGTGATGGTGAAGGGCTGGGTGATGGCGACGGTGATGGTGAGGGTGAGGGTTTGGCGCACGTGGTCTTACATGAGTACCCGACCTTCTTCGTGCACACGCCAGCACAGCAGCACCCTTCCTTGCATTGTACATCATACTTGCAAGCTGCACCAGATGGAGCACAAAACACAAAAGAGCAGCAGTGTCAGTCATGTCACGTTGTGCGCACTATGTGGCAGAGGGTAGACCATCTGTGCAGCTCGCTTGCTGTTCAGGACAACAGCTACTGCTGAAGGCGGCGCAGGTGCTGCACCGCATCACATCACATTGCTGTTTGTTTGCACTGGGGTGAGCTGGCTTGGATGTGAGTGCAGTCGCTGATGCCGCATTCCCTACGCATGGCTTGCTTGCCTAATTGAAAGCACATGTGCTGCATGCATTGGTGAGCGCCGCAACCTCCTTGCTTGCAAGCACCAAACAGGTTGTAGCTGCCCTGCACTTGTACGACAGTGACTGAGCAGCACCTTCGTCTCGCAACAAGGGACATAGCTGCTTGTGCAGAAGGCCGTGTTCAAAACCTGGTGCAGCTGTGTCACACATGTGCAGTTGCGTCTTGTGTTTGCACGATGCTGGTGCCGCGACAAGCTCACGTTGTGGGCTGGGTGATGGTGAAGGGCTGGGTGATGGTGACGGTGATGGTGAAGGGCTGGGTGATGGCGACGGTGATGGTGAGGGTGAGGGTTTGGCGCACGTGGTCTTACATGAGTACCCGACCTTCTTCGTGCACACGCCAGCACAGCAGCACCCTTCCTTGCATTGTACATCATACTTGCAAGCTGCACCAGATGGAGCACAAAACACAAAAGAGCAGCAGTGTCAGTCATGTCACGCTGTGCACACTATGTGGCAGAGGGCAGACCATCTGTGCAGCTCGCTTGCTGTTCAGGACAACAGCTGCTGCTGAAGGCGGCGCAGGTGCTGCACCGCATCACATCACATTGCTGTTTGTTTGCACTGGGGTGAGCTGGCTTGGATGTGAGTGCAGTCGCTGATGCCGCATTCCCTACGCATGGCTTGCTTGCCTAATTGAAAGCACATGTGCTGCATGCATTGGTGAGCGCCGCAACCTCCTTGCTTGCAAGCACCAAACAGGTTGTAGCTGCCCTGCACTTGTACGACAGTGACTGAGCAGCACCTTCGTCTCGCAACAAGGGACATAGCTGCTTGTGCAGAAGGCCGTGTTCAAAACCTGGTGCAGCTGTGTCACACATGTGCAGTTGCGTCTTGTGTTTGCACGATGCTGGTGCCGCGACAAGCTCACGTTGTGGGCTGGGTGATGGTGAAGGGCTGGGTGATGGTGACGGTGATGGTGAAGGGCTGGGTGATGGCGACGGTGATGGTGAGGGTGAGGGTTTGGCGCACGTGGTCTTACATGAGTACCCGACCTTCTTCGTGCACACGCCAGCACAGCAGCACCCTTCCTTGCATTGTACATCATACTTGCAAGCTGCACCAGATGGAGCACAAAACACAAAAGAGCAGCAGTGTCAGTCATGTCACGCTGTGCACACTATGTGGCAGAGGGCAGACCATCTGTGCAGCTCGCTTGCTGTTCAGGACAACAGCTGCTGCTGAAGGCGGCGCAGGTGCTGCACCGCATCACATCACATTGCTGTTTGTTTGCACTGGGGTGAGCTGGCTTGAATGTGAGTGCGGTCGCTGATGCCGCATTCCCTACGCATGGCCTGCTTGCCTAATTGAAAGCACATGTGCTGCATGCATTGGTGAGCGCCGCAACCTCCTTGCTTGCAAGCACCAAACAGGTTGTAGCTGCCCTGCACTTGTACGACAGTGACTGAGCAGCACCTCCGTCTCGCAACAAGGGACATAGCTGCTTGTGCAGAAGGCCGTGTTCAAAACCTGGTGCAGCTGTGTCACACATGTGCAGTTGCGTCTTGTGTTTGCACGATGCTGGTGCCGCGACAAGCTCACGTTGTGGGCTGGGTGATGGTGACGGTGATGGTGAAGGGCTGGGTGATGGCGACGGTGATGGTGAGGGTGAGGGTTTGGCGCACGTGGTCTTACATGAGTACCCGACCTTCTTCGTGCACACGCCAGCACAGCAGCACCCTTCCTTGCATTGTACATCATACTTGCAAGCTGCACCAGATGGAGCACAAAACACAAAAGAGCAGCAGTGTCAGTCATGTCACGCTGTGCACACTATGTGGCAGAGGGTAGACCATCTGTGCAGCTCGCTTGCTGTTCAGGACAACAGCTGCTGCTGAAGGCGGCGCAGGTGCTGCACCGCATCACATCACATTGCTGTTTGTTTGCACTGGGGTGAGCTGGCTTGAATGTGAGTGCGGTCGCTGATGCCGCATTCCCTACGCATGGCCTGCTTGCCTAATTGAAAGCACATGTGCTGCATGCATTGGTGAGCGCCGCAACCTCCTTGCTTGCAAGCACCAAACAGGTTGTAGCTGCCCTGCACTTGTACGACAGTGACTGAGCAGCACCTCCGTCTCGCAACAAGGGACATAGCTGCTTGTGCAGAAGGCCGTGTTCAAAACCTGGTGCAGCTGTGTCACACATGTGCAGTTGCGTCTTGTGTTTGCACGATGCTGGTGCCGCGACAAGCTCACGTTGTGGGCTGGGTGATGGTGACGGTGATGGTGAAGGGCTGGGTGATGGCGACGGTGATGGTGAGGGTGAGGGTTTGGCGCACGTGGTCTTACATGAGTACCCGACCTTCTTCGTGCACACGCCAGCACAGCAGCACCCTTCCTTGCATTGTACATCATACTTGCAAGCTGCACCAGATGGAGCACAAAACACAAAAGAGCAGCAGTGTCAGTCATGTCACGTTGTGCGCACTATGTGGCAGAGGGTAGACCATCTGTGCAGCTCGCTTGCTGTTCAGGACAACAGCTACTACTGAAGGCGGCGCAGGTGCTGCACCGCATCACATCACATTGCTGTTTGTTTGCACTGGGGTGAGCTGGCTTGGATGTGAGTGCAGTCGCTGATGCCGCATTCCCTACGCATGGCTTGCTTGCCTAATTGAAAGCACATGTGCTGCATGCATTGGTGAGCGCCGCAACCTCCTTGCTTGCAAGCACCAAACAGGTTGTAGCTGCCCTGCACTTGTACGACAGTGACTGAGCAGCACCTCCGTCTCGCAACAAGGGACATAGCTGCTTGTGCAGAAGGCCGTGTTCAAAACCTGGTGCAGCTGTGTCACACATGTGCAGTTGCGTCTTGTGTTTGCACGATGCTGGTGCCGCGACAAGCTCACGTTGTGGGCTGGGTGATGGTGACGGTGATGGTGAAGGGCTGGGTGATGGCGACGGTGATGGTGAGGGTGAGGGTTTGGCGCACGTGGTCTTACATGAGTACCCGACCTTCTTCGTGCACACGCCAGCACAGCAGCACCCTTCCTTGCATTGTACATCATACTTGCAAGCTGCACCAGATGGAGCACAAAACACAAAAGAGCAGCAGTGTCAGTCATGTCACGTTGTGCGCACTATGTGGCAGAGGGTAGACCATCTGTGCAGCTCGCTTGCTGTTCAGGACAACAGCTACTACTGAAGGCGGCGCAGGTGCTGCACCGCATCACATCACATTGCTGTTTGTTTGCACTGGGGTGAGCTGGCTTGGATGTGAGTGCAGTCGCTGATGCCGCATTCCCTACGCATGGCTTGCTTGCCTAATTGAAAGCACATGTGCTGCATGCATTGGTGAGCGCCGCAACCTCCTTGCTTGCAAGCACCAAACAGGTTGTAGCTGCCCTGCACTTGTACGACAGTGACTGAGCAGCACCTCCGTCTCGCAACAAGGGACATAGCTGCTTGTGCAGAAGGCCGTGTTCAAAACCTGGTGCAGCTGTGTCACACATGTGCAGTTGCGTCTTCTGTTTGCACGATGCTGGTGCCGCGACAAGCTCACGTTGTGGGCTGGGTGATGGTGAAGGGCTGGGTGATGGTGACGGTGATGGTGAAGGGCTGGGTGATGGCGACGGTGATGGTGAGGGTGAGGGTTTGGCGCACGTGGTCTTACATGAGTACCCGACCTTCTTCGTGCACACGCCAGCACAGCAGCACCCTTCCTTGCATTGTACATCATACTTGCAAGCTGCACCAGATGGAGCACAAAACACAAAAGAGCAGCAGTGTCAGTCATGTCACGTTGTGCGCACTATGTGGCAGAGGGTAGACCATCTGTGCAGCTCGCTTGCTGTTCAGGACAACAGCTACTGCTGAAGGCGGCGCAGGTGCTGCACCGCATCACATCACATTGCTGTTTGTTTGCACTGGGGTGAGCTGGCTTGGATGTGAGTGCAGTCGCTGATGCCGCATTCCCTACGCATGGCTTGCTTGCCTAATTGAAAGCACATGTGCTGCATGCATTGGTGAGCGCCGCAACCTCCTTGCTTGCAAGCACCAAACAGGTTGTAGCTGCCCTGCACTTGTACGACAGTGACTGAGCAGCACCTTCGTCTCGCAACAAGGGACATAGCTGCTTGTGCAGAAGGCCGTGTTCAAAACCTGGTGCAGCTGTGTCACACATGTGCAGTTGCGTCTTGTGTTTGCACGATGCTGGTGCCGCGACAAGCTCACGTTGTGGGCTGGGTGATGGTGAAGGGCTGGGTGATGGTGACGGTGATGGTGAAGGGCTGGGTGATGGCGACGGTGATGGTGAGGGTGAGGGTTTGGCGCACGTGGTCTTACATGAGTACCCGACCTTCTTCGTGCACACGCCAGCACAGCAGCACCCTTCCTTGCATTGTACATCATACTTGCAAGCTGCACCAGATGGAGCACAAAACACAAAAGAGCAGCAGTGTCAGTCATGTCACGCTGTGCACACTATGTGGCAGAGGGTAGACCATCTGTGCAGCTCGCTTGCTGTTCAGGACAACAGCTGCTGCTGAAGGCGGCGCAGGTGCTGCACCGCATCACATCACATTGCTGTTTGTTTGCACTGGGGTGAGCTGGCTTGAATGTGAGTGCGGTCGCTGATGCCGCATTCCCTACGCATGGCCTGCTTGCCTAATTGAAAGCACATGTGCTGCATGCATTGGTGAGCGCCGCAACCTCCTTGCTTGCAAGCACCAAACAGGTTGTAGCTGCCCTGCACTTGTACGACAGTGACTGAGCAGCACCTTCGTCTCGCAACAAGGGACATAGCTGCTTGTGCAGAAGGCCGTGTGCAAAACCTGGTGCAGCTGTGTCACACATGTGCAGTTGCGTCTTCTGTTTGCACGATGCTGGTGCCGCGACAAGCTCACGTTGTGGGCTGGGTGATGGTGAAGGGCTGGGTGATGGTGACGGTGATGGTGAAGGGCTGGGTGATGGCGACGGTGATGGTGAGGGTGAGGGTTTGGCGCACGTGGTCTTACATGAGTACCCGACCTTCTTCGTGCACACGCCAGCACAGCAGCACCCTTCCTTGCATTGTACATCATACTTGCAAGCTGCACCAGATGGAGCACAAAACACAAAAGAGCAGCAGTGTCAGTCATGTCACGCTGTGCACACTATGTGGCAGAGGGTAGACCATCTGTGCAGCTCGCTTGCTGTTCAGGACAACAGCTGCTGCTGAAGGCGGCGCAGGTGCTGCACCGCATCACATCACATTGCTGTTTGTTTGCACTGGGGTGAGCTGGCTTGAATGTGAGTGCGGTCGCTGATGCCGCATTCCCTACGCATGGCCTGCTTGCCTAATTGAAAGCACATGTGCTGCATGCATTGGTGAGCGCCGCAACCTCCTTGCTTGCAAGCACCAAACAGGTTGTAGCTGCCCTGCACTTGTACGACAGTGACTGAGCAGCACCTCCGTCTCGCAACAAGGGACATAGCTGCTTGTGCAGAAGGCCGTGTGCAAAACCTGGTGCAGCTGTGTCACACATGTGCAGTTGCGTCTTCTGTTTGCACGATGCTGGTGCCGCGACAAGCTCACGTTGTGGGCTGGGTGATGGTGAAGGGCTGGGTGATGGTGACGGTGATGGTGAAGGGCTGGGTGATGGCGACGGTGATGGTGAGGGTGAGGGTTTGGCGCACGTGGTCTTACATGAGTACCCGACCTTCTTCGTGCACACGCCAGCACAGCAGCACCCTTCCTTGCATTGTACATCATACTTGCAAGCTGCACCAGATGGAGCACAAAACACAAAAGAGCAGCAGTGTCAGTCATGTCACGCTGTGCACACTATGTGGCAGAGGGTAGACCATCTGTGCAGCTCGCTTGCTGTTCAGGACAACAGCTACTGCTGAAGGCGGCGCAGGTGCTGCACCGCATCACATCACATTGCTGTTTGTTTGCACTGGGGTGAGCTGGCTTGAATGTGAGTGCAGTCGCTGATGCCGCATTCCCTACGCATGGCTTGCTTGCCTAATTGAAAGCACATGTGTAACGGGAGGCTTGTGCCTCTATGCGTAGCAAGAAGAAGGGGTTACAAGGTGCGTTCAAGCAGCTACGCCGCAACGGGCACCAGAGTTGAAAAGATTGCTAAAAGCTCAGCGCGGGCCGTCACTCGAAAGGAGGCCCACCCCTAGAAAAAGCCTCAGTGTGTAAGTTTCGGCATTTGGCCATGCATGCACAGCCGCCTTCCTTACTCCACGCAGTATTGCCCCCACAAGTGTTGTCAGTGTACCTCCAGAGGAGAATTGGTGTCAATGGAAATCTCAAGTGCTGCCAACAGTGTCAGTGACGGCATGCAGTGCTAAAAGTGCACAGGGCCGCCATGCACTTCCGGCACTGCGAGCAGGCTGGGCTCTCAAGTCACTACACCACCCCGGGCGTCACCCCGTTAAGGGTGATGAGGACTAGAGGCAACAAGAGGGTAACTGAGCAGCAAAAGGCTGTAGGGCTGAGAATCAGACACTGCAACCACATATTGCAGTGGCATGCTAGTGGCTATCAACAAAGCCGGACAACCTTGAACTGACCAGGGGCAAGGATCAAAGCAACAGCAACAATGCACGCTCAGAAGAAGGGTGGCAGTAGCAGCGGCAAACCATGTTGCACCAACCCCGGCTGCACCATGACATGGCAGGGCCCTGGGGCAATGACAGGACATGAAGCAGCTGCACCATCACAACCAACCACGGGATGCAAAGCACTGAGTATCTATGCGTAGCGAAAGAAAGGTGTGCGGGTCCGGGATTTCAAGCACTGCAGTGCGCAGTACACGACCTTTGAATGGTCTACCCAGACTCCTCTCCTCTCCGGGTAGGGGGTAAACCACCGAAACCCCCCTACCACTCGATTGGGCGACAACGTGGGTGGGCCGCACCAATGAGCCGCTCGAGTATTTTAGAGCGCTTTCGACTTCAGCGAGGTTCGAACCCGAGACCTCGAGATTAGGAGCCAAACTCTCTAACCACTGAGCCACGTGTTTAACGTCCCGCCGGACACGGTAGCCGTTACTGATTGATTGAGGAGAGTTACATGGGTGTGCACGTTGGAAACGGAACACTTCGAGGACTGCAGCGCGCAGGACACGAGAATAAACCACAAAAAGCCTCAGAGAAGCAATTTGCAGCTTCCTCACCCAAAATAACACAAACTCTGCGCAGAGAAAAATCATCAGGACGGAACAAAAAGGTGTCAACGTCAGCGAAATAGGATTGGAACATGCAGACATGGCAACAACTAGCAGGTACTGGGCACCTCGGTGCTCCTGCTTCAGGTGTTGAAGACATTGTACAACATGATGATCAACATGATCATAACTCTCTGCTACTAGAACGCGCACAAAGCAACAGCATAACCCGCAGCGCCGTGGCACCACAGGCACCTGCCACCCTACTGATGTGTCTGGCAAGGCCACACCCCTGGCAATGGCACCTGCCCAACACACCTACTGGCTGACACAGGCTGCATGAGAGTACTAACAGCACAAGACATGCAACCACATGTAGCAAAACGGATCAAAGAGCAGAGGATGCAAGAAATAACCCCAATTCATGCTATGACGCAGAGGCCAAGTCCCTTCTTGGTGCTAGCTGCAGCCGGCCTTCAACCACGCGTAAAAAGGGGTGATCAGCTGGCACAATATCCAGCCAGGTCAAGGGTGCCGCCTTGATGACTATGAAGTCAACCAGCAGCTCCCAAAACCTAGCCACCGCCTTCTTCTTCTTCGTCTGCACCAGCTCATCAAGCTCCTGCTGTCGCCGCTGCTGAAGCTGTAGCTGCTGCTGCTCTCTGTGCTGCCTCACTGCCTCATTATGAGCCAGTTGCGCAGCTGAGGGAGTAGCAGGCTGCAACAACTGAGTGATAAGCTGCTGGTCAGCAGGTGGCGCCCGGGCAGGGCCACCTGCTGGACTGGCAACAAGGTCATGCTGCCTGTTTAGCACATGCTGTAGGTTGGCTGCCCTCCTGCCAACATCCATAGCATTGAAGGCCGCCAAACACACGACACGCCACACGCATGTGAGCACACTCCGCCCACCATGCGGCGGTTGCATGAGCCAAATATGCTGCATACTTAAAGCTGAGGATCCAGAAGAAGAAGAAGAACCCCCAGGGTTGTCAACCCCTGGTTGGGTATCCCGCTTTCCATGTTAATTCATGGAGTCAACCGACTACGTCGGCCGGAGGCAACGAATCCATTCCCCCTGTGAGGATCCAGGAAGAAGAAGAACCCCCAGGGTTGTCAACCCCTGGTTGGGTATCCCGCTTTCCATGTTAATTCATGGAGTCAACCGACTACGTCGGCCGGAGGCAACGAATCCATTCCCCCTGTGTTTAACGGGACTCTTCTGCCGGCAATCCGGCAGCCCACCGCTGGTTCTTCTGTCGGGGTAAGGGGCAAACCTCCGAAATCCCCTTACCACCCAACTATGCCGCAACCGAGAATCGATCCGGGAACCGAATCGTCTGGGGAGGGCGACACAGGAGGGCCGGCCAAGTTTTTTGCAGCCGCCGTTCCGACCCAGAATCGAACCTGGGACCTAACCCAGGCCCTGGTTGAGAGCCAGCCTCTCTAACCACTGAGCCACGTGTTTAACGTTTTTTTTTTTTTTTTTTTTTTTTTTTTTTTTTTTTTTTAGAAGAACCCCCAGGGTTGTCAACCCCTGGTTGGGTATCCCGCTTTCCATGTTAATTCATGGAGTCAACCGACTACGTCGGCCGGAGGCAACGAATCCATTCCCCCTGTGTTTGACGGGACTCTTCTGCCGGCAATCCGGCAGCCCACCGCTGGTTCTTCTGTCGGGGTAAGGGGCAAACCTCCGAAATCCCCTTACCACCCAACTATGCCGCAACCGAGAATCGATCCGGGAACCGAATCGTCTGGGGAGGGCGACACAGGAGGGCCGACCAAGTTTTTTTGCAGCCGCCGTTCCGACCCAGAATCGAACCTGGGACCTAACCCAGGCCCTGGTTGAGAGCCAGCCTCTCTAACCACTGAGCCACGTGTTTAACGTCCCGCCGGACACAGGATCCAGGCGTTACTATATATATAGGCGTCTGCAACTCCTTAAGTAGGGCAAAATCCCCTCGTCCGGCGGGACGGTAAACACGTGGCTCAGTGGTTAGAGAGCCTGGCTCCTAATCTCGAGGTCTCGGGTTCGAACCTCGCTGAAGTCGAAAGCGCTCAAAAATACTCGAGCGGCTCATTGGTGCGGCCCACCCACGTTGTCGCCCAATCGAGTGGTAGGGGGGTTTCGGTGGTTTACCCCTTACCCGGAGAGGAGAGGAGTCTGGGTAGACCGTTCAAAGGTCGTGTACTGCGCACTGCAGTGCTTGAAATCCCGGACCCGCACACCTTTCTTTCTTCTTTCTTTCCTTTCCCCTAGATTGGCAAGCCATTTTGGGTCGCCTGTTACAGCTGGTAGCTGAGATAGGCTCTCGTAGCTCACTGGTTAGAGCGTTCCATTCGGAATCCTGGGTCACTCCAGGTGCGAGAGGTCACAGGTTCGAACCCGACTAGAGGCGCATTGCCCGGAGGTCAATACTTGGCCGGGGAGGCCTGTAACGGGAGGCTTGTGCCTCTATGCGTAGCCGTTACTATATATATAGGCGTCTGCAACTCCTTAAGTAGGGCAAAATCCCCTAGATTGGCAAGCCATTTTGGGTCGCCTGTTACAACATGTGCTGCATGCATTGGTGAGCGCCGCAACCTCCTTGCTTGCAAGCACCAAACAGGTTGTAGCTGCCCTGCACTTGTACGACAGTGGACTGAGCAGCACCTCCGTCTCGCAACAAGGGACATAGCTGCTTGTGCAGAAGGCCGTGTGCAAAACCTGGTGCAGCTGTGTCACACATGTGCAGTTGCGTCTTCTGTTTGCACGATGCTGGTGCCGCGACAAGCTCACGTTGTGGGCTGGGTGATGGTGAAGGGCTGGGTGATGGTGACGGTGATGGTGAAGGGCTGGGTGATGGCGACGGTGATGGTGAGGGTGAGGGTTTGGCGCACGTGGTCTTACATGAGTACCCGACCTTCTTCGTGCACACGCCAGCACAGCAGCACCCTTCCTTGCATTGTACATCATACTTGCAAGCTGCACCAGATGGAGCACAAAACACAAAAGAGCAGCAGTGTCAGTCATGTCACGCTGTGCACACTATGTGGCAGAGGGTAGACCATCTGTGCAGCTCGCTTGCTGTTCAGGACAACAGCTACTGCTGAAGGCGGCGCAGGTGCTGCACCGCATCACATCACATTGCTGTTTGTTTGCACTGGGGTGAGCTGGCTTGAATGTGAGTGCGGTCGCTGATGCCGCATTCCCTACGCATGGCTTGCTTGCCTAATTGAAAGCACATGTGCTGCATGCATTGGTGAGCGCCGCAACCTCCTTGCTTGCAAGCACCAAACAGGTTGTAGCTGCCCTGCACTTGTACGACAGTGACTGAGCAGCACCTCCGTCTCGCAACAAGGGACATAGCTGCTTGTGCAGAAGGCCGTGTGCAAAACCTGGTGCAGCTGTGTCACACATGTGCAGTTGCGTCTTCTGTTTGCACGATGCTGGTGCCGCGACAAGCTCACGTTGTGGGCTGGGTGATGGTGAAGGGCTGGGTGATGGTGACGGTGATGGTGAAGGGCTGGGTGATGGCGACGGTGATGGTGAGGGTGAGGGTTTGGCGCACGTGGTCTTACATGAGTACCCGACCTTCTTCGTGCACACGCCAGCACAGCAGCACCCTTCCTTGCATTGTACATTATACTTGCAAGCTGCACCAGATGGAGCACAAAACACAAAAGAGCAGCAGTGTCAGTCATGTCACGCTGTGCACACTATGTGGCAGAGGGTAGACCATCTGTGCAGCTCGCTTGCTGTTCAGGACAACAGCTGCTGCTGAAGGCGGCGCAGGTGCTGCACCGCATCACATCACATTGCTGTTTGTTTGCACTGGGGTGAGCTGGCTTGAATGTGAGTGCGGTCGCTGATGCCGCATTCCCTACGCATGGCCTGCTTGCCTAATTGAAAGCACATGTGCTGCATGCATTGGTGAGCGCCGCAACCTCCTTGCTTGCAAGCACCAAACAGGTTGTAGCTGCCCTGCACTTGTACGACAGTGACTGAGCAGCACCTCCGTCTCGCAACAAGGGACATAGCTGCTTGTGCAGAAGGCCGTGTTCAAAACCTGGTGCAGCTGTGTCACACATGTGCAGTTGCGTCTTCTGTTTGCACGATGCTGGTGCCGCGACAAGCTCACGTTGTGGGCTGGGTGATGGTGAAGGGCTGGGTGATGGTGACGGTGATGGTGAAGGGCTGGGTGATGGCGACGGTGATGGTGAGGGTGAGGGTTTGGCGCACGTGGTCTTACATGAGTACCCGACCTTCTTCGTGCACACGCCAGCACAGCAGCACCCTTCCTTGCATTGTACATTATACTTGCAAGCTGCACCAGATGGAGCACAAAACACAAAAGAGCAGCAGTGTCAGTCATGTCACGCTGTGCACACTATGTGGCAGAGGGTAGACCATCTGTGCAGCTCGCTTGCTGTTCAGGACAACAGCTGCTGCTGAAGGCGGCGCAGGTGCTGCACCGCATCACATCACATTGCTGTTTGTTTGCACTGGGGTGAGCTGGCTTGAATGTGAGTGCGGTCGCTGATGCCGCATTCCCTACGCATGGCCTGCTTGCCTAATTGAAAGCACATGTGCTGCATGCATTGGTGAGCGCCGCAACCTCCTTGCTTGCAAGCACCAAACAGGTTGTAGCTGCCCTGCACTTGTACGACAGTGACTGAGCAGCACCTCCGTCTCGCAACAAGGGACATAGCTGCTTGTGCAGAAGGCCGTGTTCAAAACCTGGTGCAGCTGTGTCACACATGTGCAGTTGCGTCTTCTGTTTGCACGATGCTGGTGCCGCGACAAGCTCACGTTGTGGGCTGGGTGATGGTGAAGGGCTGGGTGATGGTGACGGTGATGGTGAAGGGCTGGGTGATGGCGACGGTGATGGTGAGGGTGAGGGTTTGGCGCACGTGGTCTTACATGAGTACCCGACCTTCTTCGTGCACACGCCAGCACAGCAGCACCCTTCCTTGCATTGTACATCATACTTGCAAGCTGCACCAGATGGAGCACAAAACACAAAAGAGCAGCAGTGTCAGTCATGTCACGCTGTGCACACTATGTGGCAGAGGGTAGACCATCTGTGCAGCTCGCTTGCTGTTCAGGACAACAGCTACTGCTGAAGGCGGCGCAGGTGCTGCACCGCATCACATCACATTGCTGTTTGTTTGCACTGGGGTGAGCTGGCTTGAATGTGAGTGCGGTCGCTGATGCCGCATTCCCTACGCATGGCTTGCTTGCCTAATTGAAAGCACATGTGCTGCATGCATTGGTGAGCGCCGCAACCTCCTTGCTTGCAAGCACCAAACAGGTTGTAGCTGCCCTGCACTTGTACGACAGTGACTGAGCAGCACCTCCGTCTCGCAACAAGGGAGAGCTGCTTGTGCAGAAGGCCGTGTGCAAAACCTGGTGCAGCTGTGTCACACATGTGCAGTTGCGTCTTCTGTTTGCACGATGCTGGTGCCGCGACAAGCTCACGTTGTGGGCTGGGTGATGGTGAAGGGCTGGGTGATGGTGACGGTGATGGTGAAGGGCTGGGTGATGGCGACGGTGATGGTGAGGGTGAGGGTTTGGCGCACGTGGTCTTACATGAGTACCCGACCTTCTTCGTGCACACGCCAGCACAGCAGCACCCTTCCTTGCATTGTACATCATACTTGCAAGCTGCACCAGATGGAGCACAAAACACAAAAGAGCAGCAGTGTCAGTCATGTCACGCTGTGCACACTATGTGGCAGAGGGTAGACCATCTGTGCAGCTCGCTTGCTGTTCAGGACAACAGCTACTGCTGAAGGCGGCGCAGGTGCTGCACCGCATCACATCACATTGCTGTTTGTTTGCACTGGGGTGAGCTGGCTTGGATGTGAGTGCAGTCGCTGATGCCGCATTCCCTACGCAGGGCTTGCTTGCCTAATTGAAAGCACATGTGCTGCATGCATTGGTGAGCGCCGCAACCTCCTTGCTTGCAAGCACCAAACAGGTTGTAGCTGCCCTGCACTTGTACGACAGTGACTGAGCAGCACCTCCGTCTCGCAACAAGGGACATAGCTGCTTGTGCAGAAGGCCGTGTTCAAAACCTGGTGCAGCTGTGTCACACATGTGCAGTTGTGTCTTCTGTTTGCACAATGCTGGTGCCGTGACAAGCTCACGTTGTGGGCTGGGTGATGGCGACGGCTGGGTGATGGTGAAGGGCTGGGTTATGCGTTCGCCTTCAGAGCCGGGGTAGAACTCGGCAGGGCTGTTGGTGGTGTTGATCATGACCTGCTGCAGCAGCGGTAGCGGTGCGCAGCGGGCAAGCTGTTGGCAAGGTGGTGGTGTGTGTCATCTAGGCAGGCATGGACATGGGGAGGGGGAGGGAGTTTGCAGTCGGCTGAACTTTTTCGTGTTAGGGTGGGCAGGCATTGTTTGATGCGAAGGCATTGCAAGCAACAAGGAGGCATGGTTGTCACATGCACTTGCACGTGCTTCAAGGCACTCCAGGCCGGGGATGATGTAAGTAGCCGTTGCTGCAGACGTGCTCACACACTGACAGCATGTTCCTGTACAGATTTATGCGACCTGTTCAAAGTGCTGGCGTGCTGATGCTAATTGCTTCTATCGTTGCGCAGTGGCGCACGTCAGCGTGGCAAGTGACGCCGCGCCCAGCGAGCGACACCCATGCTGGTTTTGTGCAAGCAATGGCACGAGTACAATACACGCTGATTTTGTCGCCAATAAAAAACCGTCTGCTGCGAACGGGATGAAGGCAATACACCAAGTACGAAATTTACAACGATATCCCACAGCTCTGCTGACAGCAAACCTGACTCAACAGCTTAAGATGGTTTTAAGGTCGTCCACCTAGCCCTTCAACCATCTTACCTCGCTTGCTTCAACGTCCTGGCCCCCTGTTGCTTCTGTATCTTGAAGTAGCTCTCGGCCAGCAGACACACACCCCAACATTAAAAGCATCAAGGCCATCACGAGCCTCAAATCCATCTTTTCTGTTTATATCAGCTGGAATAGTGAGCTGTGCTGTGGAGTGGCAGGGTGACGATAACTGACACCACTGAACTGATCAGTGAACAAATATCAGCAAACTGCTGATCAGCAAACTGCTGATATGTGAGAAAGTGTCGACCAGTGTTGTAGGGCTTTATATATATAGATGGTGCGACCAACGATTATATCACAAGATGCGTCTCGATACGAATGCTTTCACTTATCAGAAATGCATTACACGCCAAAAGGGCCCTCAAAATCCAGTTTATCGTCATCAAATATGTCTATTTCTGAAAAGTATCGGTGCCTAGATGTGGCTTGGAAGATACTCGCTCGTGTCGTAAAAGGCCTGCCGATACGACCGTTCGTGCGCACGGCCGGATACAAGTGATCCACAACAAAACTTGTCTTTGCTGTAATGACAATTTAAACATCCATTTTCAGCCTGGAAATTAGTCTACAAAAGCCACTGTCACAGCGCAGCAACGTGGACGGCTAGGGGTGTTTACACCTGGGCCCACAACTACAAGCCCCGGGCACACCGTTTGCAGGCTGCATTACCTGTTGACACCAGAAGTGACCTACAGAGATAGGCTGATCCGATCAAAGGGTGTGGTTGAATAATGCAAACGCAACCATTTGTGGCATTTGTGTCTTCCGCGTCCAGCAAATCTAAGCTCAATCTCGACTTTAGTGTGCTGGCACCTGGCAAGGGTTGCGTGAAGACCCACCTGTCAGGCTGACAGACCCACCTGTCAGCCTGACAAACTGCTGTGCCTCTTGCTGCTAAGAGTGCTGCATGACACACCGCTCTAAAAAAGAGCAAAAGGAACTGTTACTGTAATCAGTCTTTGCGCACGCTGCAAAGCAGGGTGAAAGACAGCTGTAGCACACCAAGGGGGTGTGGGGGTTCAACTCCTCCGCTTTTCTTGTTCCGGGTGCTGGGCACCTCCTGGATAGGTTTTGTTGGCGTGTCTTCTTGGTGGCGGCAGTGCTGCCGGACCTCCAGCAATCATGTTGATTGCAGTGTATGGCCAGCCAGCAAGGGTTCGCCCCCCCTTGTAACAAAAGAAAGCTGCGTGTGCCGGACATGCACTTCCTGTATTGCCCCACTGCTGTCATGGCAAGCTTCGTTATTGTGGTCACCTTACCAAGGCTGCTGATTACATGTCAGTACTGCCGCACGTGGCACTGTGGGGTGCACATCAGATACAAACAAGCTACCGTGGCTTTCAGCATAACTTACGTGACAAAGTCTGGAGCGGCGTTTCGCTTGCCCATGTACTTTGCAGCCGCCGTTTCCCAGTCCCTGTCCACCAACTTCTTGTTGAACACGTCAACGCGCCGCCGCAGCCCCACGAGCGGTTTTGCGGGGCACGCACACCTCTCAAAACTGCTCACCACCACGCAGCAACACATGCTCACCGCCACGCAGCACGCGCGCAAACGCAGTGGGCACGGCAACGTCCCTGGTTTGGGGGTTGTTTCCTCCATCTGCTGCCGTCTTTGAACATATCACACTTCCATGATCCCGGCAAAACAGGGATGAATGACTATGCAAAGCGTGCTGCTGCACCCCAGCGCATGGCTGTCCGTGAGTGGTAGCACACTTCACTGCCCACCAGTTGTATGCATGTGCAGCACTTTGTTTTAGGTCGTGTAGCACCACGTGCAGCACGCATGCGACTCTGGCACGTTCTTTGACAGTGTGTTCTCAGCAAACATGACAGCACATGCACAAATCAAGTAAACTATGCAGCTACATCTATGAAGCACAGTGCTTGCCGCTGCTACTATGGCGGGGTTGAGCAAGGCGATTGCTGCTTCGGAAAACCCCAGCAGCATGGCGTACTGCCGCCATGCCTCAAACATCTTGGTTAGCTGGTCAGCGATCTCATTCATGGCCTGAAATTGCACAAAAAAACACCGTAATTGCAGACCAATGAGGTGTCTGCAGTACAACTTGAATGTCACCACTACTGATGAACTGCAACTGGGCCTGTGCGCTTGGCCACTTGGCCAGTACCCGCTTGACCGCACGCCTCCACGACAGAGCTGGACACATGTACAGCAGTGATTTGACTCACACGGAAAAACCCACATACATCGCTGCTGTCTGCGACCAACAGGTGCTGCCAGCTGGCTCGCAAGCTTTCAGCACCATTTGCATGGCTGGAAGGTGACGCCAGAATGGCGAGCCTCGTACTGCACGTACACACAACCCCTTTACAGTTCACATATTTGCAGCTGCCCACCTGCTTCCCGTCCAGCAGTGCACTTGCCACAGCCCAGGCCGCTTTGCGGCCTTTTCAAACGCATGTATAGATGCCAGGCAGACCATATCCCACACCAGTCGGTGCACATTGTGACGAGGGGAGCAAGCCAACCACACCGCACGACATGGCAGGCTCTCACCTGCCGGCAACATGTGGAATGCTCTTAGCTGACCTTCAATCTCTTCACGCACAGCAACTGCAACATGACACGTCCAGAAATGGTGCTCCACACCCGGCACAGCAGCAGAGCACGCCGCGCATCCCGTGGCAGTCTGCAGACGCTGAGCAGTAGGGAATGCATTCAGGGCCAGGCGCCATGCAGACTCTTTGTACACGTTAGCCACCCGCACACACCACCACCGTGACAAAACCAGTCGCACCGGCGGCAACTGTGCCACGGCCGGCAACCCATCCAGGGCTTTAACACTAGCAACAAAAGCTGCATGACGGGGAGCAATCGCTTCTAGCGCACGGAAGCTGTGCAGCTGCGTGGCAGTAGCGACATTCAGGTCCTTCAATAACACAACATCATCAGCACCGCCACCTGGTCGCCGCCAGCCCAAGCTCGCACACATCGTCTGCCGCGCTAGCAAGAGGTCATGTGGGAGTAAAGAAGATAACTGCGCAATGGGCTCACCCGCTGCAACAGCCGCGGCAAAACGCGCCCGCGCAGCAGTAACCCATGCAGCTGGCACCAATGTCAGCAAGGCCTGCACATGCTGGTGGGCCAGCTGACGGTCACCATACTGCGGCCTACTGCACAATCAAGGGCCCCATACCTCACGCTCACAGGCTGAGCGCTGTGCCTAGAGCCCAGGCAGAGCACAGACTCGGTCCAGGTCTGCCAACAACACCACCGCCTGGCCCAGAGACTACAGCTTCGGGAGCTGCAGCAGGCCAAACGCCACCGCATGCTCCAAGCCCACTACCACCTCACTGTTGGTCAACTGTTGGTCAAACCACTGCCAAGTTTGTATCGCCGTAAAACTAGGGTTAGCCCATAGTAGCGCCTCCCAGCACAAATCATCCACAGCCAAAGGCTGTCTGTCCACATGCCGCAACGGCGGCTAAGCTGATTGAACAGCGCTGACTCTGGAATCGGACACTGTGCACTCACACGTGTGAGCCAGGCACTGTTTACAGGTTTGAGAAAAGAG
Organism: Scenedesmus sp. NREL 46B-D3; assembly: GCA_014080715.1. Lineage (NCBI taxonomy): Eukaryota > Viridiplantae > Chlorophyta > Chlorophyceae > Sphaeropleales > Scenedesmaceae > Scenedesmus > Scenedesmus sp. NREL 46B-D3. The sequence goes on along the minus strand of JACERP010000406.1, from coordinate 2,798 downwards.
CAGGCTACAGACAACTACAGAAAACTGCATCCATTTTGGTCGATTATGTAAAAAGTATTGGGAGTTCAATGCAGTATGTTGTTCCATTGCAACTAGAAACTGCCACACTTGCTGCCTATTGATGGTCCCAGCTATTTGTCGTGGAAGCAAGGAAGCTGTGTGCCAGCGAGAAACTGCAAGACTTTTGTATGTGCCAGTGCGAGACACGACAGCTCAATTGTAGATGGCTGCCAGCCATTGGCTGGTTGGCCATCCGGGTTACATTACGTGGCATGTTGGATTACGTTGGGGCACAGACTAGCTGAAGGTGTCACTGGCAGTTCGTCTGTAACCAGGAGGGCGTCGGGCGACCGCTGAAAAAGCGCCGCTCTAACCCCTGGGGGCGAACGGCAAGCGACGAGGCAGTGCTGCCCTACCCCCAGGGGCGAGAGGCGCCCAGCTGCCTAGCCAGTGCAGGGGGGGGAGGGCGCAAGAGACTGCTGATTGTGCTAGTAGGACGTTGCAAACTGGCACATTCTGCAACGACAGAGCGATTCTGGCAAATCCCTGCTGGGTGAGCCCTGCTGGCGTCATGTGCATTGCACATACAGAAATACACATACATACAGTAGTACAGGACTGAACCTGCCTCAGGCACTAGCCCAGCGAGCCGTTGTTCCGCTCATGAGGGTTTCTTGTAATTGTACCCAGTTTCTTCTTCATTGTTTGGGCGATCGAAACCACCCGCGCAAATCCGTCAACTCCAGTTGCATTTTTAGCCCAGCCACGGGCGGTTGGACCGGGATTCAAACCCGGGTCTCCAACATACCATGCTGGTGTTCTACCATTAAACTACCCAACCACTACAACACACTGCACTTGCCAGGTGTAAGGTGTACTGCTGCTGAATCTTAGCTATGCTGCGCTGCGCACCATTGCTGACCACCCAGGCAATTGTTAGAGCAAACTGCGGCAGCACAGCGCAGAGCTCTGGAGCAGCACCTGCTGTGGACGGCAAGAGACGCACCAGCGGCAGCAGCAGCAACAGCTGCGGCAGCGGCAGCACCTCCCAGGGCAGGCCCTACCCCTGCAGAGGCAGCAGCTGCATTGACAGCTGTAGGCTAGCAGCGGCAGCCCAGGCAACAGCGCCAAACCCACTGCCACCAACACTTGGCGCAGCAGCAACAGCGACCGTACCCTTCGCTGCCGTACCCTTCAGCTCCTCTCACCCTAGGCCCCAGGGGCCCTGCCCTGCCGTTGCCAACAGCAGCCTGCCAGCTGGACGTGGCAGGCCCCCAGCAGCAGTAAATGCCCAGAAGCCCTAGCCTCAGGTTTGGGCTGCATAATGTCAATGGCCTGGCTACCAAGCTACCGGAGCTTAGCAGTCAGTGGCAGGAGCTAGGCCTTGACGTTGTAGCAGCAGTTGACACTCATGTGTCTTTTGCAGATCGAACAGCAGTGCAGCGTCGCCTACACGCTCGTGGGTGGAAGTCCTTTTGGTGTGTTGGGATGTCAGGGCAGGGACGCACTACAGCTGGCGTCGCCATTATGGTGCGCAACAGCCCGCTAACCAGCGGGGCACTGGTGCATGGAGCAGAGTCAACTCCTACGCAAGGCCCTGCGCAAGGCAGGCTGCTACAGTTGCCAATGGTGTGGGCAGGACAGCAGTTGAATGTAATGGCTGCGTACATGCATGCGTCAGACCATGCGGCTGACGCAGCTATCATCAGCGGCCCTTTACGCGAGCTGTACCAGCACCAGGGCCAGCATCCCTCCACAGGTCTAGTTGTGCTTGGCGACTTTAATTTTGTTACAGATGTTGCCTTAGATCGCAGGCACAGGGTGGATGCAGCAGCTCAGCCACAGCCGCAGTAGTAGCCACAGCAGCAGCAGCAGCAGCAGCAGCAACACGAGCCGCAGCAGCGGCAACCGCTGCCGTCGCAGCAGCAGCAGCAGCAGCACCCTTTGCCGCAGGACACAGTACCAGCCGCAATGTGGGCGCAGCATCTGCCAGGCCTACGTGACGCATGGCGCAACAGACACCCTGTGCGCAAGGCGTTCACGTTTGTCAGGGCAGATGCAGCCTCACGCATAGACAGAATATACTGCTCAGAAGCGCTGCTGCCGCAGCTGGTAGCATGCCGGCATGAAGACAAGTGTGCAGCGCTCAGTGACCACACACTTGTATGGCACAACTGCAGCCGCATGGGCCAGGAGTGCTGAGACCTGGTCTGCGGCGGCTGCGTTGTGTCGTTTCAGGCAACCATTGCGTGCAGGTCCGCCATGCAGCAGTGGCTGGCTTCTCAACAGCCCCCAGCAGAGGCAACAAGTGTTATCACACAGTGGTGGCCAGCTTTAAAACAGCAGCTGGCCACCAAGATTATAGATTTGAATCGTCAGTTAAAGCAGGCACAGGCAACGCAACCGCCAACAGCACAGCATGCAGCAGCAGTGGCGGCCGTGCTGGCAGCACATGCACAGCTTGAAGTCTGCAGTGATGCGGTGCTCCCAGCTACACTGGACTCTGTGCTACAGGCCAGGACACAACTGGCCGAGCTGCAGCAACAACAGGAGGAGCGCCAGCGTCAGCGCCGGCGCCAGCAGTGGGTGCATCAAGGGGAGCGGCCTGGGCCTGCCATGACTAGCATTCTCAAACCCCCTAAGGGCGCCAGCTACATCGCAGGCCTGCGGGCTCCGGGCAGTGGTCATTTGGTGCGAGATGGCGTGAGTTTAGCCCGTATTGTTGGCCAGCGGTATGCCAACTTGACTGTTGCACCGCAGGTACAGCAGGCAGCCCGCCAAGCAGTACTGCAGGCAGT
>JACERP010000405.1:0-66588 GCA_014080715.1 Scenedesmus sp. NREL 46B-D3 | reverse complement strand
GATTAAAGCTGCACGATGCTTTGCAGAAAGCGAAATGGCCACCATCGTGTCCACAGCTACAGGCGCAGTAGATGGTGCGTACGCGTCCCAAGGTGGAACGCAGCGCAGCGGCCGGCAGCTACAATGTGCCTTATGTTACGATCAAAATGTTATACAAGGCTTCTGCCACCAAATGGCTGCCGCAAAGAGCCCGCAATAAACGACAGGTGTCAACCAGCCCACGTCAATGGTCCGAGCAACAAAATTTATAAATCCAACTGATCATGCAAAAGGTGCTTGTCGCTGTATCATGTTGGTGCTGGCGTTAGCCGTTATGTAGGGCTTGCGGGACAGGTGCCAGCAAAGATAGGTGTGTACGGTACATCGGCACACACAGACACACGACTTAAGTTTTGTAGATGGTTTGTTCAACCGCTCGTGGGCATGGCTCCGGTTCCCCTGTGCAGACACCTGGGTTCTGACCTCATGCAGGCAAGCAGTACGGCACCAGTCCTTGTCATGTCAATCCTGCACGAGCTTGCCCACTGATTGCTGTGTCAGTAATCAGCAGCAATTGACGTGCAAATAGATATGGCAATGTCTGAGAAGTGCTGCGATGGTGACGTATATAGATAATGAGTTGTAACTGCTGTGTCGGCAGCTTCCATGTGGAGGGTGTTTGAGAGGACACGGCCCTAGCATGCAGTACACTGGGTTTTGCTGCTGCGTTAGAGTGCTGATGTCTTCACTGGTGTCATCATCATCATATTACCCATTCAAGCCATAGCATCAGCGCCATCGGTCCCGCGCCCCACCGGGCGGAAAGAGGAGGGAGCACTGCTCCAGAATGTTTGCATGCATTGCGCACATCCCAAGACTTGACAAGAAAAGCAGCAATACACGGTGACACCATCCAACATCTTCCAGAACTGCCCCAAATATCATCAGATACAAAACGCAACACCTTGATTGACAAATCAGCCATGGACAAAACGCTGCGCAACTTTTCAGCGCAACCAGGCAGGGATTTGATCTCAGCAAACATACTATCCCTCTGAGCATCTTCACTGGTGTGTGCGTTGCAGTGTCGCTCGAGAGGTGTAACAGCAGCGTTGATGAGCAGCAGATAAATGAGCAGGTTAGGGTCCTGAGTGCTATCACCACGCACTGTGACATCAACGTAGATCAGTCGCAGTGTGTCGACGTTTCTACGCCTGCATACAGGCTGCACAAGGAGGGTAATTCCGGTATTCTTTACATGCGTGCACAGGAGCCGGCTGACCTGCACCAAAGCAACGTTTCTGCAAGCTGGCTTGTTTACTACTGACTTGTTCACAGAGTTCGCTCCCAGAGTTGATCACCAACTACTATATGCAACACTACTACGGCAGTGCGTATATGCTGGCGGTTCTTTGCTCACCATGCAGCTATAGCTGTGCTGCTGGGCAGCTGGCATTCATCAGCGACATCAGTTCAAACGAGTGGTTGCATGTTCTACTGGAGTTACCGACATCACCGTTGTCGTACCCTCAGTAGCGCGCGCAGTGCGCCACTGTGGTTGGCGCGTGCATTTCTGCGCCAAACCCTTGCAACGTCGGGTGGCCGAAAGCTGCAATGGTTCTGCAGGTTCTGAATGCTTGTGCACCTTTGGCAAGCATACCAGGACTGCGCAAAAAGGTGACACAACCTGCTGACGTGGCACATGAAGAGGAAGCCGACAGTTCCAGCCTTGTTGCTCAAGCCACCACTGGTGCTTTACACCTGGCAGGTGGTAAAAAGCACCCCCCCTCCCCCTCCCCCCCCACATGCACCCCGTGGACCACCCAAAGTACGCACCTCGAAGAGAAACTCGCCGGACAACTGCACCCATGCCGGATCCGCATCCATGCACCCGCACCACGCTGTCACTCCAATAAGAGAAGCCTAACAGCATGACGTGGCAAAGGTATGTAACATCATTGTCTGCTCACATGCAACGCGCCGTGGGTGCCAGCGCCTCAGGCCCATGGTGCATGGCTTTACTGCGTCACATGAAACTCAAATGCTCCAGAGGCCGCAGCATCTCTGCACCATTGGCATGGGACACCTTGCGCCAGATGCGCCGTCCTGCTCACCACCAACATCCTCTCCGCTGCTGCTGCTGCTGCTGCTGCTGCTGCTGCTGCTGCTGCTGCTGCTGCTTTTTGTGATGTTGAGGGCCGTAGCACCGCAAGAGTAGATGCTCTTTGGGGTGCCATCTGGACCAGCAGCCGCTGCTATTCCACGCAGCTGCCTTGGTGTGTAGACCCTGCAGGGCAGCAGGCAAGCGGGAGCAATGGCACAGCAGACCATCAATCTTTCCGCTCAATCAAGACAGCGCCTCGCAATCATCCCAAGCCAATGCTACTGACCAGCTGCAGGCAATTGACAAGCAGCCTGCTTAATGCTTGCGGAACTAATAGGTAAATGTCCAGGTGAACCGCTGATTGCTTACAGCGCCTTCTAGCTCACGTTCCCATTCAGACTTCATCACACAACCACGCCCTAAACCGACTGCACAGATGCTTTGCATACACTGCTGTCAATGCTGCAAGGTGATGGTGGGTTACACCCGCAGATTGGAAGCTAGCAACTGTGTGCTGCAAGGCGCGGTGCCGAGGTGCAGTGCCCAGTGACCACTGAAGCATGATTTGAGATATGCTGCAGCCGGGGTGACAGCTGCGCGTCCCTAGCCAATGTAACGGAAGTTGTGTGGGCTGCGCATTACGCAATACGTTGCTGCAGCCACCCGGACCACCCATCCGAAGATGACCTTGCCTCCTGCAGCAGCCAGCACCCAGTCGGCGCCGATGCTGAGAGGTGACAGGGCGTCCCGCCAGCCAGCCATCATGGCCGCCATGCCTGCCGCACCCTAGGCGCCCGCGCGTCAATGAGGCCGCAGTAGCGGTAGGCCGGGTGCACGATCTGCGTCAGCCGGCCAAACTCACCTGCGGGGGCAGCAGCACAGCGCAGCCATGGCCAAACTGCAAAGGAGTGTCCAGGGAGTGTGCAAGGGAAAGCTGCAAGTGCTGCTTGTCTTCCCTGTGGGTGGGAAACGTAGCGGCGGTGGCGACGTGCTGCTCCTACACCTGGCTGGCGGGCAGGTCATGGGTTGCCGGCCTGTGGACGCTCACGCTGTTGTAGATGTCAAAGTACTGCTGCACGACAGGTTTAAGTGCCTCAGGATGGCTGTCCCCGGCTGCTGCGGCGGCTTGTGGCACTGGTGCTGGTGCTGGCACTGCTGCAGCGCGTGCTGGTGCTGGCTCAGCTGCTTCTTCCCCGTGCATGCTGCTGCGTCACAGGTGCTGCAGGTGGTGCATCCGGCAATGCACAGCTGGGCCTGACCCCAGCCTGCTGGTACAGGAGAAGAGGGTCCCAGGAGTGCCAGGCCGCCACTGCTGTCATCCCTGCTGCTGCTGCGAAGTCGGCCGCATGCACAGCACTAAGCTGCCTGTCCAGCTGACAGGCTTGCCACTGCCAGCTACTTCTTTCTGCTGCTGCTGCTGCTGCTGCTTCGATGTGCAGCTGTTGAGGCCCAAGCTGCCCCGCACAGGTCCGCTGTGTGTGCCATCTGCGGTGTAGTACAGCAGGATGTGGTGGTCCTCAGCAGACACCACCTCAACCACCTGCAGCTGCAGGTCAGGCAGTGCTGTGCAAACCAGCTGAACAACGCTGCAACTGCATGTCTGCCATGTAACGGGTGGTCTGGCAGCAGCGTGTCATGCCACACCACCTCCAACCATCAGGAGGGACTACATGTATCAACAATAAGTTGCTTCAATTGTACAAATACATCTCCAACCGGCACACTGCATCTGGTAAGTGCCAACACTTTAGTAGGACAGGTGCACACAGACACCTACATTTGGCCTCAAGAGCTGCTCTAGTGATGCGATTGCTCCCCTCTGCTCCAGCAGCGCTACTGCTGCCTGCCTGACGCTTTGGTTGCTCTGACAGCCACCACAGAGCGCCCATTGGGCCATTAAGGCTCATGTGCAAGTTGTGGGTGCACTCAGTCAAGATTGGTAACGCGGATCGCTGCGAACGTGGTCATCCAGTAAGGAAATCGGAACGGCTACAGCCACGCAGATCTTTGCGGCATCATACTATGATAGCAAGACTTGGCCATCTGCGGCAGTTCGGGCGCACTGAGGGATCCGCTGGACATGAGATACACACACGGGTGAGCGACGTTACACTCATCATCATCATAATACCCATTCAAGCCATAGCATCAGCGCCATCGGCCCCGCGCCCCACTGGAAGCGACGTTACACTGTTGGCACTGCTGCATGATCCACAAGGTTGACCACCCGCTGCGCAGGCATGCCAGGCATGCGGCCACGACCCTTCAGCACTGCTTTCAAAACGGACATCGCTCAGTTCTCACAAACAGTTCTGAGGTTCACAAGCAATGTCCGGTGCACACAAGCCGGGTGCAGAAGCAGAGGATTACTCTGGACTGCAGTGCAGGCTACAGCACCAAATGCCTTGCAGCAACAGAAACAGCACATCACCACAAAACTGTGAAGCACACAGCACCTCATTACACCACGCCGTGCTTGCATAAGCATTAAAACACGCACCACTATGTACATGCAACGCTGCATGGAGCCCGGGCCACAGTCATATTTCACATTTTCACAATTTGGAAGTTACATGGGTATACATGTACTTCCCCGTCAACCATGTGCCCATTGCCACTCGCTGAACGACGCAGCTGAGCAGATCACGTGCGCTGCCATGGCTGAAGTATGCTTAACAAGCTAGCAGCACCTCAGCTGCTCCCCCTCAACATGCTGTAATGCGCACACCTCAGGGTCTGGCCCAGGGGACAGTTGACGGTTGCAAGTAGATCTCTAGAGCCATCCTGCAACCATCTTGCTGCCACATCCGCGCAGCTTCCTCTGCATCTGAAGCGCCTCATTCATGATACAAGCCAAATGCAACCACCACACTAATTGACGTGTCAGGGTACGATTGAGCTGTATGTGCAGAGAGCTTGTGTTGAGTGTGTCAGCTTCAGCTCTGGAGGAACAGGGTACCGGTGGCCATGCGACGGGGTGCTGCAACAGCGCTGGCACGGTTGCTGTACTGCGCCTAAACTATGGTAGACATGCACGCAAGCCAATGCTGTGCAACGCAAAACAAACATACACGCACATACGCCTTGACACACACGGACCTTTGCAGCATCATGAAACAAGCCAGGTCAGATGCAGAAGCACGCCTGTCACCATATACTTTGGCACATGCTGTCGGCTGCACCTTTGCCCTGCACAGTGACAGCCTTCTGTGCAAACAGCACACATCAGCGCCCCTATCCCCCGCGCCCGACAAAGTTGTGAGCTGTGCAGCAGGCAGCTGCCTCGTCGATGAGGCTGGCCGCGCACAAAACTTGAGGGGGCTTTCACAAGCAAGAAAACACATGTGGCTGCCCCCCCTTTCGATACACATGCACGTGTATTTGCACCGCTGCTGTTTGTTTGCTGCTGCTTGCACTGCGTGACCGTGTACAGCCCCATGCCCCATGCAACTGCAGCACCTGGCCTGTGTGTGGTACTTGGCGAATGCAGCCAGGGCCCCACACATGCACAGTGCAGCCTGCTGCCACACCCACAAGGTACGGCCCACCCCAACAACGCGCTTCCAGCCAGCCACACCCCCTCATGCATCGCCAACGCGGCGCTGTACCCCGCCCCAACAGACACCGACACCTTGCCTCAACACGGAGGGTGCTTCTCACTGCAACAGCGAACGTGCACAGCAGCCGCTGCAAACCTGCACCCAATGCCTGGCACACAAGCAGTTCTTGTCACAACAAAAGACTGATTTATCAAGGCACACAACCAGTGCATCACACAATGAGTCAGCAAACACAAAGGGCGCTAGCTGAGCGAGGCACCAAGGCCTTCCACATAAAGGACACTGGGTTATGTCATTGCAGTACCAACTATAACGCAACCACCGTCATGCAGACTCCGCAAGCACATTGTGCAGCTGGTGTGAGGCACTTCTGACCCATGGCACGAGCCAAGCAGATGACACCAAGCTCCATCCACGCAGTGTGCCGCAAACCGCGAGTCATTATTCACAAGTCAACAACGCCCCACACACATGACTTGGTGCAATGATTTTCAAGTGCGTGCAGCTGGCAGCTGAACCCCCGCATGCCACCTGGTGTGCCAGCCCTCTGGCGAAGCAGCAGGTACCGAGCCTGCCTGACAGATTGCAGGCACAAGACTCGCGCCCACCCTGCCACAACCCCCACGCACAACAAACTCGTTGGTTGCATCATGTGACCAGCGGCACGAGCAAGCCCTGAAAACCCACCCAGGGCTGGCCCCCTCATCCCCAACTGGCAGTTTGATACTCATTCTGCCGGCAATGCTTTCACATCAACTCAACATAATCGTACCATGGAACACATCCCCCTGCTGTGTCCCAACTACCACAGCTACCGCAGCTGCCTCACAGGGCACAACCTGCTCGGTAGCAGCACCTGCATCAGCAAGTGTCACTGCTTTGAGCGGACGAACGTCACGACAGTCCCAGCCGGCATGGAGCTGCTGCTGGCACCACCACCGACACCCCCACCAGCAGCAGCAGCACTGCTGCTGCCCTCCACGTTGGCACGCGTCGTCACCACGGTCACCGTGGTGCTGGGCAGCGCCGCGCAGGCATCGGTGGCTGCAGCAGCCGCCAGCAGCGCCCGCGGGTGACGCTGGCAGCAGGCCCTGCATGCGCTGCGCTTGGCGCTGCTGGGAGGCCAGCAGCAGGCGGCGCATGCCCGGGCTGAGGCTCATGGTCAGCACGCGCGCATTGATGGGCTCGTTGTCCGTCTCATCAACAATCTCCTCCTGCACAACACAGCACAACACAGCATACAGCAGAGCAGCGTCACGGTTGGATGGTGTGGCGCACGCAGCACAGCTGCACCCTGGCCAGACAGAGGCGACTTGCCTCACACACGAAGCATGTTGCAGGACGAAGCAGCTGCTGGCAGCACACCTTCACCGCTGCAAATCCAGCACCTGCACCTGCACATTCCAAAGGACAGCACCTCGATCTGTGGCAAGGCAAAGCCAACATGCCTCCAAAACCAACACAACACCTTTGCCACCCACCTGCATCAGCTCCTCCAGCACATCCTCCAGCGTGATGATGCCCACAGGCGCAGCTCCAGTCAGGCCATACACACTGGTGCGCTGCAGCGCAGAGCCTGAGCTGCTCTTCGCCAGCGCGTTCTTGACACCAGCCGCGTCTTCGCCGACAGCAGCAGCAGCAGCACCACCCGTTCCAAACGCTGCTGCAGTCAGGGCAGTGGAAGGCTGTTTACTGCTGCTGTCTGGTTGTGACAGGCCTGTGTCAGGTGCGTTGGTGCCACCTGCCGCTGCTGCTGCTGCTGACTGTATTGGCTTAGCTGGGATCTTCCAGTGAGGACTACCAGGCACTGCAGAGCCAGCAGCGACAGCAGCACCTTCTCCAGTTGCTGCTGTTGTCGGCAGAGGGCCCAGCTCAATGACACTGATCGCCAGCAGCAGCAGGAGCAGCAGCACGAGGTGCATCTGCCGCCTGCTGCTGCTGTTGACTGCTGAGTGCATCAGTCTGTGCTCCGTCTGCCGCTGCAGCTGCAGCTGCTGAATCAGCTTCGCTGTCATGGTGCACAGCGGACTTCTTGCTGCCGCCATGTGAACCTCTTACTCCCGAGACACTGCAGCAGTGAAGAAGCCATTTTGCCAGCCTTGCTAGGGCTGCGGGGAGAATCTGATCCTTCACTGCCAGTAAAACTGCTCCCGCGGCTGCTGCTGCTGCTGCTGCTGAAGCTGCTATGCGAGCCCGCATCGCTGCTGCTGCCGTTGCTGTCGCTGCTGCTGCGGCGCGTGCTGCGACCTGACACGTTGCGGTGGTGCTGCTGCGGCGTTTACCGGCGCTGTGGTGTGCGTCGGGGTGCTGGAACAGCAGGGCCATGTGACTGTGCCCGGTCTGCAGGAAGAAAGCACGCAGGAAGAAAGCAAACCCAAATTACAGTTCAGGGAGTAGATCGTTGCTGGCAGCAGCGCGAGTACAGCACGAGCTGGCAGTTCTAACGAGAGCAAGACAGCAAAAGAAAAAGAGCAAGACGACTCGTCCTCACTCATTGCAGCTGCTCAGCAGGGTGCCGAGACTCCAGCACCACACAAAGTAGCTACCTTCTGGTATGCACGCACGCACGCACGCACGCATACCAGAGCTCCATGCAGACACAGGCCTACTGTACGTTTAAGACGGCCAGCCAAACCACACAGGCAACTTCACGGCGACGGAGGCTGAGCAGCATGAGAGGCCTGGGCCATGCGCCGGGTGGCTGCCCACCTGGAAGAGGTTGAGCAGGTCGGTCATCGCGGTGTCGACGGGCAGCGCGGGCAGGTCCCGCATGCGCAGCGCGTTCACGGGCACCGGGCCCGAGCCGGGCTCCGCGAGGCCGACCACCGCCAGCAGCTCCTTGACCAGGATGAGGCCGATGATGTCGCTCCTGTTGCTGCCGCGGTAGACCGGCAGCCGGGAGTGGCCAGACTCCAGGATGCGGCGCAGCGTGGGTCTGCAGCAGCAGGCAGCGTCAGCGGCACGCTGTGAGGGAGCGCGGACCCGCCAAGGCCAGCGAGCCAGACTGCAATGACCTCCGCACGGCAGCCGTGGTGGTGTGGTGGGCTGAACAAAGCGACTCACCCGCTGCTGGTTGCTGCACGCCCGCAGCAGAGGATGACACAACACACGTGCGGCACGACATAACCCGCTGCGAGCACATGCCCGACAGCCGCACCCAGCATACTGATAAAGAGCTGCTCTCCACATGCTGCTGCTCCTCCTGCTGCTCCTGCCGCTGCTCCTCCTGCTGCTGCTGCTGCTGCTGCTGCCGCTGGTGCTGCGTGTGCCGCACGCCGGTGCCCACCTGTCGATGACGTCTTCCGTGCTGAGCATGAACACCGTGTCCAGCGGCGTCATCGCCTTCAGCCCCGTCTTGCTGCCCAGGTCCAGCACGCCCTGGATGACGTGGAACTCCTCCTCGTTGAGCGGCCCACCCAGGCCCGTCGACTCCCTGCATTGCCAGGCGCCGCGCAGCACAGCACAGCAGCGTGGCACGTCAGCACGAGGACTCAGCACGCACGATAAGACGAGCATGGCGCAGGATACTTGACAACAGCGGACTGCACGCATCTCACAGCATGCGGTGAGCACAGCATCCACGCGCCACGCTCGTGCCTGTTGCCGCGGCGAGCTGCTGCCAGCACCGCACCTGTGCAGGTCGACCAGCGCCCTGATTTGCCGCTTGCCAAGCGTGACGTTGTCCTTGCCCAGCAACCAATCCAGGCCCTTGCTGATGGGCCACGAGACGGGCGCCGTGAGCCACATCAGCACCCGCACCACCGGAGCCGCATGGCCGCCGATGCTCAGGCCGTGGCGGGAGCAGACCGCCTGCAGGATGCGGGGCGAGGACCAAGTGCATGTGCAGGCGCAAGGGTGTGGGCGCCGGCGGCGCCGCTATTGTGGGCAACGGCAGTGTGCTCGCTGCGCCGTCGTCCCCATCCATCTGCTGCTGTCAAAGCACCCAACCGGCGTTCAAGCTGCGGACACAACATTAAAAGTGCGTATTTTGCAGTGAGGTTGGACCTCGGCCTAATATAATAACCTTACAGAAGCCCAACCCACCTGTGGCAGGATCTCCCCAAACAGAACGATGGCTGTGGTGGACAGCACGAGGGCAACACCCACATTCACCAGCCGGTCCAGGCACAGCGGCAGCGCCATGCCGGCAGCTGCACGAGCAAGGCACGCAGGGCACGACATGGCAGTGCAGAGCACATGGGTGTGAACTGCAGGTATGTGATCTGCCGACGGATGTGGCTGCATGCTGGTTGGTGGTTGGGGCTCCCCATCATGCCGCTGGTGCTGCTGCCGTTTGCACTGTCCCCGTGCTGCTGCTGTTCTGCTTTGTATCACAACTGCGACCGCTGCTGCTGCTGATGCCCTGCTGCTGCCTCCACACCTGCTGCTGCTGCTGGTGCTGCCGCTGCCGCACCTGTGTTGCAGATGACCAGCGTGGACAGCACCCAGTGCGGGCTGCTGATAAGGGGCAGCAGGCGCCGCGCAAACTTGTGCTGCCTGCGCGTCCCTGTGCGCATCATCAGCTCCAGGTCCAGGCGGTCCAGCGTGAGCTGCACTCAGGCGACAACACACAGCACAGGGTCGTCGTCTCCGACACCAGAGAACCAACAGCGGGTCGGTCTGATACAACCAACTTGTCCGCTTGCAGTGCATGCATTCATGCCCTTTCATATGAACAATGGGCGGTGCGTCACCATGCACTGCTACACACCCAGCGTGGCCAGGCAGTTGCACAGTCGCGCTTGCTGCTGTCAGCGCAGCCAGTCCATGAGGTGCTACCGGTGACAGCTGTGTCGCCTGCGCCCGAATTGCTGGGGCGCTTTGTTGCGCAGCAGTTGCTCAAGACAACACAGCAGATACAACTCCATGGGCGCAGCCGCTGCACACAGGCCCCAGCAAGAAACCTTCAAAAGGATGCACAGAAACATAACAATGCGCATCATTGCACAAATGGACGCTCACTCACCAGGCCAAGAGTAAGGCCGCTCATGATGCCTGCAATGGCCACAACCAGCACCACCGCCACTGCCAGCCCGCCCTTGACCCCTGGACTGAGGAAGGCCTCATCTGTATCAGCGGCCAGCAACTCTCGTATGGGCATCCGATGCAGGCGAGCTCCTGGAAACTGTCCCGACGCTGGTGCTGCGAGAGTTTGCTGCTTCGAGTGGCAGTGCTTGAAGGGCGCGTGCAGCAGCTGCTGCGTCTGCTGGAAGCTGCTGTGGAAGCTGGTGCGCTGTAAAAGCACACTTCAGCTGCTGGTTTTGTGCTTGCTTGCAGAGACAGCAAGCCTGGCTGTAAGGGTGTTCCTGCAAGGGTGTTTCTGCAGAACAAGTAGGCAGAATGAATCAAGCTTGAGGTCACATGCAACAAGAATGGCAAGTTGATGCTGGCTGTTAGCCTGACAATGGCGCACAGCACCTGCAGCGCTGGGTTTGTGTTGAATAACATGCAGGCTGAGCTACAAAACCAAAGGACATAGGCGTCAACGGGTGCTGACGAGCCGGGATCACATGAATGGTGGGCTGCTTTTGACACGTGTGCCAACACGCAGCACAGACGTGAGGAAATACAGTGCAGCTACCTTGAAGTTGCAGTGTTTCAAACAAACTGTAAAGCCTCCATGCATGCTAATTCCTGAGTGCTTGTCGGTGTTGCTCACCTTGAGTGGCTTTGTGTACTCCCTGCAGCCGTAGACCCCAAATGCCTCAATGTTTTTTAATCGCTAACGTTCAACCGTCCATACACAGCTGCAAACACCAGGCTGTATGCAAGGCTCTGCCTGCTAATCAACCGTGTCTGCGGAACGTGCCGTGGGTCGGTATACGCCTGTAAGGAGTGAAATAAGCTCAAAACAAAACGGTGTCACGTTTCGCAAGGCTTGGACCTGGTGGTTCGAAGCTTTGATGATAATTGCTTATGCCCGCCTTAGTTCCATTCACGATATGACATTCCGATTCGCCGTGGCAACCCCACGCGAGTGCATTTTCTTCCTGTTAAGCAGTATACGACGTATGGTTCAGTGACCCTGTGCGACCCTTGATCTGCTGGTCCCTTCATCTGTGTTCCGACCTGCATTTCCTCCGTCTCCCTTGTTGTCACTTGTTGCGGGGTGTTTATCACATGTCTGAAGCTGAAGATGTAGAAGTGGTTGCTTCAGGACACGCATTGCATCAGGTGGGCTGCCTGGTGCTGCTGCTGCTGCTGATGGTGTTGCCAGCAGCACTGGTGCCAGCTGACATAACTTTGCCTTTGCTCATTGGTGGCTGCAGGTGTCACAATGGCTTGGTGTGTCTGCAGAGGATGTACTGCAGCGAACAGATGCTGCCACTGATGAATTGTTTGAGAAGCCGCGGCCCAGCTTGTAAGTGCAAAGTTGACTTGGAGCGGCAGCAGGACAGCATAAGCCTCGTCGGTTGTAGGGGTTGCAGAAATGGACACTCTGCAGCAAATGATTCAGTCACATGCTAGAATGGGCCCCTGCCACCATCAGGCTTGTTGCGCATTGCAAAGTCACAGCATGATTCGCCATCCGGCTGCTGAGAGTGGTAGTTCAGTGTTGTGTGGTAGACAAGCAATGCTAGCTGCTGCTGCTGCTGCTGTTGCCATGGCTGTACATAGCTCTTTGATTGTCAGGTGTTTGTGTTGTGTAGCAATGATAATGGCAGCTGCAAGGCCATGCATACATCTGCAGGTCCATCAGGCACGTCCTGCACCCGCTGTCTGTGCTGCATGCAGGCTGGGCTTGGGCGCCAAGTTTGTCTCGCACAAGGTAGAGGGCATTTGATACAAACAGTTACATGCTCACACAGCAGCGTCCTTACAGGCACTGCTCCGGGACAGTCCATCATGAAATTGCTACTCATTGCGCAGAACAGCTCCTGGCTTCTCCATGCAACATGGCAGCTGCAGACACTGACGCACATGCAGCTTTTTGTAGCCAACAGCATGTTTTGGCAGCATCGGCTGTTGTGTGGCCCTGCTGATCTTGCTGCTTCCGCCTGTTGCTTCCTGCTGCCACAGTCCATGGAGGAATCAGGACTCGAGCACAAACTAAAGCAGCGGCTGAAGAAGTCAGCAGGTAGCAGCAGTGCAGTAGCAGCAGCAGCAGCAGGTTACCAGCCAGCGCAGCTTCATAGACGCGGCCAGCAGAGCAGCAAGCGGAAATCTGGATGGGATGAGCGGGTGAGCGTTGTTGCAGCAGCACAGCTCTCATGGCAGCTGCCGCATGTGCTTGCAGCTGCCACGGCAGCAGCCATGCCTTGGTGCTTCCATGCATCACGCCGCACACAATATGTCTGTCGATGTGCGGACCCAGAGCTGGCAGCAACTTGAACAATATATCAGCCTGCCATGATGCTTCCTGTTGCTGGCTGCATCTTTGCCGAGGCATGCATGCTGTGTGCTGCTGTGCCTATATCTTGGTATCGTCTGCTGCTTCGCAGGCGCACCAGCAAGCACTAGAGCGGCACGACAGCAGTGATGGAGAGGATGGAGGCAAGCTGTCTGCGCTGCAGCACAACAAGAAGCAGCACACGCAGCAGCAACAAAATGGCGGCAGCAGAGCGGGTCAGCCGCAGGGGTTGCCTCCTGGACGGAAGGTTTTTGATCGATCGCAGCTGCTGGCAGTGCCTGTGGAGAACTTGTCGAAGTGGCAACGCAAGCGGATGCGGCAGAAGGAGAAAATGGCAGGGGTGGTCCAACAGCACTGACAGCTAAGCCTGCGTCGTAGCTGGTGCATGCGTATTGATCTACTTTGCAGCGGTTTTATTGCATGCATTGCTGGGACGTTTCCCAGCTGCGCACGGTCAGAATGCTGTTATTGTGGCTGCAGTGGCCATATGCCATGGGTGGCTGTTTGATTGCCCTGCTACTTCTGCTCAGAGGGATAGTATGTTTGCTGATATCAGATCCCTGCCTGGTTGCGCTGAAAATTTGCGCAGCGTTTTGTCCATGGCTGATTCGTCAATCAAGGTGTTGCGTTTTGTATCTGTCGATATTGGGGCAGTTCTGGAAGATGTCGGATGGTGTCACCGTGTATTGCTGCTTTTCTTGTCAAGTCTTGGGATGTGCGCAATGCATGCAAACATTCTGGAGCAGTGCTCCCTCCTCTTTCCGCCCCGGTGGGGCGCGGGGCCGATGGCGCTGTTGCTATGGCTTGAATGGGTATTATGATGATGATGATGATGATGATGATGATGATGGGTGGCTGTCTCAGCAGTGCTGAGTCAGCACCTATTGTGAGTGTGCACATCAATGCATACGGCTGCATCCTACAGCCGAATTGAGTCACATCTGATTACTATTGTTTCCAGTGCCAATGTGGTGGTGATGTGCTGCTGGCTGAGTTGACTGATCATCATGGCTGCCTGCATCGCACTCATTCACATCCCTCTATGTTGTATGCAGGTGTGCACTGATACACATCCAGGCACTGAAAAAATTTGGGGAGATGTCCCGGGTGTGCTGCACTCCGTGACCGAGGTTGTGAGGGGTGCCAAACCAGCATTTGGGACCAGCAACATGGAAGTAGCCTGCCATCTGCATTGCAGGGGGCTGGTGAAGGGGGTCGCCTCTACACTTTCAGATGGTCAATTGCTGTGGGATAAGCTTTTGAACCCTCGTCAATGTACTATAGCATTTCATGATACGGCAGCAGGTGATTGGCGATGCCTTGATGTTGGTCAAAGGGCGGTGGCTGATGCGCAAGCTCTGTTTTTGAACCAGGCTTATTGCTTTTACTTTGAAACCCTCAGTGAGATTTCGTGCGTTCCTGTGCACGCGAAACCGGCAATCTTAATCCATCATTCAAACCAACTGCACCACAACAACAAAGCGTAACAGCCCCACAAGTCAACCCCGGAGACTGTGGCCTCACTAATGTTTGCGCACTAGGTTAAGCAACGAAGAGATCATGCGGCTGCTAACTTTGCACGAGAGAGCCCATACAGTTTAGCTGTGTGCCAATCCTCCGTGCTGGGCGCCTGCAACCTCGCGACCTACCCAAAAGTATACGGAAGTTATACAGTATGGCGTCCGATCAAAACAGGATAGCACCCCAGCGGCATCAGCTGCTGCAAATGGTCCTCAGCCAAAAGCTGGCGGGCAGCGACAGCGATGTGACCGTCCGTTCTGGATCACCAGCGCTCAGTGACTCGTTTGGAAAGGACCTTAGTGGCGTGGCTCTGCTGGGCGGCTCCCCGGGAGCATCCCAGCTGGGTGGAGGGCGCGGGATCGAGGCTGAGGCCTACATAAGCGACAGGTACACCTGGGTGATTCAGATCATAGCAAATACCATTCAATACTGCTTCTTGCATGTGCTGCGAGCGGTTTAGAGCACTGCTGTAAGTTCTTGCCAAAACAGCTGCTCAACCACCACTTTGACTGGCCTGGCCTGCAGGAAGCACATGCCAGACCACTCCCACTGGGGCCTGCTGGGGGCAGATCACGCAGTGGGCAGCCCAGCAGCTGATGCGATTGGCGTGTGGGCACAGGCAAACGCCCTGGAGGGCAGCTGCAGCCCAGCAGCAGGCCTGCTGAGCCAGCAGGTGCGGTGCGCACAGCAAACTGGGCAGTGCTGTAAGCTTGGGCTACATGCATGTTGGTTGTGACGATGATAGTTGGTTGTGACAACTATAAGCAGCATGCTCATCATTGCTACAACATAGGATGGCGTTACGAACTGACCCATTTGCTGCCGCTGCCATGCACCGCTACTCTGCAACATGCTGCTGCTTGCAGGATGATTGCCGGGACACAGAGCTAGACGCACCCATGTCGAACTTGCAGTTGCAGGCGGCAGCAGCAGCAGCGGCAGCCAGTGGCGAGGGCCTTGTAGGCAGCTGGCCAGGAGCAGCAGGACGCCACCACTCACACTCTGCAAGCACCACAGATGCAGCACTGCCTTTTTTCCAGGGACGGCCGATCCGCACCGGCAGCAACCTCAGCAACATAGCAGCGGGCGTGCAGCGCACAAGCAGCTTCACAGGGCACCCTGGCTCAGCACGTGCCATGGGTGGCCACGTCAGTGATGGCGGCTTTGCAGGGGCAGACCAGCTGTGCTTTGGCAGCTGCAACAGCGCGCCCATCACGCCGCGCAGCCCAGGCTTTGGCTTTGGCGATGAGGTGGGCTGCCGCACAGCTTGCAGTAGGGGCAGCGCAACACGCAGTCTGCAAAATTAGAAGGAGCCAGTATCAAGTAGAGTAGCAGCAGAGGCAGGTGGAGGACTATTGCGAGCCTGCCGTGAACGGCAGCAGGGCTACAGCAGTTGCAGTCAAGCATGCAACGACCCCCGCCAAGCAAAGAATCGTGCCACCACATGCACTAGCCTGCTTAAAGGTACCCTTCTCTGCCTCTGCTGCGCCTGCTGCCTGCAGGACACTGGCGTGGGGCTCCCGCACGTCAACTCTGCAGGCCCTGGCCACATGCGTGGGTATGCAGAGCCCCGTCACGGCCCCTCCAAGCTGCGGATGTCATCCTCTGACCACAGCAGCATCCCTGCCTCTGCAGCACTGGCAGCAGCTGGCATGCAGGTGCGCACGAGGATCCAAACACACTCGGTCTTTTGTGAACTGAACATTGGTGTGCTGGGCGGGTGTTGCGTGCTTCTTCTAGCGGAACCATTGTGTCCTGCCTGCCTCCTTTGCGCAAGTCATTTCCGTGCAAGCGTTGCAGGTATCAGTTCTTGCTGCAGTCACTTGCCTGCTTGCTTCCACCAGTTGCGTCGCCCGTCGAAGCCGTATACCAGCCAACCCTGCCTACGCCACAATGTTTGGTCCTGTGGTTGCCGCAGGGTATCAGTGGGCTGGATGCATTCCCGCTCGGCGGCGCCGCCACCACCTGCGGCACGCCAGACCACATGGCCGCCACAAACCTGCAGATGGCGCTGCAGCAGCAGCAGGCTGCGCTGCAGATGGCGCAATCGGGCATGCTGCCAGGTGCTGGGGGCCTGCCGCCACAGCAGGCTGCTGCCATGGCACAGGCTGCTGCAATCATGGCAAGCATGAACCCAGCCGAGGCAAGCATGCAGGGTGCTGCTGGCCTGCCGGGTTACAACATGATGCCGCCGGTTATGCCAGATGCCTCTGCTGCAGGTGCGCCTTGCAGCTCCTCTGCTGCTGCGGTGGTTTTCTTGGCTCTTCTCTGCATGGTGGCTGTGCATGTAGCAAGCATGCTGTGCGCACACAGTTGTGTCAGAATGAGGAACTGCCACAGTGTTGCAGTGTTTGCCTGTGCCCTGCGCACACCAGCTGGTGATCAAGAGAGTCAACCGTTGCATGTCATGCCCTGCTTCCACTGTTGTGCATACTATTTGTTATGAAAGAGTTATGTGTGCCTTGCTGCTGCGCAGGAGTGGGTGGCATGAACCAGATGCAGATGCTCATGTACTACGCACAGCTAGGCATGATGGCTCAGATGAACAATGGAGGCGGCGCCATGGGCATGCCCGGAGTGCCACCAGCAGGCGGCCTGCCCAACATGCCAAACATGGCCAACCCCATGATGTTCCCTATGATGAACCCGCAGCAGATGGCAGCATTCTGCGCGTCTGCCCAGCAGCAGTGGCAGGCGGGCATGCCGGCAACGGCGATTGCAAACATCGCTGCCGCGGCAGCAGTGGCGGCAACAGCAGCAAACAACCAGGATGTGAGTGGCGGTGAAGGCTTGCCGTGCCACTGTCTTGTGGTGGCCCGACGTAGCCACGCTTGGCTCACGCGCCAATTCTGACGTAGCGGCTTGTTCATGCCTGTTTCTGCTGGCCTCCAACGCCGGCCATCGTGTGCATGAGGGCTGGATGCACCACATGCTAGGGCACAACACTGCTTCTCGTCGCTTCGCCTCCGCCTGCTCACTGCCGCCCGTCTGGGCTTCACCTTTACGACCACCTCGTGACATTCGCAACATCTCATCATCCTGCAGGAGCCTGGGTCTGGCAGCCGCACCAACCGCGGCCCGCGTGGCCCCATGGCTGATGTGAAGCCAGACAGGCGCGTGCGCTGTGACAGGAGTGGCGGCAGCAGGAGCTTCGGCGGCCGCGGCGATGACGGGCTGGGGTCCCCCAGCGTTGGCGGGCGCACGGACCCTCTGCTGGAGGAGTACAAAAACAACAGGACGCGCCGCTGGGAGATGCGGGTGCGTGTTGTGCTGCTGCTGCCACAGCTGTGTGTTATGTTTCAGTTCAAGATTATTCTACAGTAGACATGACTTGTGAACTGCGCTCAAGTTTGTCCATGTGTAACTGGCGGTGGCTGGGTTCTGGCTGCATAAATCTTGGCGTGGCTGGTTGCAGCAGCAGCGCCGAGCTCAACTCATGAGGCACATGTATCAGCCATCACGCTTTTCCTGGACGCTGCTTCCTGCAGCGCCTGGCACCTCACCTTGCTGGTGTGCCTTCAAATACTGTCCTTGCAGGACATTCTCGGCCACATGACGGAGTTCAGCCTGGACCAGCTGGGCAGCCGCTTCATCCAGCAGAAGCTCGACACGCTGACGCCTGAGGAGCTGGAGGTGGCCTTTGCTGAGGTGGCGCCCAGGGGCTTGATGCTGATGAACGACGTGTTTGGCAACTACGTGATTCAGAAGTTCCTGGAGCTGGACGTGGAATCCCACAGGAACGAGCTTGCCCAGCAGATGAAGGGCCAGGTGCGCCGCTGTCACCATTGCTTGTGCCTCTGAGTGCGCTGCCATTGGGTTGATGTCATATGATCCGCCTTTCTCTTGTCCGCGCAACTGTATGCTTGTGCTCGCTGATAAATGGGAACGTAGTGATTTGTGCCGCATAACTTGCTCCTACTCCCTTCGAATGGTCTAATGGCACAGCTGCTTCTACTCCCCGCACATGGTCGAATGGCACAGCTGCACCTTCCATCTGGCCCCACTCATACTGACTGCACACCGTACATGCGCTGTTCTCCTGCGTGCGCGTTCCAGGTGCTGTCGCTGTCCCTGCAGCTGTACAGCTGCCGAGTGATCCAGAAGGCGCTGGAGGTGCTGCCGCTGGAGCAGAAGATCGGCATGGTGGCTGAGCTGGACGGCGCGCTCATGCGCTGCGTGAGGGACCAGAACGGCAACCATGTCATTCAGAAGGTGAGCGCAAAGCACTTTCTCAGGTGAAGTGTGTTCTTGAGGGAGTATCTGGACGTACCCTTGCTTGCATGTGCACGCAGGAATGGCTGGCGTAGGAAATGGCAGCTTACGGCAGCTCTGTTGCGGATGCTGCCGAGGTTTGCCAACACCCCTAGAAGTACAGTGGTATTTGATGAGTTCTCAGTAACGCTTGCTCTCGTGCGTGCTGCGTGCAGGTCATTGAGTGCCTGCCCACCGAGCACATCACCAACCTGCTGGACACCTTCAGCGGCAACCTGGTCAGCCTGAGCCAGCACCCCTTTGGCTGCCGCGTGATGCAGCGCATCCTGGAGCACTGCACCGACCCGGCCCGCTACAACGTCTTCATGACCGAGATCCTCAAGGTGCAAAGGGTGCCCTGCTGCAGGCGTGCCGGCATATGGTGTTGCATTGACGTTGCAGCTGCCCTGCGCCTGAACCCCTGGTTGACCCCATCAGCATCGCTGTGCAGCAGTCCTCTTTCATCGCACCTCACTCACACTGTGCTGCGTGTGTCGCTGCGGCTCGTGTGAGTGCAGGCCACTGTGCAGCTTGGGCAAGACCAGTACGGCAACTACGTCATCCAGCACGTGGTGGAGCAGGGCAAGCCGCATGAGCGCGACGCCGTGTACGACCGCCTGTTCCCACACATCGTGGTGCTGAGCCAGAACAAGTTTGCCAGCAACGTGGTGGAGAAGATGCTGCTGCACTGCACGGCGGTGCAGCGGGGCGCCATCGTGGAGGAGTTCTTGCGCCAGCCCAGCCGCAGGTGGGCCGAGGGCCGTGCTTGCACGCGCTGATCGGTGTCTTGGATTGGATGGCTTGCAGTTGTCAGCTTGCTCACCTTCAGCCTGCTGTTGCTCTGCATCATACCTTCGCAAAGCAGCCTTGCCTAATGCAAACAGTTCGCTCGGCAGGAGCTGGCGGATCTGGAATCCGTATCTGCTGTTGAGGTGAACCAGCAAACATATGCAGCCAAGTGCAAAAGTGTGGAAGTTGGTGTGCCTCATCCCTGTGTGCAAGGCAGTAGGCGTCCGCGCATGTACTGACAGCCCTGTGTGCGTCTGCCCCGTCCGCCCCTTGCAGGAGCAGCAGCGATGGCGTGGTGTCCGCCTCCTACCCTGGGCCCAACGGCGAGTTCCTGGGCTGCGAGCAGTCTGCGCTAGAGCAGATGATGCAGGACCAGTATGGCAACTACGTGGTGCAGAAGACGCTGGAGGTGAGCTGGTGCTTCTGCTGCTGCATTGTTGCTTGGTGCCAGTGGTTGGCAGGCTCCAGTGTATGTGTTGTGCGTCCAGCAGAAGTGGTGTGGCTGCTGCATCCTGAGTAAGGTTGCCAGGTTTCACATCTTATGTGATGCCTTGATAATATCCCCTGTACAAACGCACGCTTGTAAGCTGTCATGCTGCTGCTGCTGCTTGCTGCATCGCCAGGTGTGTGACGAGGGCCAGCGCGAGCGCCTGCTGAGCCGCGTGCGCTGCTACTACGAAACGCTGAAGACGTCGCAGTTTGGCAAGCACATTGTCAACAGGCTGGAGAAGCTGCTCAGCGCAGGCATGCGCATACAGGTCAACAGCCTGAACGTGGCCATGAACAACAACCCACCCGTGGCGGTGCCGGTGGCCGTGCCAGTCCCATCAGCAGCAGCAGCAGCAGTAGACATGCCGCCAGCCCTGCAGCAGCAGCAGCAGCAGCTAGCTGCTGCCGCCGCCATTGCTGCTGCTGTTGAGCCAGCAGATGCTGCAGCACAAATGCAGCCTCAGCCGCAGCAGAGCTAGCTGGCGCACAATGCTTTGTGCACAGCTGCGGCAGCGGGGCCGGCATCACTGCTGAGTACTGTTAGGTTACTGTCTGCTGCAGCAGGGCAATGTGCAGACTGCCGCTGGGTCTTCCGGCAGCTGCTGAGGGTAGGGCAGGAAAGGAATCGGAGGTTAGCAGGTGGGCTGCAGGGGTGGTTCGTGGTTCGTGACTGCCAGGCATAGGCAGGTTCTTAACTTCAAGTCTTGCTGCAGGCGGTGGTGGTGATGGTTGTATGGGCTCATGTTCAGGCATGTTTGCACGTTGCATCCAAGCATGAGCGCAAGGCGGCGCTGCTGACTGGATGCTGGCTGGTCACATGTCCTGGTGGGCATGGAGGGCCAGGCAGACTAAGCACAGGTGTGCAGCAGGTGGTCAGCTACCGCAACATGCATGCTGCGAGCTGTGGCTGCTGTCGGCTATGCCATCTTGCTCTGTGTGTGTGTGCGTGCGTGCGTGCGTGCGTGTGTGTGCGTGCGTGTGTGTGTGTGTGTGTGTGTGTGTGTGTGTGTGTGTGTGTGTGTGCGCGCGCGCTGACGTCGGGGTGGCGATGGATGCATTCAGCATTCAGCTGCCCAAAAAGGTGACAGCTGTCTTGCATGGCCCCAGCTGCATCCTATACATAGGGCGCGCCCACCTTCCAAGTTCGCACAGCCGCCCTGCCCTGTGCATGTACAACTTTTTTGCAATGCCGGCCGCAAGTGCATTTTGTTGCCATTCTGGCCAGGCATTGGTTTCGCAGTACATAGTTGCAGTGTGTTGTGTTGCTGCCTGCTGCGCCGCAAGAGGCTTGCTGGCTTGGAAGCGTCGCGTGCCTGGCTGCGGCCTGTACATACAGCCTTTTATACCCGTTGGCTGAAACATGCCTGGCTGTACTTGGAAGCGGGGAGCAACATACGGCAGACACACAGGTGCAGTGTGCATCAGCATGGCAGTGCTCTGCATCTGCAACACTGCCAGGCATGGTGGGCGGGGACGTGCTTGGCGTCCTCCTTGCAACCGGGTGCAGTTACAAGCCTGGACAAGTGGACAGCTGAAATGCTGGAGCCTGCTATGTCGCCTTGGCTAATTGTGTGTTGCCGGCTGCGGCATGTGCCAGTGTGCCTGCGTGTGCTGCCTGCTTGCTTGCTTGCTTGCTTGCTTGCTTGCTTGCAGCTGCTCCCTGAGAGGGTCTGGCCCTGCACTGCCGAATGCAGCAGCTGGTATAGAGTTGTATGCTGTCAGTGTCTAGTCATGTGCCTTGCTATGGTGGCCCTCCCGAAGTTTGTTTTTTTGCCCAGATCAGGCGGCGGGACGATCTCGGCCTGCCGCTGTCTGCCGCGAGGTTGTGGGTGAAGCAGCATTACATATACATACAGTACGACATGTGAAAGGAATCAGGAGTATGTTGGTGAGGCGGCCGGCTGGCAGCGCACCTGCAAGCATGCGGCTCGCAGTGTCATGACAGCGTGCGTTGTGGATGGCTGGACATAGATGTGGCTGCAGTGTTCATACATACCGTTACCCTGTAGTCTTGCACTGCACAGTGTTGTGTTGTCGAGGCTGTTCAGCATTGCGGAGGCATGGCCATCATGCACAAGCGTGCGCACGCTGGCCCTCGTGAGCCTGCTCTGCCCTGGCTTGTCAGCAGAGCAGGCGTGCCAGCAGTGTATCATTTGGCCACTCACGTCCGTCAGTGGGCTTTCTCGTTCTTGTTTGATTGCTGGATTTGCTGGGGCTAATCTATGGGCTGGCAGGGGGGGTAGGCTGGCTGAGAGCGACCAAATGAGCGGCTGTATCAGCAGCTCTGTTGCTGTTTTGGGTGTAAGGTGGAGAGGGACAGGGAGCAGTAGGTAAAGGGGTGATTACTCTATGTGCAGTTGGCGTGGCTGGTTTCTGAGCTTGCTAATGCATTGAGGGCAAGCCGCAGCAGGCCATATGGTTGCTATGGTTGAAGCCTCAGCCGGTTGACGGCTTCAGTTGCAGCTCAGTCATCATCGGGCGTGGTTAGTGCGAGCTGATTCAGCATTAACCATGTTACAATGGGTTGCTGCTACAGGAACTTCATGTTGCTTAATGTTATCCTGTGTACTTTACTGCTGTGCAGCTGCACGCACTCCCGCTGGGGCTTGTGGAGCCCTGCTAGCAAGCTGTCTGGTGTGCCCTGCTGTGCGGCTGGCTGGCTGTGCCCTTGCAATTGCGTCAGCGCTGCTGCCGCAGCCACGGCACCTGCTGTGGGCCAATTGTTGCGTAACAGCACCAGGCATGCTGGCAGTGCTGCGCTAGTGTGGCTGATGCCTATGCTTGTGACCACCACAACCCTCTGCAGCACTGATTTTTTCATTTATGTCACAAAATAGGCGTACTATGCTTCACAACGACTGGTGTTGGGATTAAGTTGGCACTGGGGGTTCAGTGCTTGTGCTGTGCCTGGCATGCAATGAGTCAGCTAGGCTGGTGGTGGTTGCATAACGACCAGCATGCATGACTATCAGGCAGAGCAGTTGATGCAGCACACTTCTGCTTTTGCGTCTCTGCCAAGCACTGCACTGCTGCTGGCAGTCTCTTCTGGCTGATGTTTGGTACTGCAGATTGTCTTCTTTTGTAGGCTTGTTGAGTCAAAGTCATGCCTCTGCTCCAGTGTTCCTTCGGCAGCCATGCCTTGCGCATTGCAAGCTCCAGCCCTGGTTGCCCAGTCTGCTGTGTCCCCCTAGGCAGGCTTGCGCCGCTCAGCTTCCGAGTGCTAGAAGAACTGACAAATTTGGTTCAAGTGGTGTGACGTTGCCTGGGGTGTGGTTGATTAGGCTGTTGGCTCAGGCCATACTCGTCCCTTTGTTGTAACAAGCATCGGTCAATTTCAGGTGTAACATCCACTTTGTTACTTGGCCTTACAGAATGGTTCAGCAACCTTACAATGCCTACCCACAATATGAATGTATGGCCAACATAACCTGTAAATTTCCAATCATAAGGTACATGGCTGCTGCTGGCCAGCCATAAGTGCGTGTAAACAATACTGCATTAAATTAATTATAATGCACAACATACACTACTAATGCACAACTGGAGAGGACACGGCACTAGCATGCAGTACACTGGCAGCCCACCCAACCCCCCGCATGAATGCCAATGACTGCTGCAGCTCATGCACGCAACGCGATATCATGAGCGCCTGCCCAACAATAGTGTCAACACTCTAGTTATACCCTGTGTGTCCTATGTGTGTGTGATAGGACACACAGGGATATGTATGGCAACATTGCCAAGCAGCATACCAGAACAGCGCAAAGCAGCTGAGCTGTTGAAACAAGTTTGAAAGCTGTTGTTGTTCAGCAAGCAATTGAGTGCAACTGAAGTGGTGAATCCCAGGGTACCAATCAGACACGCCAACCCGGTGACAAGCAGGTGCGAGATGGCAGATGTGTACCAGCGGTCACCATGATTGCTCAGCTGTAGCAGCTACAGTTCCTCAGCTCCAAGCAGGGCCTGCTGCAGCACCTCACTGCATGACCTGCGATGCTGGCGGTCGCGTTAGCGGCTGTCTCATGCCTGCCGTGGCCGCTCAATGTGCAGCCCCTGCAGCAGCTCCTGCGGCCGCCCGCCTGTCCAGTGCAGCCTCGGCCGCTGCCTTGGCAGCAGCAGCAGCCTCCTGCTGCGCAATCCACTTGGCGATGCCCGCGGCATCCCCAGCACGCGTGCCTGCAATCTTGCCCCACGCGATGGTCGGCCCGTTGAACATGTTGCTGACGGCCGCTGCCATCGCCTTGTTTGCGGACAGGTCGGTGTTGCTGGGCAGGAAGTCGGCACCATACGAGGAGCACCACTGCGAGCAGCAGCAGACAAGTGCCACAGTCATGCCGCCTCTCTTGCCAACGTGTGACGACATACAAGGAAACCAAATGCAGGCAGCAGCACCAGGTGAGGCAGCGTCAAGTGGCGTGCTGTGCCTGGTGACTGGGTGAGTCAGCGCTCCTGTGTGCGACAACAGAACCAGGCTACGTGTGTCAGGGCTGGCAAGGTGCTGGCTGAACGCAGCTCACCTGTGCGCTGCTGCCCAGCTGTATGCCTGCCTTGCTGAGCGGGATGAAGCTCTTGTTGCGCACAGACTGGCTGGCCTCGATCTGCTCCCACGCGGCAGCCACGCTGCGTGCGACGCTGTCAGGGTCCCTGCGGCCCAACGCGCAGCGCACGGCCCCATCCGGGCCGTGGAGACAACAGACGAGCGTCGTAGCCTGCCACAAACATGCAGGTGCCTGGAGGTTGGCACAGCACTGCAGCCGCCGCTTGCGAGCAGCGGCACTGCCCTGTGGGACAGCGCAGAGGCAGAGGCCGGCATGCACCGCCGCACCCACCTGGGCTTGTATGACATGCGGTTGGTGGTTTTGAGGTCCGCGTCGTGCTGCACCCGGCCAGGCACCGGCGAGGGCTGCAGGTACCGCTGCTCCACAGGGTACAGGGCGCTGCGTGTGGGGTACTGCAGCTGGTCGACGTGCCCAAAGCCCACGTTCACCTCCTTGGACACCGTCTTGGACATCTGCGCCACGGCAGCCAGCGTGCGTGATCAGGCGATCGTGTGCACTAGGTTGTTGCTGTGGTTGGGGCCGGCTGCTGGTTGCAGGACGCAGAAGAGCATGTGAGTTGCGTGGCGCCTGTTTGAAGTTGTTCTGTTATTACCAGAAAGCTTACTGCACAGCACTTGGACGGCTTCCCGTACACCAGCCAGACAGCTTGCGGCACAGGGGTGTGCATGTTGCTGTGTGGCTCCCAGGTGCGTGCTCCGTCCCAGTCACCCACATCTTCCTGTGTTGCTGCCATCAAGCTAATCTCTTCATCGTCAGCCTGTTTTGTTCATCAAGCCCCTCACCTGCGGTGACCTGCCAGGGTTAGACCCGAATGCAGCCGTGTAGCTGCTGCCAGGCGCCACCACGGAGCTCGCCGCCCACTTCAGCGGCACCTTGCTGCTCAGCGTGTCGATCATGTCGGATGCCTTCACAGCCGGCCTGCCAGGCTTGTTGCTGCTGCTCCTGCTGCTGCTGGTGCTGCCTGCCGCCGCTGCTTCGTCCCTCTGCAGGGCAGGTGCTGCAGCGGCAGCGGCGGCGGTCTTGGTTGCGGCGTGCGCGAAGCCCTTGA
Source organism: Scenedesmus sp. NREL 46B-D3 (assembly GCA_014080715.1). Classification (NCBI taxonomy): domain Eukaryota; kingdom Viridiplantae; phylum Chlorophyta; class Chlorophyceae; order Sphaeropleales; family Scenedesmaceae; genus Scenedesmus; species Scenedesmus sp. NREL 46B-D3. The sequence continues at coordinate 40,937 of JACERP010000405.1, read as the reverse complement.
CCTCTACCTTGCGTGGGCAGCCCATGGTGCGGATGCGCGTCTGCTCCCTCATGAGCGAGGTGGTCTCCGGCTGCTCCACGCTGTACTGCGGCTTGTGTGCGGTGTGGGACAGCGACTGGGTGCTGCGGTGGTGCAAGGCAGCAGCAGCAGCAGCAGCAGCAGCAAGGAGTGCACACCTGGATGCATGCGGGTCAAGGCAATGCAGCAGACCAGACCAGCGCACGCATGCACACCTGCACGGGCAACATAAACGGAACCTTGCGCGCAAGCGGCAAAAGCACAGTAGCATGTGTGCTACTGACTATAGACAGTGATGCTGCACCCACCTGTCTGGCTGCACCACAGAGCTCAGCTGCCGCAGCATATCCACCAGGCCCTTGCGGTCAGCCAGCGGCAGCGCACCAGCCCGCCCAGCAGCGGCTCGCGCCTCACCAGCTGCAGCCCCTACTGCGGCGGCGGGCTGGCGGCCCTCCAGCAGCCCCGCCACTGCCGCTGCTGCCTGCGGCGACAGCAGGTCCCCAAAGTACAGCATCTGCTGGGCTGCCCAGCCGACGAGGGCGGCATCCGCGCGCAGCGCAAACTCGTCCGTCTGCGGGCATGGGCAGGGCAGGCGCGCTGTCGCCCTTGGATGAACCGCACCACCTCTGGCAGCTGAAGCTTGCATGCAACGCAGCAAAGTGCACCTCCCAGTGGGAGCCAACACGGCACGCAGCAGCTGCAAAGCGCCGTCCCACCAACTGGAACGCCTGCCGGTGACAGCTGCTGCTGCTGCTGCTGCTGCTGCTGCTGCTGCAACGTTCAGGAGGACGGCCAGCCGCTGGTGCTACATGCTCGCAGGCTCGGCCACGTGCCAGCCGGCCGCCGCAGGCAGGCGCCAGCCAGGGGCGAGGCCTTGCTCCAGGCACGCTCGGCTTGATTCAGCAGCCATGCACAGCCGGCATTGCCTGGAGCAGCCACACGTCAGACCTGCACGCACCGGCTTGGCCACCTGCAGGTTGGCCACCTGGTAGCTGCTGGCCAGGTAGGGCGCCCACGCCTCGTCAGCACCCTGGCGCAGCGACTCACCCCACTGCAGCAGGCAGGCAGCACAGGGGCAGTAGCAGCAGCAGCAGCAGCAGCAGGCAGTGAAGGAGGCAGCATGGAACAGGCAGCAGCAGCAGCAGCAGCAGGCAGTGAAGGAGGCAGCATGGAACAGGCAGCAGCAGCAGCAGCAGCAGCAGCAGCAGCAGCAGCAGCAGCAGCAGCAGCAGCAGCAGCAGCAGCAGCAGCAGCAGCAGCAGCATGCAATGACGAGGCAGCAGGGAACAGGCAGCAGCAAGGCCAATCATGCGGTTTGCACTCTGGCTGCCAGCATGGACAGCTGACTGCTGCTGCGCCAATGATGCCTGGCAATCGCACGGCGCACGAGGAGTGTTGTTGCTGGCACTGCAGGCACTGCCGGCGCTGCATCAACAGCCGCACCTCACTGACAAAGTTCTTGTTCGGTGCCGCCGCTGGCCTGCAGATGGGAGCCGTGGCAGCCCACAGGTCGGGGTACAGCTCCTTCAGCCCATGGAAGGCCTGCGCTGTCGTCACATTCACGCACCTGGGCCCGTTGCTACCACCACCGCTCAGTGGGCTGCTGCAGCCTGGTGACTGATCGGCTCCTGCTGCTGTTGTTGTGGCTGCAGCGGACGGTCTCTGTGCTGCTGTTGCTGCTGGCACTGCAGCTGCTGCAGAGAAGGGCCGCAAGCCCTGACCCATAAGTGCGCCGCCCTGGCCTTTCATCCCCTGGGTTGCTGCTGCCGCTGCTGCCCGCTTGGTGGTGCTGTACTGCCAGCTGCTGCCGTCATTGTGATTGCCTGGGCTGGCTGTTGCAGGGCGGCTACTGCCTGCTGCTGCTGCTGCGCCATGTTTTCTGCCCGTCGCAGCGCAGAAGTCCAGGCTGCTGTGGGTCTTGGGCTGGGCAGCAGAGGCAGACTGCTGCTGCAGCAACTGTGAAGATGACAAGGGGGTTGAGCTGGCAGGAGCGCCTGCTGCCTGCTGTATGAGCTGCATGTACCTGCAGGGCAGCAGTGCAGTGTTGCGGGAGGGGCTGCTGCAGGAACATGTCTGCTTACTGTACTGGAGGCTGTAAAGACAGTTTGAACGCAACAAACAGCTGAAAGGATTGCTGTTTCATACGGCTGAAGCCTTAGCAGGGCACGCTAACTGCTTATTATCAAGGCAGGGGTCTTGAGCAGCACCTGCAGCCACTTACCTGTCAAAGCGCTGTGCTTCTGCTGCGGTGGCTCTGTGCGCGAGCCAGTCCGCAGCTTCCTGAGCAAAGTGAGCCTGCTTAAAAGCTGCATGTATGCCTGCAGCAGCTGCGCCTGCAGGTGCATGTCTGGCCTCTGCAGGCATCCTGCTTGGTGCTAGTTGTTGGTGCAGGTGCAGCAGCGCCTAAATCGCAGCTGCTCCTTTGCTTGGGTTGCCTCTGCCTGAATCTAACCTGTGGATTCAATGAAAGAATAATCAAACTCAAGTAACTGCTGCTCGCGATGACGTCTAACTGTTGTGTGTCGTCAAGCACTTGCGAGTGACTACAGCAGCAATGTCAGGTTGGGAAATCATGCAACGCGCACATGCACGTGCCATTGCAGCATTAAACTCAAAGCGTGAAAAAAACTCGAGTTGCGATGTGCGTTACAATGACCAGCAGCAGCCTCACAACAAGGCGCCACAAGCTTTGCTTGAAGCTGCTGCACACGGGAAACTGTACCAGCTGAAATTCGTGCTTGCTGCTGGGTAAAATCTTGAATCACGTTATATGTTCTGGACCCTTTTCATGAGTCTCTCACCATCGCTACAGCAGTTCTAGGGTTTTGCTACAGCCAACTTGACCTGAGTGCACCAGCGCCCGACACACGGCTGGTCCCGCTAGGACAAGTGCAACCCACCATTAAATGAACTTAAAAGAACATATTGCAAGCGAAAGCAGGCGAGCTGCAGCCATTTGCCTGGGCCATGGCCAACTGGGCATGCTGTCAAAGCTTAACTCAAGTATGTTGCAACACTGTTCTACATCTTGAAACTTTGCAAACTGCTCCATGTTCCAGGGGAGCCCGTCCCTTGTTGAAGGTCATGGATTGTTGGTAGCTGGAGTGACGAATTAGTGTGCTGCAGACTGTACTTTGCAGCTGCAGCTGTCCTTTAGTGTACACCACTATAGTTCTACACTCAGAACCAAACAGCTGTCAAGCTACTGGTTGTTGCAGTAAGCGCTCCTGAAGCAGCACAGCAATTCATGCACGTGAAAGATCCTAATCAAGCTTCAAAGCACTGCATTTCAATGCTGCTGCACCCGTTACTCTTGATGAGGCGTCAGGCTGCCAACATGATGTACTGGTACAGCCCTAGGATCCGATAACATTGCGGCATCTTCAGAACTATAAATGTATTACTTGCTTTGTCCTAGAGTGCCTTGGAAATTACTGTGCAGGTGTGGCTGCTCTCTAAATGCTGCGGCACTCTGCAAAAGAATTCTTGAGGGGCGCGCTGCGCAGCTCGCTGGACAATCGTGCGCAGTACAGTAGAGCAGAACAAACTGATGGCAAAGTCACGATCACTTTTTTCTCCATGCGGAAGGCCGTGCTGCGGGCGCTCCCTTCGAAGTGTATTCCCGCCTTGCCCCGTTGTTGTATTTCCCCCGGAGCTGCATCTCAGCCCGATCTGTCAATTCAACCTTCTTGTCAGTCTGGAAGTACAGGAGCACCAGTTTCGCACCCAGTTTCTAGCCGGCTACAAAACCTCAACTGCAGGCTTGGTATATTTACCGCTCTTCGGAACATAATGGTCCAGTGGCATCGAGAAGCGCCGAAGTTTCACAGTCTTCACTCGACACAGCAGTGCAAGCTTTCAAACACCTTTAAACACACACTCTCTCTCGTGCTCCAGACAAATACCAGCCAGCATGAAGCGGACCCTCATCGTTCTGGCGCTGTGCCTCTGTGCCCTCCCAGCAATGCATGCTAGGAGTCTATGTAAGTTTGTTTCTACCATGAGTGGGGAAGTAGAGTACGCGGCAGCCCATATGTCCTGCATGTGCAGTTGGCAAGAGCTGCCTTGCCCACAGCTAGAAGCCGCATTGAGTACCTTGAAGCAGTCTCAGAAGCATTATATTATAGCTGTGGACGACGTTGTGCCAGTTCTGCATGTCAGCGATGCAGGCCATGCAGTGGGCGCCTTAGATGGAGTGTCCGCAGTTGCGCGCCAAATTTTTCAGCACCTCTCACTATGTTCACGGATTGTAATTTGTTTATTGCCCTGCAGCTGAGGAAGAGCTGCTGGAGTCTACGGCACTGCTGCTGGAGTCGAGCTCCGCACTCACATCCGACGAGCAAATGATGCTAGGGGGCGGCTTCTACGGAGATGACAGCCCCACGGGTGGCTATGGAGGCCTGTTTGATGACTGGGGCAACCAGCTTAACCAAGAGTCCGCCAGCAGCAGCCCAACCAGCATGACCACCACCACGACCACCACCACTGAACCTGCAGCTGCTGCACCTGCACAGGCCCAGGCAGCCAGCAGTGCTGCCCCAGCAGACAAGAGCATGGCCATGCTTATTGCTGGTGCAATGGTTGTGGTGTCAGCGCTCCTGCTGTAAGCAGCAGCTTCAGCTTCTTGACGGCAACAGCTAAAGCAGGGGCAGCAGCGCTGTTGTATGCTGCTGCTGCCACCATTGCTGCTGCTGTTGCGCACTCTACTATGCTCAGCTTGCATAGTGCTGGGCCAGCTGTAGTGCATTGTGTGTGGTACAATCTTTGGCTGAGTGCTGCTGCACAGGGGACCTCTCATTCTGACAATCCTTGTTGTGGTTGCAAGTGCACGCTGGCAGATGTGTGCAGTCAGATGAGAATGATGTGTAGCTGACACAATACTTTCACTCGCCATCTGTGAGTGAGGCCATCAGACCACCAGACAAACCTGCTTCGCTGGGATGGCATGGCAGTTGTTCCTCAGGCAGCCTCTGCAATGTGACGTGCCTGCATGACATTGCCGGCCTGTTCTGGTAGTGGAGTGCTTGCATCAGCATGGCAAGCCATTGAGGTTATCCCGTAATTGTTGTGATTGGGTGAGCACTGGGCTGTTGCTGGCCTCTGTCGAGTAAGGTGTACCTAGCCCTGGTCTTCATGTGCAGCATTCAGCCCTGTGGTTGGTCCGGTCGTTATCGTCTTGGCTGGGCAGGGGTTGTGTAGAGCAGGCTTGTAACTGTACAAGTTGTTTGTGGGAGTGGGTAGGCAGTAGGTTAGGTAAGCAGCGTTGAATAAAGCTGGCCAGCACTTGTGCCAGCATGTGGGTGAATGGTAACATGGGCAGGATGTTTGCTGGCCACTTGGCCTTGATTGAACATGCCATGTTCACGTGACGTGATGATGCAATGGCAGCCGCTAGTAAAATTACAAACAGTAGGGGGACATGCATGACAACCCCCACAAGCACCCACAGCCTGCCAGATTGATAGAATCCAGTACCACAATAACTGTGTTTCAGTGAAACTATGCCATGACGACTTCAGAACGCTTGAAAGTGTCGTCTTCCAGACTGAAATGGTAGCAGCCTTTTAGTAAAAGCACCTGCAACATCAGCGGCTGAATCTCCAGCTTTCTACACCACATCAGCTGACACACCCTCCATCGTTGAGAGGATCTTAACTTGAAGCACTTAGCCCTGCCGGCCTCTTGATTTCATGCAGAGTTACTCTGCAAGGTTCGTGGCGGTAAGGGTTCATTCACTGATAGGCCGTGCACTTATCACTGGTAAGTTATCAGTGCTGGCACGACCAGCTCTTGGCAGCAGAAATCGCTCCCACGCCAGGATGTGCTGCTGGTCATGCATACAGTACGCACTGACACACCGTGTTGAATTCTTAATGTCAATGCATGCTGCCCTCCTGGCCGCAACAATGCTCACTCTGTAGTGCTGAGTCGGCCATCATTCAGGCTTACAGTTACCACCAAACACATTGGCAGACGCCACCGGGACACAGACTCTACCAAGGTGCGGCCTCCAAATGCACAGTGGCTGCCGTTCACTGCACGCAACAACCAGCTGCGTGCGGCACACCAGCACCAGTTGCACCCTTCACGAGTGATGAAACAGCGCCAGCGCAACCATCATGTGTGTGGTCATTCTCATCAACACCAGCGTGGCACTGCGCCAGTGCAACGATTGGGGACTGCAGGACATTGGGGACCGCATTGGGGACCGCAGGACAACTCATCAGCCAGCCAGCAACGCTTCAAACAGTCGCGCACGACACCACTTTCACGGCTGTTCAGCTGCCGTAGCTGAAACAGCTGCAGGACGGCTGGTTCCCTCCCCGCCAGGAGCTGCCGCAGGCACCTGCCCCAGTTGCTGCAGCCGGGCCAGCAGCCCCTCCAGGCCCTGGCTCAGCGCAAACATGAGGATGGCGCCGGCAACGCCCACGTTGAGCGACTCCATGCGCCCGGTCATGGGCACCGAAAGCGGCGTCGCCGCAGCGAGCACCTCCCTCGACAGCCCCGCGCCCTCTGTACCCAGCACCAGACACACCGGCTGCTGCTGCTGCTGCTGCTTGCTGAGGGACGCAGTGACGCAGTGTGTTGAGGGAGCGACTTCGCCCACACTCCTCGCCTTGCCTCCTGTTTGCTGCTGCTGGTGCTGGCCGGGGTGCTCAGGGTGTGCCGCCAGCAGCAGCATGCCCTGCTGCTGCACGAGCTGCAGCAGGTCCTGCCAGCTGCCAGCCGCCAACGGCCAGCGCAACGCAGCGCCCCGCGAGGCCCGCAGCGCCTTGTCATTGAACGGGTCGCAGCAGCCGGGCAGCAGCCACACCGCATCCCACCCAAAGGCAGCGGCGCAACGCAGCAGCGTGCCCAGGTTCCCTGGGTCCTGCACGCTCTCCAGCACTAGCAGCCGCTGCAGCTTCGGCTGCAGCTGGGGCCCTGCCGCAGCGTGCTGAGGACCTGCTGCTGCCTCTTCTGCCATTAGGTTGCTGCTATGGTGCGTCATGCTCCAAGCACGGAGGTCTACATACTGCGGCAGCGCAAGCTCAGCTACCACCTGCACACCCGCTGCCTCCTCCAGACCTGTCAGCTTCTTCATAACACTGTCACTAACTGTTATAACATGCCTGGCTGCTATGCCAGGTGGCGAGTCTGTGCCTGGCCGAATGAACAGCACCAGGAGGTCGATGCCAGAGCCCCCTTCCTCTGCGGTCAGCAGCAGCAGGGGACGCCACCTTATGTGTGAGGAAACAGGCAACGAGGGTTGCAGGAGTTGGTGTGGGCAGCAGCACACAGTGCCACCCAGGGACGCTTACACCCAGGCGCGTCTGTTGCTGCTGCTGCTTACGTCATGCCAATCTCCGCATGCAATGACGCTGCCGCATGCAGCAATATCCAACCATGGTGAGCAGCGGAGCAGTAACTGCACCCAGCTGTATTCCCTGCACCATGCAGTGACGCTGTCCACCTTCAAATCGGCAGCGGCCCTGCATGCATTGCATGGAGCGTTGCATGCAGCATTGCATGCTGCATGCACTGCTGTGCAGCCCCCCCTTAGCAAGCGCTGTCACCCACCTGCCAACTCAGACAGCAGAGTTTGTCCAACCAGCAGCAGTCGGCGCTGCTGCTGCCTGTATCGGCTGTTCTCTCTCAGCTTCACGCAGTGCTTGATGTAGGAGTTGGCAGCGCTGCTGATGTTGGTGGCTGCAGGCAGTCGAGGACTGCTGCTGCTGCTGCTGCTGCTGCTGTTGCTGTTGCTGTTGTTGCTGCTGCTGCTGCTGCTGCTGCTGCTGCTGCTGGCTACACAGCTTTCACTTGCATGGTCAGCAGCACAGTGCAGCTGCGGCAGCCTGCAGATGCGCCTGAAGCTCTGCAGACGCTGCGCTGGCGGCAAGTGCTGAGGTGGCATTGCTGAACCACTTAGCACGTTTGGTTGGCAGCTGCTGAGCAGGCATGAGGCGTGCCTGCCTGTGTGACCAGCCAGCTGCTGTGCTGGCCATTTGCGCCACGTGTAGGCAGCATCGTAGCTGCAAGCATAACTCAGAGCACTTGCTGCGGGCCTGTATCGCAGTATGCTGCTGCTGCAGCCGCGGGCACCCCAGCCAGCAGGCTGCTGCGTCGCCACGGCGGTTGATGGCTGCATGCCCTGGCCTGGGTAGCAGTTCAGGCCTCCTCCTGCTGCTGCTGCTGCTGCTGCTGCTGCTGCTGCTGCTGTTCTTAGGGGACACAGGGTCTTTTGAGCTGTAATTTGAAGAGCCTGCATGCACTGTGCAGGGCCTGCTGTTCTGTCAAATTGGCTGGATAGCGGCCGCAGCAGCTGCGCTGCGGCAGCCAGGCAAGTTCAACCCCTTTGCTGATAAATTGCTGCTAAGAGAGGCAAAATGTGTACACAGAAACCCAGAGGCAAACGGTTTGAGTTACTGGCGAGACTTGACGATGCACAGCATCAGTATGCGCGTGGTGAGTGGGCTGCTTGGACTTGGCTGCCAGGGTTGCAGCAGAGGGGACTGCTTGTAAATTATGTCTCTGTGCATGCCGCTGCAACCGTTTATCAGTGCTGTGGTTCGCGAGTATAAACATAGTCATGCACATTTGACGGTGTACAACGAGGCCTGCGCATCTCTAGCAGAGAACAAGCAAGGGAGGTGAGGAAAATGTCATATGTCACCCAGAGGCAGGCAATGTAGCACTGTCCTTTGTTCTAGTAGCCATAAGCCACGCGTGTTGCCTGAGCTATGTTTTCAACCTACACACGCCTGCTCTCACTACAAGACCTGCAACTGCAGCACCTGTTGCGAGACTTACGATCACACGCACGACAGCTTGGCTGAAGACCGCAATCACTCGCAGGTGCTACAAGTGCACCACAGCACAGTCAGGTCGTGATCCCTACAGGCACTCCGGAATGAGTGGCTCACTCGCTGCACCAAGCACCAGTCAGGCTCATTGGCGCAGCTGTGCAGATCGACGGGGCGTGGTGAGCTTCACGGAACACTTTGTTGCCTTCCTGCTTGCAGAAGTTTAGCTACGTAGCTTGGCGATGTATGCAGTTCGAGCACAGTCGTGCGGCACCTTCTGTCTCTGCAGCTTGTCTTTCAGCGATGCGCCTGCCTATTTTTTTGTTTCGAACCCCTGTCCGTGTGCCTGTTGCAGCCATTTGTAGAGTCAAGGGTTTCGAGTCGCCCGCAGCAGTGGGCATGCAGGAGGGCACAGCAGCGGGCTGCTGCCGCTGCTTCCAGCCACGTGGCTGGCGATGCATCCATCACAGGAGCTCAGGTAAGCATCATGGCGTGATGTCGCGCTCCGTAGATGGCTGTGCCTCTAACGCTGGATGCATTTCAGTGCTCCACACAGCAGCTGCGGTGACGCCTTGTGCAGGTTTGCAGGCATGGTGCAACACAGCAACCTGCAAGTGGGGCTGGATTTGCACTTCGCTATAACGTTTACTGGGTTTGCTGAGCATGGCACTTGTGGCAGCAACCCTGCAACCAACGCTGGTAGCTGCTCATGGCGTTGCGCAAGCTGAGCATTCTGGCTGCTGCATATGCCCTCCACAGACCATGGCAGTTGACACCGCTGGTAGCTACCCCCACCCTCACATATTTCGCATATCTTCATCACAGTGGAGCTCTGCAACTTGCTTACATTCCTCTAACTTATTGTTTCAACCGTGCCCAGCAGTGAAGCACATTGCTGCCTTATTCAGCATGCCGTGCCCCTGCTGCAATTGCAGGCAATACTCGACCGCTACCGTGCAATGCTGCACGAGTACCGCACACACAAGGACGCACTTGGGGACTGGCTAGGCAGAACTTCAGCACTACAGCGGCGCCACCCACAGCTGCTGGATGCAGAAGCAACTGGCGACCAAGCCTTCGTCTCCCGCTTCCAGCAGTACCTGATGGTGCGCAAGCGCCTGCTTGCTGAAATCCCGCTGCTGCGAGATCAGCTGGCTGAAGAGCTGCAGCTGCAGCAGCAGCCGCCTGCTCAGGCAGCCAGCAGCAGCGACTACCAGCAGCACCGCCGGAGGCCAGGCAGCAGCAACGGCAGCAGTGGCGGGCACCACAGCCATGCGTATGGTGTAGTGAACGCCAACCAGACGGCGCCCGTGAGCAAGGTGCAGGCAGTGGGGCAGTACTTTGCTGCCGTCAACTACCGCAAGCAGCGCAGCGTGCGGGACAGCAGCAGCAGCAGCAGTGGTGGGAGTTCTGCAGACCAGCTACCAGCAGCAGCAGCAGCAGGGGCTGCAGGGGCTGACGCTGAGCGGCAGTTGTTTGTTGCCTCAGTGCTGCCAGCAGCTGATGCTGATGCTGGCAGTAACAATGCTGTGTCGCATCTGCTGCAAGCCGCTACCAGCGGCAGCAGCACCAGCAGCAGCGCGGGCAACAGCAGCAGCCGAGCAGCTTCAGCAGCACTTGCAGCCCTCAACTACAAAAAGACGAAGCAGGGCGGGGCAGCTGCAGGCAGTGACAGCGGCATCGTGACCAGCAGGCAGCAGCGGCCGCTGGCGATGCAGCTGACAGAGTCACCGCCACCGCCACCTGGCTACAAACCAGGTGGCAGCGGCAGCAGCAACAGTGCGCCAGGTCAGCAGCAGCAGGCGGTAGTGATGGGTTCAGTTGAGACCGCAAAGGGTGATGTGTATGCAGGAAGGTTGCGGCGGCAGCTGGACAAGGACGTGTCACTAGAGACTACCCTGCAAGGAGTGCCTGGAGGCTTGGGCTCTGAGCAGATGTTTGCCGTGGCACACAGTGCAGCTGCAGGCGAGGGAGCCGCCGGAGCATCAGCAGTGTCAGCGGTTCGCTTGTAGTCGATGCCGCTGCCAAGGCAGCAGCAGATGCATTGCTGGCTGCAGCAGCGCGTGAAGCAGCGGCCAGCAGTGCAGCTGTGGGTCTGGTAGTGACTGCCAAGTTTGACGCCTACTCTGGCAGGCAGCGCAAGCTGCAGCCAGGTGCGCAGCTTGATGACTTCTTTGCAAGCATTGAGCAGGCACACAGCGTTGAGCTGGCAGCTGCAGCAGCTGCTCCTGTTGGCAGTGGCAGCAGCAGTATGGAGATGCCTGCAGCAGCAGCAACAGCAGCAGCAGCAACAGCTGAGATGCATTCAGGCATCACGAGTGCTGTGAGCACCAGTGTCAGCAGCAACGGTGTCGGCAAGCAGGCCAAAGGTCAGAAGCATAGCGGCTTTGGCGGCAGCAGCAGTGACGATGCTGTGATGATACTGCCAGCTGACATTATTCCTCTGCCCACATGAGCTTGCCTGAGCATGAAGTGGTTTGCATGGTGCCTGAGGTTGTGGTCGTCTTACTGTACAAGATAGAAATCAAATGCCACCTGCTGTGGTTCTATAAGGCACGGTGACATTGTGGCATAATGGTCAGCCGTCTGTACTGAGCTGGTGTTGATATGCGGTGTCATATAATCATTGTTTCATATTGTTGTACAGCTGCTGTGGTTCAGGCTTGTGTGAATACAGAGCCTGGGCTTGTGTGCCTGCACCGCGCTGGCCTGTGACAGGCTCAAGCCCATTCAGTAGTTTGCATAATTACAAGCATGTTTGCGGATACTAGTGAGTGTGGCTTCAGTCCTGCCATCTGCCGCCTGCATCTGTCAGTAGATGATGGTTGTCGCACAAAGTGCCTGACGTGGAACCACTAAATTGTGCAAGTGCTGCATTTGCTGTATTGCTTTCCACCATAACTTTCGGCAACCCCTTCATACCGTATGAGTGTTCTTGCATGTGACATGCGCTAGTGCCTCTGAATGTTCTTGATTATTGCTTGGATCTGGTGCTTGCCACATGTCTGCTGTGCATTCAGCGCCATTTTTATACAGTGCATGGAGGGCGCAGGCAGCAGAGCTTGCACATCGGAGGCTGGTAGGCTGTGGGGCGTTTCTTTGCATGCATGCAGTGGTGTGTTAACATGAAACTCTGCCGCCGGCGAGCGTCAGTCTACTGTTTTGCAATGTTCAGCGCAGCCTTTCTCGCTGAACAAGGCACCACTGCATCGCCGCGTCTCATGCTATGGCCGCCGGTGGTTGCACAAAACTGCTGGTAACAGTATGTGACTCACAGGAGCCTTGTGGCCCACACAACGGTTCTGTACAGTAGGGAGAATTTGGGTGGAGATAGTGGTATCTCTTATAGTAGCTGTGACCACTTGTGCTTAATCGCTGCAGTTGAACTACTGTCACATGTGATCACGTCATGACTTTACAGTGGACTTGCCCATCACTGCCGCCGAGGTTTCTGCATGCTTGCAGCGTCTACGCACAGGCAAGGCTGGCAACCCTGCAGAGGAAGGCATTGTCAACGAGCTTTTGAAGTACGGAGGCAACACAGTTGCAGACATGCTGCTGCAGTACTGCAGCCTCATGTGGCAGCTTGAGCAGGTACATCAGGTGCCGGGGACAGTCGTCAGCATGCCTAAGAAGGGCGATCTGACAGACCCAGGCAACTACCGCGGCATCACCCTGCTCAGCGTGCTCTATAAGTTCTACACCAGCGTCCTCAATCAGCGCCTTATCAAGTTTGCAGAGGGCGAGCAGCAGGAGCAGCAGCAGCAAACCCAAGCACAGCAGCAGCAGCAGCAGCAGCAGCAAGGCCAGCATTCAGCACAACAGCAGCAGCAGCAGCAGCCACGCGCAACTGCTGCTACAGCAGCAGCGGCGCCGCTGCTGCACGAGAGTCAGAACGGATTCCGCCCCAAGCGCAGTTGTGCTGACCATCAAAGCGTGCTCAGCGAGGTCCTTAATGGCAGGAAAGCTGAGGGAAAGGAGTCATATGTGTTGTTTGTTGACACCTTCAAGGCATTCCCTACGGTCTGGCTTGATGGCTTGTTCCAGAAGCTGTGGGATAAGGGTGTGCGTGGCAAGATGTTCCGTGTCTTGTACAACTTGTATCAGGGCGCGCAGCGTGTGGTGTCTCATGAGGGTTGCACCACGGATAGGTTCACCTGCGACCTTGGCCTGCATGAGGGTGATGTTATTTCGCCCACACTGTACCTGTTGTTTATCGACGACTTGCTGCGTGACGTGCATGCAAAGCACCCTGGCGTTACCCTCATGGGCCCTCGTGACGAACCTGCAGGCCAAGTTGTGGCAGCCATGCAGGCTGATGACTTTGTTGCTGTCTGCGGGTCTCTGTCTGAAGTTCAGGCTGTGGCTGCAACTGTTTACAATTACAGTTGCCAGTGGCGCTTCAAGCTCCACAGCTTGAAGTCTGCCGTCATGCATGTGCTGCCAGCAAGACAGACCAGCCAGCTGGTCGATTCCGGCATTGTTTGGAACAATGTCCCTGTGCCTGTTGTATCGGAGTACTGCTATCTTGGCCTGTGGTTCAACAATACCTGTACATGGACCACACATTTTGAGAAGATGCTGGCTAAGGTGCAACGTGTGAAGGGTGCGCTCATGCCAATTTGGAAGAGCCGCAGCATCAGTGTGGAGGTTAAACGCATACTGTTGCTGACGTGTGTCCGTCCAATTGTCGAATATGGCAGTGAGGTTTGGTTTCCGTCCACAGCTAGGCAACTGCAGCTGATTGACAAAGTGCAGACAGACATCATCAAATGCGCAATGCGCTGTGGCAAGGAGCGCCCATGCTCTTCAGCTCTCTTGGCAGAATGGGGTGTGAAACCGTTGCATATGTGGCTTCATCAGAGGGCTTTGGAGTACTACTACAGGATTCAGCGTATGCAGGGCGTTCGGCTGCCAAATCAAGTGTTTACAGCTGAATGGAGGCGTCCTAGTGGTGCTGTGGCGGTGACACCGTGGCACAAGTATGTGCAGAGCCTGCTGTGCAAGTATGGTGTGAATGTTGTGACCGCGGAAGGCAGAGCCAGTGCGTGCAAGAGCCATGTCAACAAGCAGGTCAAGACACTACATGCTGAAAGGATTGCATGTGAAACGTTGGAACACTCCACTCTGAGTCGGTATGTGGCTCATGTGCATCCCTCTCATGTTGATGCTATGGGTTTCAGGAGGCCTAGGCCGTACTTGCGTTCAGTGGCAATTCCACGTGGTATTGAATTGCTGTTGCGTGTTCGTATGGGTTGTCTGTGTGTACATGAGCGTACTAGTCAGTTTGGCGGTCGCAGAGCTAACTCCACTTCAGGATGTCCTTGTTGTGGTGCAGAAGTTGAGTCTTTGTCACACTTCATGTTTGATTGCCCTGCTACTTCTGCTCAGAGGGATGATATGTTTGCTGAGATCAGATCCCTGCCTGGTTGCGCTGAAAAGTTGCGCAGCGTTTTGTCCATGGCTGATTCGTCAATCAAGGTGTTGCGTTTTGTATCTGATGATATTTGGGGCAGTTCTGGAAGATGTCTGATGGTGTCACCGTGTATTGCTGCTTTTCTTGTCAAGTCTTGGGATGTGCGCAATGCATGCAAACATTCTGGAGCAGTGCTCCCTCCTCTTTCCGCCCCGGTGGGGCGCGGGGCCGATGGCGCTGATGCTATGGCTTGAATGGGTAATATGATGATGATGATGATGACTTTACAGTGCCACTGCACTTGGAGTGTTCTTTGCCTCATGTGAAGAAGCAGCAGCACTCTAGTATGAAAAGGCAAGCAAGCATGAAGTATGGTGCTGGGCATAAAAGGCAACTGGACATGATGTTAATGCGCTGGTGGTTTCCATCGTTAAACAACAAAGGAGAAACTGGATACGATGACGATCAAACCATGAGCGAAGTAACGGCTCGCTGGTCCAGCGCTTGTGGTCAGGTGTCAGTCCTGAAGGTGTGAGATGTTGTAATGTATTGTATTGCAAGTGAAACAATCATTGCTTCATTTGACGATTGCATAGACGTAGCATGTACAGTCAGTCGGCCGCCGCAGCTGCACCTCCGACGGCTGACCTTTGATGGCGCTGACATCAGCAGTAAGAGTACAGATGCTCTGCTCCAAGCACTGCCAGCCAACCAACTGGCCTGGCGGGGCTATGTGTGGGCCTGCTTGGCAGCACGCATGCGGTCACACGGCTCACCGCACAGCTACGCATGCGAAGCCTGGCCTTGTGTTGGCGCAAACAGTGCTGCATGACTCACACGCCTGCTGCGCCTCATCATCATCATCATCATATTACCCATTCAAGCCATAGCATCAGCGCCATCGGCCCCGCGCCCCACCGCCTGCTGCGCCTATTCGTTTTGCAAGGTGCAGGAGTCTGATGTATGGCAGACCCTAGCGCCCTAGGTGCCAGGCAGTAGTTGCAGCACTGCCTCAACCAACAGAGCAGATACCAGTACCACTACGTATTGGCAACCATGGTATACCAGTACCAAAGAAGGGCCTCAGGCACACCCACAAAGGAGCCAAATTTGTATAAACAAGGCTCATGGGGTGCCATAACGTTTAGGAAGTAAAATACCGAATTACCCGAATTACCAAAGTAGGGCCACTGGCCCACCCGCAAAGGAGCCAACCAAGGCTCATGGGGTCCACAAAACTCAAAAGAAGACCATCAACCGGAAGAAACCGCAACCTCAACAAGCTCAGAGAGCTCAGAGCTCAGAGAATCAGTAACTTCAGAAGCACTACTAGTTATGCCATCACTGGGAAGCAACAAATGTGCCAACTCTGGATCGCTACGTACCAGTAAGCAACTGTGTATGAAAGCAGCAACCTTACTTTGTCTTTGCCGCATAAAGTCTGCCAGACATCGCCCGCTTGGGTTTGCTAATGCACTTGGGTTCTGCCAACCACCGAACTCATCAAACAGACACCAAAAACGCTCCCGGACTAGCTTGTAAGCATCACACTCAAACACCACGTGGAACTCATCCTCAACCTGGCCAGCAGCGCATCGGGTGCAAAGCCGCTGATGTCTAGGTAACAAGGAGTTGCCAGCCCTCTCCCACCGACCAGTAGCCACGCGCAAGTCATGTGCACCCAGACGAAAACGCATCAATGACGACAGGTGTACTTTGTTGAGGCCAGCAGTGTTGTGCACATAGTCTGGACACCAGCCAGACGGCTTTGACATATCCAGCTGATCAAGTGATGTGCATGCAAACCAGCTCTCGTACGTAGAATGCATGACAGTATCGGAACCAGCAACTCTGGGATCGGTGGGTAAATCATGCCACTGCTGATACAACCAAAACTGAAAAGCCTCATGCACACAGCGCATATCAGACTCCTCAAGGCAGTGCAGACCGATCAGTGCATCAGGTATGTCGCCCAACGTGCCCGGAAAAAAGTAAACACATTTATATCAAAGCCTTACAAAGTCCTGGGTAATTGGTCCCTGAGGGACTTGTTGAGCATCGACAGGCAAGGTCAGCTCTGATCAGCTGCTGCAGCATCAGCTGCCATCAAGCCTGCAACACCTGGCCTGGCCCTGGTGCTCAGCCGGTGGCTTTGAACTCTAGCACTGCATTGTATGACTGCAATGACATCACCATGATGCAGCAGCACGTCATTTACCAACTACCACATGCCAAATACCAAAGTAGGGCCACAGGCCCACCCACTGAGGAGCCGAACACAGCTCATCATCTTCATCATTATCATCATATTACCATTCAAGCCATCATCATCATCATACTACCCATTCAAGCCATAGCATTAAAACCATCGGCCCTGCGCCCCACCGAACACTGCTCATGGGATCTCACAACATTCAAGAAGAAACGATCCAAGCAACTAATCTAAAGCCGCAACAAGTTCTGAAGGTTCTGTCGCGGAGGCACTTGTGTCACTTGGAAGCACAACATGCGCCATAGCAGGGTCCTTCAAGAAAACAAACAGTAAATGAAAGCAGCAACACTGCTCTGCTTCTGCTGCATAAAGCCAGCCAAACACAGTTCACCAGGGCTCACCGCAGCACCTGGGCTTTCCCACCCTCCGCAAATCAGCAAAGAGCTGCCCTTTAGGATCTGTTGCATGCGCACAGCCTCTGTTTTCTATGGTGCAGCTCAGCTTAGAAGAAAACAAGTGCACAGCTGAAGCTGAAGCTGTGCACACAACAACAAATGCACAGGCCTGCGGCGCAGTCATTTCATTGTTAGTATATTCTACTCCCATTTGTGGGACAGCAGCTGCTCACCAAGTTCTGCAGTCCTGCAGCTGCTGCCAGTCACCACGCTGACTGAGCTGCAGTACTGCTAGGACTTCAGCAAACAAGAACAAGTAAGAGTGGTGTGTAGCCTGGCAGCACAGCCTTAAGGCAGATGTATCAGTGCAAATTGCTGCAGCCAATGGAAGTGCTTGAATGGCGTTCCCAAGGAGCGACAGCTGCAGAGGCTTGCTGCACTGCCTCAGTTACAAGTGACACACCTGCAATAAACCTCGAAGTGCTTCTCTGGCAGCATTTCCCGGTGATGTAACATTTACAACAGCTGGGGCAGGGCTGCCCCATTTGACGCGCCACACCAGTTTCAAGGCTGCAACGTTCAGGGCGACATGTCATTGTCATCCTGTACATTGCCTTTGTGATGCATCAAAGCTGCAGCTGAGTGTTCTGCAGTAGCTGCAGCAACGCAGCCAAAGCACGGTCTGGCGTGTGATGCTTTAGGATCAACGACAATGGCTTTGTCTCGCCCAACCTTGCTGGATTGTGTGATCTGCCTTGGGCGTGCGGCAAAGCTCGGAGCTGTTGGCAGTACACTCTGTTGTAGGTTGTGCTGCGGCACCCAGCGCGCTGCAGATTTGTAGGGTCTTTGGCTGGAGGGCTGAAGCGGCTTTGACTCCTGGCGAAATGCCAGGCTGGCACACTGCTGTGCAGCAGTAGGAGCCTTCTGCGTAACAGTACGAAAGTAAAGACAACAGTTTCCAGTGTGATCGTGGTGGCTTCCAGCATGCGGGGTTTCAGAGCACCTCAACATGTCTGAGCGTAACGTAGCAGGTGATCCGCCATGTTGTTGGACTTGGGTACATGCAAGTAAACCTCGAAGCAGTACATGAGGCACAAATCAAGTGTAGCAGTACTACCACACAGTATGGTCACCACATGTTGCGTGGTGTGTTGCTGTCTGCGCTGCCATGGAGTTTTAATAACAAGAAACCTTCTTAAGTCATTGCTGCACCGCATCGGTTCAGCTACGGGACGAATCACCCCCTCCAACAGCTGTTGTCAGGCCTAGGGTTTGTTGGTCGAAAGAGGGCGACGCAGCAGGCGCCTTCATGTAGCAGCAATTTACTGCTGATCACACATCTGTCTGCGTGAAGTACGAGCAGACCACGACACTGAAGCTTGCCTGGCACCGAATGTTGCACACCTGCTACGCTTGCAGAGGGATGTTACCGGCACATTGATGCTGAACGTTTGTCCGTTTGCAAAAGCTATCTGCTTGCTGATCCAGCAGTGCCGTTTGAACAAAGCCAGAGATGGCAAGCCACATTACCACCCGGACCAGCTCAGCTTTATAGAATCATTGACACTGGTCCAACATGAAGCCAAGGGACGATCGTGCTGGCGGGCATGGCGTGCCGCGGGTCATGGCTTCTGCTCCCAGCGTAGTGCAGCAAGCCCGACTCATGGACGCAGCAGGAACAGCTTGGCATGCCGTGAAATGCGGCAACCTTGAGGTAAGGGCTTATGGGGTCTCGTAATGGCGTTAGGAGCTTGCTGCAGCGGGGCGTTCAGCAACTGCAGAGGCAGGAATGCCCACAGCAGCAACAGCAGCAGCAGCAGCAGCAGCAGCAGCAGCAGCAGCGGCGTAGCCGAAGTGCATGCTGTAGGAGGTACGGTGCTGGTGGTCAGCTGCATATATGCATCGAGTAGCCCACGCACACGGGTTCAACATTTGCACCTCTTGACGGTCGAGCTGCTTGCTTCCTATGGTGGTTGGGCTGCTCCACTCGATGCCAATGGTGTCAAGTCCTCACACACCGCAGTAGTCTGTTTCCGTGCAGACCTAGGTTCATCATGTCTGATGTTGGTGTTGTTGGTTGGTGTAATGGTGTGCATACTTTTGGGAGGCATCACCAGAAGATGCGCGTCTGCAACTGCCCTGAGCAGCAGCAACACAGTGCAAGCAAAGGTGTTGGGGGAGAGTACGCAGGTCAAGTGAAGGCCACGCTCATGCAGTGGTGCAGCAAGCATCCTGCAAGAGTCACCTGCACTGTGTGTCTGCAACAAAAGTTGTGCATGTGTTGAGATCGCTCCATGGGTGGACTGCCACAACTAGATGGGACCACTGCTAGACGTGAGATGTGCAGGGTCCAAAAATGATTTGTACTGCGCTATGCTTTCACAGACAGTAATAGATGCAGGCCAACCAACGGTGGCAGCAGCTGGTTGTCCTGCATGCCGCTGTTTCAACCGCACCCACCAAGCAAGCCAGCTTGTGACCACAGATGATTGTTTGTGTGACCTTGCAGCGTGCTCTACTGTCTGTGCAAGCATACTAACGCTTTCAGAATAATCTGCAAATTGGCTGTTCATTTTTGTTTGTTTGTCAGACATGCACTCCGGCAGGCAGAATATTCAACAGCAGCAGCATGAACAGGAGCTGCCGTTGTTGGGCCTTGCCGTGGTGCGCTGTCACCATGCAGAGGCAGCTGCCGCGGCCGCGGCTGCGGCAGCACCACTGACTCTAAGATCCGCACAAACACGTGCACCGTTGATTTGCCAGCTAGCTGGCTTGTGGCCTGAACACCCTGCTTGCCGGCGCAATCAAACACAGCCACCCACGCCACTGCAGGAAACCCTCCTAGTGGTCCATCGTGTGAGCTCACCGTCAATCCGACTGCGCGGCCATGCTGCTGCTGTCGCTGCGTGCAGATGATCACCAAGCTGTTCCCGGTGCCCTGCAACGTCTACGCGCGGGGCCCGGTGGGCGAGAACGTGATGCACGTGGCCATGCTGCTCAACACGCCCAGCACGCTGGCCATCACGCGCTACCTGGTCAAGCTGTACGGCCGGCAGCTGGTCAACTGCCCCATCCAGGTGCGAGCCGGCGGCGCCAGCCAGGCGGGTGGTCAGGCAGCCATGCCTGCTGCGCTGCAGCTGTGGCTGCCAAAGGTGGCGGTGGTGCACGCGGCGCATCTGCCGAGGCTCAGCTGGTCAACTGCCCAGCACTGGCGCACGCTTGCACCATGTGGCTGCGCTGTGGCGGGTGCATGCGCTGCAGCTGCTCCACCTCTGTGCAGACACTCGCCCCACGCCTTTGCAGGTTGCATGGCTGTCATGGTCAGCGCTTGCGCAGCCGGCAGATGGGTGCTGCCGGTTGAGCAGGGGTGTACAGGGTGGTGCCGCACAGCACGTGCCTGCCACTGGCTGGAGGCGTGGCATCGGGGCAGCGGTTGCTGCTGGCGCCGTCTGCGCCTCTGCATGGCTCCTGTGGCCCAAAGCCCTGCTCGTCTGCCGGGTGGCCGAGGTGCTGCTCTGCCCGCCAACCCTGTGCTGTCTGTGCGCAGGAGCGCAAGCAGCAGCACGACCCACCAGGCACGTATGAGGGCCAGACCGCGCTGCACATCGCCATAGTGAACAGGGACTTTGACATGGTGAAGTTCCTGGTGCAGGTGAGCGCGGAGTTCGCATGCACCAGACCAAGGAGCTGATGGCGCTGGGTGCGTGTGCGCCAGGTACCGCCTGGGACAAAGAGGTCCGCCAATGTTGGCTTCGACTGCCGGCAGTGTTTGTCAGCTTAGGTTCAAGCTGTGCATTGTGCATCATAAACCGCGGGTTACGCTGCGCCTGCTGCTGCCGCTGCCGCCGCCGCCGCCGCCACAGAACGGCGCCGACATCCGTGCGCGTGCCTGGGGCACATTCTTCCGCCAGGGCGGCCCCATGTACTACGGCGAGTACGCGCTCAGCTTCGCGGCGTGCACGGGGCAGAAGGACGTGGTGGCTTACCTCAGGCGGCACGGCGCACAGGCGCGTGTGGTCGGCGGGTGTCTGCAGTGGCCTGGGCACATGGAGCTGGCAGGCTGTGTGGCCTGCACTGAAGCGCAGCTTGCCGCTGCGGATCTTGCCTGCCTGCTGTGTCACCGAAAGCCCGAGTTTTGGTCAACCGTTTTGTTGATGGGCTTGGTGGACAAACCACACAGCTGCTCACACGCAGTACTGGTGTCACTGCTCAGCATGAAACCCTGTCAGCATCCTACCTGTTCTGCAGTTTGACGGCGACTGCAGTGGCTTGGCAACCAGTTGCTGCACGGGCGCTTGTGATGCCTGGGCGACGATATTCGTGTGCTGCCTGCGGCTGCTCCTTGTCTGCATGTCACCTTTGACCTCGCTCCGATGCAGCCACATGGGGATGCCCGTGTCTGTCATCAGCACCACCAGTCACCTCCACCCTGCACACGCCTGCTCCTTCTCCTGCCTGCTCTGCAGGTAGAAACGCGACTGTGTTGCACCCAACAACGCAGCGCACGGCGTGAGCGCACAAACCTGTGGCACCTGATCGGTCCGTGCCGCGCTGTGCTGCCGTGCTGCGCCGCTGTTCCTGCAGGTCAACAGCGACTGCGACGAGTTTGGCAACACCGCGCTGCACATGTGCGTCATCCACGACCAGGCCGGCATGTACGACTTCCTGGTCGACTACTGCGCCGCGTCCGAGGCGGTGCGCAGCCAGGGCGGGCTCACGCCGCTGTGCCTGGCGGCGCAGCTGGGCAAGGCCGACATGCTGCAGCACGTGTACAGCAGGCGCAGGCGCGCCTTCTACTCGTTCGGCAAGGTGCGGCTGCATTCGCGTGTGCTGAAGGGCAGCTGTGGTTGACGCTGTGTGTGTCTGTGTGTGCAGCGTTTGCTCGTGTGTGTGTTGATGCCCAGTCTTGCCACCTCGGCTGCTTGCTGGATGCTTGCATGGTCAACAGCATGGTGCAGGAGGGATGTGGCGTGGCGTCTGTTGTTGATGATGCACACATGATGCACACCTGATGGAAGCAAGGCATGCGGTTGTGTCCGGCCGTCCAAACATGCCTGCTGTGTGCTGTTGATGTTTGCTCAGCTGTTCTTGCAGGGCGTTGGTGAAGTCAGTTGCTGCATCAGGCCCGACCATGAGCAGCATGAGCTCGCACTGCCCGCAGCACTGGTGTTTGGTTCGATTGCATGCATCCACTGCGCGCAGCTCGCCTTGGCCACCTTGGCCATCTCTTTCACCGCTCACGCAACCTGTCTGCCTGGCCGTGTCGCGCGCTGCTGTGCTGCTGTGCCGGTTGGGTCAGGTCACCTCGTACAGCCTGTCGCTGCGCGAGATCGACACCGTGCAGGACGAGGACGAGGCGGCAGGGCCTGACGGCGGCTACGTGCCCAACGCGCTGGAAGCGGTACTGCGCAAGCGCCACCTGGACATGCTGCAGGTGGGCGCTGCATCAACCCTTTCTTTATCGAGAACTGGATGTCGTCTAGATTTATGTCTCATCGTCTAGATTTATGTCTCATCGGCACATGTCAAGCATACACTGTCCAAATATGAGATCTACCGAGCTTCAAAACCCATGCCAAGTCCTCACATGAGGGAAGCCGCGCCACTGGACATGCTGCAGGTTGGGCCTGCATCAGCACCAGCGCCCATGCTCTGTCTGTGTTGTGGCTGGCACGTGTGCGTCCAGCAGTGCTGCTGCGCAAGCGGCAGTTCTGTGTGCTGCAGGCTGGTTGGATCTGCCTGGTTGTGAGCAATGGTTTGCTCGGCAATGGAAAGGTGTTGCTTGTTGTGATGTGCTGGGCTGTGCTGTGAACGTGGTAGTGGACATTTAGGAGGTTGTAGTGCACTTATCGTGGTAGGACCTGCTGCCAGAGGGTTGGGTGTCCTCTTGCCTCTGTTTTTGGAGGTGCTGTTGCTGTCGATGGCGATGGCGAATGTGCAATGCGGTTCAAGCTTGACTTGGGCGTGCCGCATGGCCTGCACCTCTGCTGCGTGGTGTAAAGGCTCATATGCACATCCCTGCTGCTGTTGCCCAATTGCAGGAGCCGCTGCTGACGCTGCTGCTGCAGCACAAGTGGGAAAAGTTTGCGCGCTACCAGGTCGGCAACATGCCTATGACTCGTTACATGGCTAGGCTTAGACATGTGTGGCAACTGGCATGTTTGCAGCCTGTGCATGCGTGCGTGCGTGCGTGCGTGCACACCTGCCTGCACACCTGCGTGTGTGCATGTCACTGTGACAGTCACTGCTGCATGCATGCCATGTAGCATCCTATGAGTTGTGCCTGGCACCTGTTGGCTACTACTCTATCCTCAACCTGCTACTGACCGTTCTTTGCATGTTCCTACTTGACCTTCTGCTGCTGCTGCTGCTGCCGCTGCTGCAGTTTGTGGTGCACTTCCTGGGCTACCTGCTGCTGGAGGTCAGCCAGACCATACTCATCTGGCTGCACAGCAGCCCAGGCATGTGGAACGGGTGAGGCACTGCCGCGCAGCAGCAGCAGCAGCAGCAGCAGCAGAAACATACAGGAATGGAACCAGCTCTGCAGTATGCTGCGATGGGGGCCGTTGCCTGCTGTGCTGGCACATCGGTTGCCGAGTGTCGTCAACGACCCAAGTCTAACCACCCCACCTGCGACTCAGCTCTCCTCTTCCCTGGTCACACTCCTTCTCTCTGGTGAAGTTCCTGCGTGTTCACTGTGAACCTCCTGCAGGCCTGGGCGAGCCAGCCAGGAGTTCCTGGGCATCATCCTCGCGCTGGCGCTGCTGGCGGTGGAGGTGCTGGACTACGCCAACTGGAGCAGGGAGTGTTACCACAGGCGGCTGACCATGACGGTGCACAAGGAGGTGGACCCGCCACTCTACCCCATACCAGGTGCGGCCCGCAGTACACGGCACCAGGAGCAGGTGTTGATGCATGGCTGGCGTCCAGCCAGCCATGCTTGTGCTGGAGTTGACGCGTTGCGTGCGCAACGCCAGCCACCTCGTGCCCGTAGTCCTGCATGTTTGCACGCCCTGCATGCTTGTTGGTTGGCCGGCCTGCAAGCGGCCTTGAGTCGCTGCGCTGCCCGCTGCATCGCAACTCACGCTGCGGCGGCCGCTGCTGTTTGGCCGTGCCTGACCTGCAGGCGAGATGCGTGACGCACGCGACAACCGCCAGGGCCTGTTTGCGCGGCTGTCTGCGCGCATGGGCTTCGCGGCCAACACCAGCGGCACCCAGCAGAGGTGGGTGTGGGCCGCCAGCGCCCCGCAGTGCTGACGACAGGGCAGCGCGCCTGCGCGCCCAGCTGTACTTGGCACGGCTCGGGTTCAGCGTTGTCTCGCAGTGTACATGGCTTCAGCTGTTTAGAGTTTGTCAACTTGTGTTGGTGTGCAGCTGCACGCCGCAGCCGCGCAGCTGGCGATTATCGTCAGTGGGCAGCACCCTACATTGTTGACCGCAAAGGCATTCTGTCACTCACTCGGGTGCGGATGTCGATCTGGCTTGCGGCTTTTTTGTTGCGTGTGTGCAGCGGCCCCGGCGGCTGGCAGCAGCGCTCGGAAGGGGGCCTGGGCACGCCGCGCGCTGCTGCTGCGGCTACCAGGGGCACCTCACACCCAGGTGGGCCGCGCAAGCTGATGGGACCACCAGCCCCACAGACTAAGCCTCACAGCTGAGACTTATAGCTCAAGTTGCAGCGTGTGCTTCCAGGGGTGTGACAATCTCGAGTGCGGCTATGTGCTGTGCTCGTGGCATCAGTGGCAGGCCCACAGGGTGTGGCCATGTGCTTGATGAGCTCTGCTGATGTTTGGGGCATGCACACGACTTGCAGCTGCTCAGCAGTGTTCTCATCGCACTGCTGCAGGTGCAAAGGTGCTTGCTGCTGCTGCTGCTGCTGCTGCTGCTGCTGCTGCTTCTCAGGTGCCGGCTCTGGTCTCAGCGGCAGTAGTGCCGCTTGGGAAAGCAGCAACTCATCCGAAACAGCAGCAGCAGCGGCAGCAGCAGTGCGATCGCAGGGTACCGCCACTCACAGGCTGTCATTTCAGGCAGTCAATGAGCGACAGCAGCAGCAACAGCAGCAGCCATCGCCACCGCGCGGTGCAGGTGCCCGCAGGTCAGCAACAGAGGGCAGCCCACGCGCAGCTGGTGCTGCCGGCAGCAGCAGCTCGCCCGCCGTTGTCGGCGCACCCGGGACGCCCGGCAGTGGCGTCGCTGCTGGCGCTGCTGCCACGTCAGCAGCCGCGCCTGCCAGGGCTGCTGGCGTGTCGCCGACGCGCAGCAGCCAGTCACGCATCTACCGCAAGTCTCCCGACGACCCGATCGACCTCAGGCCCAGGATTGGCACCGTGCTCGGCGAGGGCACCAGCCCGCAGGGAGTCGGCGTCGTGGACACCGGCTACGGCACCCGAGGCATGTCACATGCTGCAGACAGGGCCGCAGCAGCTCGCGAGTCAGCAGGGAGTGGCGGCACCAGCGTGGGGCTGAGCACAGGGCCCGGTCCTGTTGCAGAGGCCACAGAAGGAGAGGGGGGTGGCGACGCAGGGAGTGCTGCAGCACGGCAGCCGCACCAGGAGCGGCAGCGGGCGCCCGGGTTGCTGGCTGCGGCACTCTCGCGGCCGCAGCGGGCGTCAGCCACTGGCGAGCCGCTGGCAGCCAGCGCCACCAGCAGCCGGCACGACGACGACGACGAGGGCTTCGACCCTGTGAGCGTGGGGCTGGGCGCGAGCCGCCTGCGATCGCAGTCGCACCTGACGGCAGGCCTCGGCAGCAGCGCGCAGCTGTCGGCAGCCTCACCAGCAGCAGCAGCAGCAGCCGGCAGCAGCGAGGCTGCAGGGGCGCAGCAGCAGCTGCCGGCGGCAAACAGCGGCAGCGGGGCCGGCGTCCGCTCCGTGACGTTTTCAGAGGAGCCCAGCGCGCTGTCGATGGCGAGGCTGGGCAGCGGCAGGTTGAGTTCTCCACGGACGTCGAGCATCACCCAACAGCAGCAGCAGCAGCAGCAGCCGCAGCAGGGTTCATCGATGACACAGCAGCTGCAGGCGAGCGCCTGGCACAGTGCTGACGGCAGCAACAGCGGCAGCCCAGCGGCAGGCGGCGCCCTGGCAGCTGAAGCAGCAGCAGCAGCAGCAGCAGGCCGCGGCGGCCTGTATGGCCCGACTGTGCCGTTGTTGCCTGCGGACCCCAGCAGTTCAACGGAAGGTGCCGCTGCGCGGCCCGCAGCTACTGACGGCAGCAGCAGCGGAGCAGGAGCAGCAGCGGCAAGGCCGTCGGGCGTGGTGGCCGCTCCAACCCTCAGCAAGATCATCCCCAGGGCGAAGTCGTTCCACGGCATCGGCGCGGGCGTGTCCGGCATCAGCAGCGTGAGGCACGGCCTCGCCAGCTCTGACGACGGCGGCGCGAAAAACAGCATGGCGCGGGCCCACACGGCGGGCGACGAGCTGCTGCAGGGCCTCGCCGCGTCCAGCTCGCCCGCGGACCCGCTTGGGGCGGTGCAGATGCTGGAGCGGCAGCGCACGCGCGCGCGCAGCGGCGGCGGCGACCTCCCCGCTTCGCTGGCGCTCAAGCGCACGCCGACCAGCAAGAAGGAGCGGCCGGGCTCTGCGCTGTCGGGCCGCGGCCTGCTGGCGGCTGGCGATGCAGGGGCGGAGGGCGGCGGGGGCGGCGGCGGCGGCGGCGGGGCCGGCAGCCTGGCCAGCACCGAGACTGGCAGCTTCAAGGTGGTGGACATGGAGAAGGGGCCAGCGGCAGATGCACTGGGTGAGCTCGCGTGTGCGCGTGCCCTGTGTCCATGTCCGTGCTTGTGTGCTTGTTGCGTGCGTCATCCTCGACTTTGTTGTGTGGGCGTTCGCCAACAAGAAAGGGGTTTGTTGCAGGCATGCTTGGTGCGTGTGAGGCCAAATGCACATGAGCAGAGCGTCCGTGTGTGTGTCCACTAGGTGGCTGTGTGACAGTGACGCATGTGTTGTCTCCGTGCCTGCCTGTGTCTTTGGGCGTGCTGTGGCAGCTTACAAATGCTGCCTGGGAGGCTGGATGCGCTGTTTTGTTGTCGTGGATTGGGCAAACCGACCAGTGGCGGCATGTTGTTCAGCTGTGCGCAGTGTGCTGTGTGTCGGGCTGACAAAACGCAAATCCTCATTGTGTTTCTTTCCACGTGAAAGTGCAGTGCAAGCTGCCACCAGCCATGCTGCCTGCTTGGCCAGCTTTCACGCCACACTGCTGTTGCCGCTGCCGCTGCCGCTGCTGCTGCTGCTGCTGCTGCTGCTGCTGCTGTTGCGGCTGCAGACCCGCACAAGTCGCGGCTGCGTGCGATGCTTGAGACCACGTACGAGGGCGCAGTGAGAATGCTGGAGGACCCCTGGCTGTTCATCTGGCACCTGCACCTGCTGCTGACGTGCATGCACTTCCTGATTTGGATCAGCAGCTACGGCTGGGTGGGGGGCAACGGGCCAAACAGCATCCGGGTGCGAATCACACGCTCACACGCTGTCTCTCACATGTGTCAGCATGTTGGGGCGTGGGGCACCGCCCGACAACCGCCACTTGCCGGGTGCCGTCCAGCTTGTATCAGGTGCAGAGCACACGCGGCATGCTTGTGCGTACTGTGGCTTGGGGACAGCCGGCGAGGGCATTGCCGCTTTGGGGTGTGCATTGCAGGTGCACAAATTGCTTGCCAGCTTCCCAGCTGTGCGTGGTGCCTGGAAACGTTGGCCCAGTAGAAGTGGGTGCCTGGTGCATCTGTGTCACCGTGCTGCTGCTGCTGCTGCCGCTGCTGCCAGGTGCGTGAGTTTGACGACATCATCGTGAGCATGATGGGCCTGTCGGGCTGGCTGGCCGTCATCTACTTCTTCAGGTGGGCCACAAGCTGGGGCAGCACGGTGATACTCAACGCCGCAGCAGTTGCATGTGGCCTCAGCGCTGCTGCCTGCTCGCTGCTGCCCGCCCAGCATGCGCAGGAAGAGCATGCCGATCGGCGAAGCTGTCCTGTCGTGCATTGCAGAGCAGCACGTACAAGGTCGCCACTTGCAGTATGACAGTGGTACAAAACACCCAGCGTGTGCCTTCTGGGCGGCTGTCGTCCTGCAGTCGCGGGGCAAGAGCTGCGAGGCACCACTATTGCCGAGAGGTGTCACCCAGCAATCTCAGCGTCTCAGCTACTCCTCTGTATGCGCTGTACCTTGCTACACTCCTGCGTGTGCACAGGGGCCTGCCGTCTACGGGCAAGCTGGCGGTGCTGCTTGAGCGCTGCATCAGCGATGTGGTCAAGTTCGTGAGCCTGTACGTGCTGTGGAACCTGGGCTTCACGCTGGCCTTCTTCACAATGCAGGTGGGCGTGAAGTTGGGCGTGAAGTTGGGCGGGAACTACAGATCATGATGCTCTGTTCGCAGTCAAGTCAGGCAGAAGACGTCCGCTCTGTGCTGCAGCAGCTGTGCTCAGGCACAGGCTACACAGCAAATTTGGTGTTGGGGATGCCGCGCTGTACAGCGCAGAGCATTGTGTGGCTGCCAGCGTGGAATAATTTACAGCAAAGTGTTGGCATCGTGGCAGTGTCGTGTGCGTTGTTGCATGTGTATCACTGCAGGCTGCATGCCCGTCGTGCTGCCTGCAGAACGGCGTGCTGTCTGTGGCGCCAAACGGCATCATACGGGAGACGCAAGGCCTGGTCGAGCTGAGGTGAGGTCGCTTGCACGGTTCGACACGTCATGATTGTGCAGTGCCAGTGTTGGGAGGGTCGCGGCCGCCTGCTGGCTGTTTCAACCAGAGGCTATGTGCTTCGCATGCTGGGCGTGATTGTGCCAACATGCACTGGACTGCGCAGTATGAGTGTATCGCCGACCGTAT
Source organism: Scenedesmus sp. NREL 46B-D3 (assembly GCA_014080715.1). Lineage (NCBI taxonomy): Eukaryota > Viridiplantae > Chlorophyta > Chlorophyceae > Sphaeropleales > Scenedesmaceae > Scenedesmus > Scenedesmus sp. NREL 46B-D3. Next base: position 12,298 of record JACERP010000405.1, on the reverse strand, counting down.
CGGCGGCCGTGCCTGGGAGTGTTAGCTGCACATGCCTGTTTACAGACAGAGCCCCCTCATCATGATGCTGCTTGGTGCAGCTGAACCTGCTCTGCGCATTCTGTTGGTGACTCATCACTGTCCATGTCCTTGTCAAGAATGTGCTGCCCGCTGTGGGCTCCAGCCTGGCCCAGTCTCCAGGCATCAGCAACACTCTTTGCACACTGCTGCCTGCACTGCACGTCCAGCCGGCTGCATCACAGCCACATCAGTACACCGCAACCTGCACTTTGCTTGAAGTTGACTGCATTGCTGCCCTGTTGCACTGCTTGTGCCTGGAAGATGAAAGCAAGCCCGCCCCATCCTCCAGCTGTTGCAGCATCATGGTCAGGGCACTGTCCAATGAAGATGCTAAAAATATAATGGGCCCCATCTGCTCTTTCCCTTCATGCGAATCCCTCTCTTGCAGCGCAACTGAGCCGGATCCGTTCTCCAGCATCGGCAACACCATGGTCACGCTCGTCAACATTGGCGCGGGCCTGTCACACTACGAATACGCCATGACGTGCAAGAACGACTACCTGCTGTCGTCCGTGCTGTGCACCATTTACTACCTGCTGTACATGGCCACTGTGATGCTGCTGCTGATGAACCTGCTGATAGGTGGGTGGGGCGGTGTGGGTTGGTCGAACGACAACAGAGTGCAACCCTGTGAGTGCTGCTTGCAACCCCAGCAGCATGGTGCGGTACTGCAGTTGAGTTGGGATGGGCGCATCGTTGAGGTGCTGCTGTTGAATGCACATGTCTCAAGAGCGGCAGCACGGCACGCCTGAAGATGGGACAAGCGGGCGGACCATAGAGCACAGGGAAGATGCGCTTGAGGGTAACGGGGCCGGCTCCTTGCAACAGAGCAACAGCAGGTACAAGGCCACAGTACGTGCTGACATACAGAGTGCAGTGGGCAGATTTTTCTGGAGCACCGCGTTACCCGTTCTCTGCATCATCATGCAGACTGCCTGGTGTGCATTGAGGCACCGCACGGCACCAGGCACCACACAGCAGACTGCAACGATGCACCGGAAGTGCCACTCACCCACTGCTGCGGCATGTGCTGGCCCTGCTCTTCCCTTGCAGCCATGATCATCAAGACCTGGGGCACCACGCAGGAGGTTGCCGAGCTGTACTGGCGGCACCGCTGGGCCATCTACGTGATCAAGGCGGAGCGGCGGCTGCCGAGCGCCTGGGTGCAGCGGCTGCGCCTGGGGCAGCTCACGTACGACCCCGTGTCAGACAAGCGCGTGCACAGGTGAGGCAGGGGGCAGGGGCGCCTCCGTCAGAGGTGGCGGGACCCTTGCGCGGGCCATATGGAGGGCCTGCTGCGCTGCAGCCGCACGTCAAATGCTGCAGGTGTGGGGCTGCTGGGTATGGCGTCACAAGACCTACAGGCTTTATGCTGTGCATGCACTGTTCCTGAAGACTGTCTGCTTCATGGCAGAGTGCAGGAGCCTTGTGGTGGGGTGTGGAGCAAAGGATCGCCATCTTACAGCTGCACACTGCTCCTGCAACCCTCGTGCAACAATGAGTTGTTTGGTGTGATGTGCGGCAACCGCGTCTCATGTGTTGCCACCTCCTCATTATGTTTGCATGCAGCCACATGTGTGAGACTGTTGACAAGGGACAAGGGCGGCAGACAGTGCCCTACTGTATTCTGCAACCTGCGTGTTGATGACTGACGGTCTTCTGCAAGCTTGTTTGATCCATGTACCCCGTTTTATTCTTGCACTGTGTTGCAGCCATGTGTTTGAGACCGTGGACGATGACAAGGCTGCCGACAGCAGCAGGGCAGCAGTGGAGGGGCAGATCAAGGCCGTGGAGCAGCTGCTGGAGGACCTGCGGAAGCGGCGAGGCAGCAGCAGCTGAGGTTCAAACGGGCGTTGAAGTCCAGCAGGTCAGGTGTGGGTGTAGCAGCTGCGGGAGAAGCTGCCATCGCTGCGATGCAGCAGCAGCAGCTGACGGTGCGAACCGGACACCCTGGGTTGACTGGCAAGGGTTTTTGGATGTTGCCACGAGAGCGGCATGGCGGTGCAGGAGCCGAGACCTGCGGAGCAGCAGCAGCCAGGCTGCTACAGACCACACTTTGGTACCATGTACACTGCGACAGCAGGAGCCAAGGTCAGGGGTGTGTGTGCAGTCGCTTCTTACGTCACGAGCACACAGCAGCTCATGCAGGAGCTGCAAGTAAAGCGGTGCAGCAGCAGCCCAAAACGGGACATTGCTTTTGTGCCTGGGGATGCTGGAGAAGCTGGTATGAAGGGCAGCGGTGGCATCGGCAGCGGCTGAGGTGTTGCGGGACTAGGGTGCACGGGTGGCTAGGCTGGCGACTGGGCGGTCAAATGGGCTGCGCCAGCAGAATCTACTCCTACCCGAAGTATGCGTGAGGTGCATTGTGCCCAGGAATTTAGTTTGTGAGATTAGCTAGGACTGGGGATGGTGGCAGCATAAGCATTGCTGTAGCAAAGTTGAGGCTGCAGAGGGTGTGGTGCAAGATGCTGCAACAGGACGCATACCCAGTCAAACCGGTGTACATCAGCTCATTCTTTTGTCTGAAGTGTGTGTGCCGCCTCAATGCTGGCCTACTTGCAGTTGTCACGGCGTGTGCTGCCGCAGCTGCAGGGCTATGCAATATTTCTGCTACTGCGCACACATCTGTCTTTGCAACCCACCGCCAACGATAGGATGCCACTTGATACTGCTGCATCGTGTAGGTGGTTGCTTTATCGTGCAGTTGACGGGTGTATGCTTCCTGCAGTGGGTGGTGGGTGCTAGCACTGGTCGGCTTATGCAGGCCTTGCTGCACAGCACGCTAGCGTGCATGTCGCATGCGTGCACCATCGTGATGATCCACAGCCAAGCGCCGTCTAACAACTTTGTGCGCACAGCTGTGTTGTGCGTATCAGCGACACGCTTCATCACATGTTTGCTGTCAACAGCATTTAGTACTGGATGAGCAGGCGGCAGCGTCGTGCAGTTGATTGCTCATCACAGCATCTGCGGCAGGTTGCGCTGGCTGTGGCTGCCTTGCACCCAAGATGTGACACGACGCAGCACATGCTGATATCAGCGACTGCGTATGTGGTTCCTAGACAGTACATGTTGTGCACAGTACTGTGCACAGTACTAGTATGCAGCGTAATGGACAATACATGTTGGTGCTCTGACAGTGCCGCATGTTGGTTCACCGGCCGTGTCACTTCAGCACACTGGGTACGCAAGTGTACTAGGGCAACCAGCAAGGGGTAGCAGGGCTCCATGATGCAAGATAGTGTCTCAAATGGTGCTTGGACAGTGTCCCATGTTGGTGAATGGTTTTCAATTTTACACACTGGGTGCATGGGATCCTAGAGCAACCAGCAAGGGGTAGCAGAGATTCCTGATGCAAGACAGTCCAGCCATTTGGCGGGGGGGGCGGGGGGCTCATTTTAGCAAGGTGGATGCCGTGTTTGCTGCTATGTGCTTTGCAACTTGTGCTTTCCTGTGACCCTTCTATCGCTTTTTGAATGGTACAGATTCTTGTAACTCCCCTTACAAAGAGGTACAGGTCTGACTGCAACTCAATTTTCGCCTGTATGTCAGCCACAGCCGGTGTAGCTGAGCCTCGGCCGATGACGTGTCAGTTTCTCTAGTACCAATGATAGGTACAAAAGGTGACCCAGGAGGCAGGCCAGCAGTAAGTGAAGGCTCAGCCGCGCCCGGCTGTCGGCTGCCCGGCTACAGAGGGACCTGGTACCCTTCGTGACATGGCGACCTTGCCCAAGTACTTCACGGCATAAAGCAACAAGTGTAGTCTCAGTCGGCACTTTGAGTACGACTTGCGCAGCACACAAGGCATGTCGACCCCTGTCACGTTACCAGTGTCCTGCTCGAGCCAACACCCGAAGGTGATATGGCAGCCCAGGCGTGTCGGCTTCTGTCAAATTCCTTGGGCGGCCGCCCATCGGCCGCGGCTGATAAAGCAGCAGCTTGTGCAGCAGACAGGGCAGCACAGCAGCCCAGGCATGTCGGCTTCTGTCACATTCCCTGGGCGGCTGATACAGCAGCAGTTTGTGCAGCAAACAGCACAGCACAGCAGGAGTGCAGGCTGTGCCGCAGGCTACAGCCTAGCTAGTTGCTCAGACACCAGATCCTCAACTCCGACTTGTCTTTTTCACCAGGTGTGCAGGCTCTTGAAGAAACATCTGTTCCGAACCTACTTTGTGTTCAAAAAGTCTGCATGGATAGTAACCTACTGCCACTCTGTTGAACATGTGTCAGCTGACATGCAGCTGCACTCCTCGCAAAGCCCGACACATGTTTACACACGGCTGCATCAAAGGCACACTCGGTCCTCTGAGGGATGGAGTTATATGTAAAGCTGCACCACGCATGAACAGTCAGTCCCGATGCACCCTCATTCACGCTGTGCATCGTGTTTATCTTCACTCCTGAATTGTACGCTGGCTGCTGTTGTTCACCAGCAGGTTGCAACACTAGCAGCTGCTACTTGCGTGCCGCCCATCGCTGCCCGCTCAGCTCAGCCTGCCCACAAACTCACAGCCTGCTGTATTCACTGACCAAGCTGCTTTCAGGGACCGCACATCAACCCAGTTCTGGTACCAGGCAGGTAGCACAAGCAATACACTGCTCTGGATGCTAACCCTTAATACGTTCGAACCAACGTTCACGCACCCAACAACGTGCCACAACATACGCACAGATGTAGGGACGGGAGTGCGTACGCTATGGCATGATTTCAAGGCCCCACGCCGTGTTCACCAAACGCTACCATAGTATGGCAAAATATCCTGCAGCACGAATGTGACAATGTGACAGCTGCTGGTGGTGCAGCACAGTCATGCTGCCGCTGCTCACCCCTTGACGTAAAACTCATGGACACTGCTGGAAACTGTGATGCACCTGGGCCACCAACTGCACACAAAGCTACACGCATGGCACCCAGATGCGCACAAGCCTGGCACACCACACCTCACTGCCTTGGCAGAGACAAGTTGTGCTGCCCGAATGCGGGCATGCCACGTGTGCACAGCCTTGTTGCCACGTGTGCACAGCCTTGTGTGGCTGCATGTCATGCGGTGGGCGCTGCAGTGGTTGCGGCTGTATGCATACTGCCAAACATGGCTGCACATGCAGCGTTGTCTGACTTGATGCCACCTGCTAGTATGCCAAAAGCAACCACAGGATGTACACACACGAAGCACATTCGTTTGGACCACTGCATCAACTGTGATGCAGCAGGTCTTGCCAGCTGTAGGGCTGGCGGCGCTCAAAGTCGTTGATGGTGCATGTGAGGTGGGTTGTCACTATGGTGTGCCTTATGCTCTAATGCAATCCTTCATCCTCGGCATCCGCGCCAATTAGCATACTTCCACACCGTCGACGGCTGCATTCCGCACCAGTCAATGCACCAGAGAAGACGGTCGAGCTTTTGCTACAGCCATCCAACAACTTGCTACATACATACACACCTGCACCAACCATCACACACTCCCACACCACAACTTGCTGCTCCCAACACCACCAGGGTGTGCGTCAGCGTTGCGCTGTGCGTCTGCCAGACAGCACCCAACCGTTTACGGCTAGCTCACAGCAACTTGTGGCTGGCCGCCGTCGCTGTGCAGCCTCCCGCCATGCTCCCCGCCAGCCTGTTCTGCTGCGGCCCGCACGCTTGCAAACTCAGGGATGCACAAAGGCACGGAGCGTGCGCACGCGCGTGCATCGGCGCTGTGGCCAACTGCTGGCCCTCCCGGCTGGGGACGGCCTTGTGGGTCCCCCCACATCTTCGCCATGCACCATAGCACGACGCCCCAATCCGTCACGCGGAGGAAAACGGAATGCGCTGCTTAGCTGCCCCGCCCGCATTCCGCCAGGAAGCACAGCTGCTGCGGGTCACTGAACCGCCAGCGCTAGCACGCCCAACGGTGCCCAGCACCATTCAGCTGGGCCGCTGCTTCTGCTGCCAGGGCGCCGCTTATTGGCTGTCACCACCGGCTTGTGCATCTGCTTGTTCAAACACACATGTGTCGCAAGAAGGTGTGCAGAACAGTGGTGAGCTGTCCCAGCAGGCTTGGGGCAGAACGCGCAACACCGACGCCAGCCGCCACTCGCGAGTCTCCGCACACAGCAGCCCCTCGCTGATGTGGCGCGCACCAGGCGCAGGCGGCCTGCCTGTTCAGCTGTGACACCCGTTTTGGGTCAGAAGCCAAAGCGCTTCAATCATCCCCATGCAGCCGCCAGCAGCATGAGGGCTGGCCCCAGCGAACAAGCAGCTGCCCAACCCGGCAGCTGGCGATTGGCGCTGCTTGCGTTGCTGCCGCTGCTCAGCCGTCCCACCAGCCCTGGGCAACAACCACAGCTCGGCGCTAGCATGTTGTGAACACCGCTCAGCTGTCCCACCAGCTCTGGGCCGGAAAGCGCAGCTTGGCGCTGCTGCTGCCGCTGCTCAGCTGTCCCACCAGCCCTGGGCAAGGAAGCGCACCTCGGCGCTCCTTGCGCTGCTGCTCACAGTGCTCAGCTGTCCCACCAGCCCTGGGCGAGGAAGCGCAGCGCACCGCTCAGCCGCCAGCGCCATGCGCCCTCGTGGTGCCCCGCGCCCTCGTCCACCCAGAACATGAAGCGGGAGGGGCCCCGCAGCCCGCGCTCCTGCAGCAGCCGTGCCGCGTCATGGTATTGCTGCAGGCAGACGCAAGCAGACACACACAGCATGCGAGTGTCTGATCACGAGAGGCGGCGTTCAGCAGCATCTGTCAACAGGGGGGCTTGACGCGCTCGTTTTGACAGCAGCCCTGCTCGTTCAGGCTGTTGCTGCAGACGGCCGCCCTGACACAGCTGCTGCTAGTGCGCCCCTGCAGCTGCTCTACAGCACTGTGTGAGGTCTTCACCGCAGGCTGCATCATTGGACGGGAACAGCGGCAAACTCACGTTCAGCAGCAGCTGGTCCACGTCGTTGCGCTCGTGTTCGCGTGTTGCGCTGTACTCGCGCGTGCCGCAGCCCAGCGCCAGGCGCTCTGGCAGCCGGCCCGAATGTGTGGCAAGATCCTGAAGCAGCAGCAGCAGCAGCAGCAGCAGCAGCAGTCAAGAATAGCAAATTAAGATCGTGGAGGTAAGCTGTGGCACACAGAACCTCACGGCACAACCTGGATCAAGGGGATTGCCAAGTACGCAGAAGGTGAACAGATGCACTGCTGCAGCATGCCACCCTTCCACATGGTCTGCCAGGGTAGCATGCCACCCTTCCACATACACTTCAATCCTTACACATGACCTTCCACCCTTCCACCATGGTCTGCCTGGGCAGAGCAACGCCCGCACCGGGGGACACAAAGCAACTGCATGCTGGGCTGCATTGGCCGTGTGTAGGCTGACGGGCAGCGTTTACAGTCAGTACCACCACCCGCCAGCCGGCACCCAACATAGAGCAGAGTAGAGTTTTTTATAGGGTTTTTTTTTAAGTAGATTTCTTTCTTTTAACAAGTAGAATCTAACCTAGCAAGCTGTGCAGCACAGCCTGGCCGCTGAGCAGCAGGACGCTGCTTATTTGCACAGCATGCAGCAGGTGCTGCCTGCGTCAGCAGCCTGGGCGCTGAGCAACAGGAGGCCATGATGTGGCTCGCCTGCAGGAAGCGCCCCTCGCCCGTCCACAGCGACGGGCTCTCCACCAGCACGCCCCCAAACACGTGCGGCAGGCGCAGCGCCGCCATCAGCGCCGTCACGCCGGCAAAGGAGCCGCCGCCGAACGCCAGCCGCGACGGCTCCTGCACGCAAGCAAGCCACGACACAGCGCTGCTCAGGTGACCTCTGCCACAGCCGATAGTGGCTGACGGCAGCTGCTGCCAATGCCGGTTTGGTATGGCAGTATCGCTGGCGCCTGCAGCGATCCATCCACAAGGCGACACCCGGCGCAACGTTCCAAGCCCACCTGTGCCAGGTTGAATCGGTCTGTGAATCATTGGCACCAGCTCGTGCTGCTGCAACAGCTGCATTCTGCGCAACAGCACCGCCGTGTCTGCTGCACTGCCAGCACGCCCACCTGTGCCAGGTTGTAGCGGTCCTGCAGCATCGGCAGCAGCTCGTGCTGCACGCGGCCCAGGAACTCCTGCGCGCCCCCGCCCGGCCAGCGTGCCGCGTCACTGCGGAAGTTGCCCGATCCCGTGCCTGGAGGGAACGGCAGGTAGTTGTAGGACCTGCACGGGACGCGACCACAGCGCCAGACGAGGCGAGGACGGGTGTCGGCAAGCACAGCAGCAAGACGCCTTGCATTGTCGACGCATGCTGGCGCGCCCTGCAGCCGCCCCTCAGGGATATGACGCCCGAGTCCAAAGGGAGCAGCGGCAGCTGCACAAGCAAGCACGCGAATACGAGCTGCAGGTGGCACCTGCATGCTGCTGCTGCTCGTGCTGCTGCCCACTGCTTTGCTCTTCCTTTGATACAACAACAACGGCACATGCGGTTCAACCCCAGGAAGCACCCCCCACCATGGTGCGGCAGGCGCTGCGCACCTGTACGGCCCCGCGCTGTCGATGGCGACGCACACGCACGGCGGGATGGCGCCCGAGGCGATCAGCTCTGCTGCAGCCACGCCCAGGTTCCACGACACACCCTGCGGCAGCAACGGCAGCAACGGCAGCAACGGAAGGTGAGGTTCATGTATGTAACAATGTACACACACAACACAGGGCACGAAGGCTGCATTCCATCCCAACAGAAAAGGCAAGTGACAGGCCCGCCTGTCTTTGTTAGCGTCCATGCAACTTGCAGTCCATTTGCATGGCACACAGGCTGGCTGCTGACAAGGTGCTGGGCCTAGTATGAATCAACTGGGCCGCACAAGGACCCTAAACCCCACCCTCAACCCCACCCGTACCCCCACCCTAACCCAGCATAAACCCACCTGATGGCTCAGCCAATCCTCAAACATGTTCTGCAAGCGCACACAGCAGCGGCACAGCAGCAGGAGATGATAAGATTTTCTGGTTGCCCAGGCGCTGGTAAGAACACAGGTGACATGTGCAAGGATACAGCAGAAGCAGCAGCTTTAGTTAACGAACACAATGTGCAGGTGTCACTACTGAGGTGAGGTGCCTGGACACAGCACCTCTGCAAGTGCCTACATGCACACATGCCTGCCTGCTTTGCTGTTGCTGCTGTGTTACTTCCATCCATGTGCCATGACATGTCATACATGCAGCGTCCCAGCCAAGGCAGGCTGGTTGCACCCCCCCCAATCTCACACCTGCAGCTGCGCAGGCCAGCCTTCACAAGTCACCAGTGCGGCTGCTTTGACTGCTCCACCGGCAGCAGCCAATCATGCACCTGCCACTGGCACAGACCGCACACTTGCGCCACGCTCACCCAGCACTTCAGCACTGCGGGCTACCTGCCACCCCTCACACCCAACAGCACAGCTCCCCCAACAGCACAGCTCCCTCAGCACAGCAGCGCGCCCAACACAGCAGCTCACGCAACAGCACAGCTCACGCAACAGCACAGCTCACCCAGCAGCACAGCGCACGCAGCAGCGCAGCCCACCTGGCCGTCACACATGACCAGCGCAGGCCAGCCGCCAGGGGGTGCATCCTGCGCCCTGAACCCTGGCGGCAGCCACACCCGCAGCCGCCTCTCATCCCACCAGCGCTGCCGCTTGGCCTTCTCGCTGCTGGCGGCGGCAGCAGCATCAACAGCGGAGACGTCATCCTCGAGCTCCGCCTGCCTGCGGCTGCTTCTCCCGGCGCGGCGCCTGCTGCCGGCCACACTGCTGCCGGCCCCGCTGCTGCTGCTGCTGCTCATGCTGCTTCTCCAGATGCTGCCACCAGCCAGAATCTTGCCGTTTGGCTCCTTACTGCTGCTGCTGCTGCTGCTGTCGTTACTCTTGCTGCTGCTGCTGCTGCTGCTGGTGGGAGCAACCCGTTTCCTCAGCTCCAGTATCTCAAGGGTGCCGCCTGCATGCTCCAGTGCCTGAACAGACTCAACCTCGCGAACAGCAAACCCGGCGGGAGCAGCACGAGCCAAAGGCCCACACTGACAGGCTTCCCTGGCTGCGGTTGCTGCTGCTGCTCTTGCTGCTGTCCACTGCTGCTGCTGCTGCTGCTGCTGCTGCTGGACGGCGGGGGTGTTGCTGGCTGGGCATCTGCTGCCAGCAGTGACGCCTGTGCGCTTGCAGCCACTGCTGCGGCCAGGGCTGACCTGAGGGGCAGCTGGAAGTCGACGCCTGCAGGCATGCGCAGATGTAGCAAACACTGCCGCCATTGCATTTGTCGACACTCATGCCACCTTTGAGAGGTCAGCTGGCATGCCATAGGCCTCAAGAGCTGATCGTTCAGCCCTTGTCCTACGCCCACAGCACTCTGCAGCTGTTGCATGGCGCCAGAATGCCTCTGAAGCAGTGCTTCTGTGCATACAATGTGTAGCAGGTGCCAGTCGCAGCTCCGGTCTCCCCCCTGCTCACTGCCGTTGTTGTCCCACCGCTCCTCGCCATCAGCCAAACAGCTGTTCAAGTACCGGCACCAGCCAAACAGCTGCCCAAGTACCCGCACCAGCCAAACATCTTTCAAACACCAACTTCAAGTTGCCAGTCAGCAGACTGCGCTCGGGGCAGTGGGACCCCCCCTCCTGTCAAATGAGAGGGAGTAGTTACACGTGGGTCCAGGCACCATCTTGGGTGGTGTGGCCCACCCCCAAATGCAGCAGCGTGTCGTCCCTGCTCACCGCCGTTGTTGTCCCAGCGCTCCTCGCCATGGCAATCGCCCGAGAACACAAAGTGCGCCTGGCTCGCCTCCACGGGCACCTGCAGCGTGGTGCGCCACCAGTCGGGGCCACCGCCACGGTTCGCGCCCGCCGGGTGGCACTCCAGCTGCGGGGGCAGACAGCAGCGCACCGCTGGTGTTGACAGGCTTGCGGTTGTTGAGTCAGGGGTGGCGGCGATAGCGGGGACACCTGCTGTGAGCCCACCGCAGCAGGTTGCACCAGCAAGACGACAATCCAGCTGCCATCTGAAAGTTACACAATGTTTTATTCTTCTCTATTTCAATGATGTATTGTTGGTGACACTGGAAGGAAAAGGGTGGGGCACTGAGGAGGAAGAGTGCGACACTGGCAACATGAAGAATGAGTGGTGTGACGCCAAGGCCACACAAAGCACGTGCAGGGCGGCGCTGCAGCTGCAACAGCAGAGCGCACAGCTGTGCCCTTTGATGTTTCACTTACATGCCGGTAGCATTCAGTTTGGCAGCTGATGTTCACAACATGCAGCTCATGCACAGCCTGTCCCTGTTTGAGCACAGGGAAAGAGATGCGCACCAAACGGCATGTGAGCATGCAGCAGGCTGGATACGCACACCAGTTACTGGCATAACCACCACACCAAGACAGCTAACAGCACTTGAGCACACCAACCAACCAACTACTCACCAAGCCATAACCAACCAACCAACCAATTAACCAACCAAGCAAACAGCACCTGAATCTTCAAGCCACTGTTCTCACAACCCAGCCTCGCATGTGCAAAGGCACTGCCATGCGCGCCACACATACACTCACAACATACACCTGTTCACTGGCACCACCACCATACCAAACACGTATCAGCAATCAACACAACCAACCCACCAAAGCAAGCAACCAATCAGGCAAGAAAAGAGCACCTGATCTTCCAGCTAATACTCTCGCAACCCAACCTTGCGTGTATATGCCAAAGCGGCATGAAGTTGCATGACACACAGTCACGCGCCACCAGCCACCCAGTGCCCAGCCACAAGGACCCCACGTAAGCATACCGCTGGACCAACCATCACACCAGCAGGCCTGGCATCAACCCACCCCCACCCCCACCCTCCAGGCCTCACAGTGCCTCCACCCCCACCCCCACCCCCACCCTCCAGGCCTCACAGTGCCTCCACCCCACCCCCACCCCCACCCTCCAGGCCTCACAGTGCCTCCACCCCCACCCCCACCCCCACCCTCCAGGCCTCACAGTGCCGCACCTGGTCCAGCAGCTGCCACCGGTTGAAGCCCACCTTCAGCCTCAAGCTGTTCGCCTCATGCAGCCCGCTGCACAGCCGCGACTTGTTGACAAACAGGCTGGCAGCTGCGCCGGCCACAGGCACGGGCGGCAGGCTGAAGAAGAAGTACTGGCAGCTGGCCGCCGCCGCTGCGACGGCCTCCTCAGCGGGGCGCTCGGCGGCGGCGGTGGCAGCGTCCAGCGCCTCGGCGTACGCCTCCAGCCCCCTGCCAGGCGCCAGCCAGCCGCACGCGTCCCGCAAACGTCGCT
>JACERP010000404.1:0-66603 GCA_014080715.1 Scenedesmus sp. NREL 46B-D3 | reverse complement strand
GAGCTTCCGCCCGCATTGCTGCTGCTTGACAGCTGCCGCTGCAGCACCGCAGCCAGCACCACAGCTTTGCTGCCGTCCCTCAATGCAAAGCTGCTCCTGCTGCTGCCACGACTGACAGCTGCTGCATCTTGCCGTTCCCGCTGCTGCTTCTGCTGCTGCTGTGATCCATTGCTGCCACATCCTGAAACCATTGAGCAACCACCTTCCGTTCCTGCTGCTGCTGCTGCTGCTGATCAGATGCACTAGCGCTGAGAGGTTTGCTGCTGCGGGGCGTTGGCTGCATGCCTGACCAACAGCGGCTGCTGAGCTCGGCCTCCAATGCTGCGTGACTGCCGGCAGCATGTTGTGCCTCAAGTACATTGCTTTTTAGCATACTGTCCAATGCTCTCACACAGCTTGCAGCAGGCTGCGCCTGCTCATGCGCCGTTGAGGAGTCAGCATCATCAGCTGAAAAGGCTACACGCTGCCACTGAAGGCGTCAAACACCCCCGTCTGCTGCTGCTGCTGCTGCTGGGCAGTGCACAGCTGCTTGCCTCACGTCCCAAGCTAGGCTGCTGTGACAGTGCTGGCAAGCTGATCACCGGGGAGCTCCTGCCAGAGCTTGAACGGCTCAGAGTGGTGCCAGCTGCTGATGCTGCTGCTGTTGTCAGGGCAGTGTCCGTGCATAGCTGCTGTGCTGACCATGTCATTGTTGGGCTGCTGCTGCGTCGCAAGAACAGATCGGAGTTGGTAGCCAAGGGTGTGCACCCCGGAGTATGGCGTAGCTGAGCGAGAGCATGTGTCAGCACAGCTGTTTGGGTAAGTCAGCTGAAGAAAGCACTGCCACATTTTGTTGTCACAAGTACACTGACAATGCAAGCCACCAAGCATGGCACACCAGCACATGCCGCCACTCACTTTTGTGCAAGCTTCTGCCTTCGGCAGCTGTGGCTGTTGCCATCCAGCAGGCGTAGCACCTCGCACAGCATCACCAACAGCACTGCTGAGCGGATCGAGGCTGCATGCTTCCACTGCTCCAGCTGCCGCCTGACCAGCTTCCGCACCAGCAGCCGAACTAGCAGCCATACCTGGTGAACTTCGTGGAGGCTGACTTGCCTGCTTAAAGTTGGGCTTCTTGAGCCAGTGAGCCTGCTGCCTGACAGCTGCTGGTGCAGGCTAGGCTGCCTGCTGGCCACTCTGCTGCCTGACAGCTGCTGGTGCAGGCTAGGCTGCCTGCTGGGCACTCTGCTGCTGCTGCCACCCAGTGGACTCGAGCTGCGGCTGGCTACTGCAGCTGCTCCACGTGGCGACTGCAGCGACCGAAGCTGCTGCTGCTGCAGCTGTATGTGGCCCCATGGGGACATCGGGATGGAGGGCTGCGCCAAGGCTGAGGTCAGCGCTCCAGCTGCGCCTGCTAGCTCAGCATCCGCTAGCTGCTGCTTGAGCAGAGTGCCCTCTGCCAGCAGCCGTGTCACTTCCTGTGTGCAGCCACCATCAAAGTGCGGCCAGGCGAGTTGATGCATAGCTACGCCATGCAATACTCTATTCGCCTGCCGCCACCTAAGGGTCACCCGCCTTCTGCACTGTCAGCATCAATTGACAACTGCTGCTTGAGCTGCCTTGCGTGCATTTGCAACTGCAGTGCACAGACATGCCTCACCTGCAGTAGCACCTGGTTCTTTGCCTCCAGGCTGTGCAACGCAGCGCTGCTCGGCAGGCCCGCCTGCAGGCCTGCCCCCTCTGCTGCTGCCCTGCGCAGCGCCTCAGCCTTCCCCACCAGCTCGAGCTTCAGCCGAAAGTTCTGATCCATCACCTGGCAGTGCCGCAGTGCGAAACGCATCGATGAGCTGCAAAGCATGCTGCAGGTCACGTACTTTGCTTGCTGCTGCCGAGATGTGTGGTGCATGACACGGCATTGCCGCCAGGGTTGCCCTGTGCGGCGGCGTCCAGGAGGCAGCTGCACTGCACGTACATGAGCGCAAGCTGGCAGTAGAAGTTTGTGCAGCAGCATCGAGTTCAGTGTGCGGCGCCAGTACACCTTACCTGAGCAACCGCTGCAGAGCCTGGCTGTGCTGCTGCATGACAGCCGCCGCCACGGCCGCCTGAGCCTGCTGCAGTGCTGCCGCTGCAGCTGCGCATGCTGCTGTTGCACTGCCGCCAGGTCAGCCAACGCCTGCGTCAGCCGCTGCTGCTGCAGGCCAGCTGCTCCTGCTGCAGCTCGGACAGGCCAACAGCCGCAGCAGCTTGGTCCCTGGCCACCACTAACTGGCTCACTAGCAGCTGCAGCCGCTGGTGGCGCAGTTCTGGCTCTTTAGACGCTGTGCTGCTGGCGCCAACTTGATGCCGCTGCAGCCTGTCTGTTTCCTCCATCAGCTCTGCCAGCGCAACAGCCAGCCTGGCGTTATCTGCCGCCATGGACAGCATGAGCTGCTGCTGCTGCAGCTGCAGTTCTGAACTGCGGCGAACGTCTGCTGCTGCTGCTGCTGCAGTTGACGATGGAGAGTGTGGCGTCCCTGCTGATGAGCAGCCCTCAGAGCAAGTGCTTCTTCTTGGAGCTCAGCTACCTGCAGAACAGCAGGCAATTGACGAATGCACAAAGCTGACAAACAACCTCACTGACCGGTAAATGAATGACTCAAGCAGGCTGCCAGACGACATTTGGCTGAGGCGAACAGCAACTCTGCTTTGTGTGCATCAACTGCTGCCAAAAGGTGCCTTGGAGGCGGCGCCCCACCTGCTTCAGTGCGGCCCGCAGCTGCTCCTCTGTTGACAGGTGCTGCTGCCGCAGGCTGCTCCCTGTCGCTGGTCACACCAAGCTGCCTGCTCAGCAGCTGGCAGTGGCTCCTCCTGCAGCAGCTGGTGCTTCGCCTGCACAACCAGGAGCGGGACAGAGTACGGTCAAGCTCCCGTGATGCCTGCAGGGTGCAGCGTGCTGAGTGGAGACAGGACCGTTCCCATCGCTTCTGCACAAGATCACTTCAGCCCTGCAAATTATGGAACCAGCCAGCCCCATGCATGCAAGATACTGTGCTGCTCACCACCCTCAAGGTTGTCATACATACAAGCAACTGTTGTCACTGCCAGTGGCTCACCTGGAGCGTGCCGTGCTGCTGCTGCAGCTCCCGGTAGGCCTCCCGCAGCTCCTGCAGCTCTGCCAGCGCTGCGCTGCGAGCTGCCTGCACAGCCTGCGTCCTGCTGGACAGCTCGCCAACCGCAGCAGACAGCTGCTGCCCAATGCCAGAGGAGGAGCCTGCGCAGCAGGGACGTGGTTGGACAGCAATCACAAAAGGTTCAGCCAGATGATGACCCAGCAGCATGACAGGCTTGCATTGTGCAGCACTTCAGCCTGGGCCATGCTGACAGAGCCGCATCTGTATGATTGTGGGCTTCTGCAGACCGACCGTGGGCGCACCTACCTTGTGGACTGCTGTCTTGTGCGCTGCCCAAGAGGCTGCCTTCGACCTCACCACCAGGCAGCTGCAACAAGCCACGTAGTGCACTCGCACGTGCCGCACTACTACTAGGCCTGACGCAAATTGGCGAGCCCCGCAGCAGTGCCGGCCCCAGCTCGTCATGCAGGCCACTGATCTGCTCATTTGCCTCCAGCAGGCGCTGCAGCAGCTGCTGGCGCTCCTGCCGCAAGCGGTCGACCAGTGCACCCAGCTCCTCTGCAGGATACATACCAACAATGGGCACGGGCAGCGCTTGGCAGAGCAGCTGGAGGCACAAAAACACAGGGCAGCTGGCTCACAGGCAGGGCTCATGCAGCTGGCACATGCAGGGGTCACCAAGCAGGCCGAATGACCATGCACACTGGCTCACGCATGCGCGCTTGTTGAGCATCCACAGCTGCCAACACAACACAGGTGCCGCTTGCTTTGGCCGGCACGCATGATATACACCCACCATTTTCCTGCTGAAGCTGCTCCTGCTCTTCTGCTGCCAGCTGCTTGACGGCCGCTGCCTCCTGCTGTGTGCAAAAGTCCTGCAGCTGCTGTCCTGAGGCATCCCGTTGTGCCTCTGCTGCTGCTGTGGCACGCATTGCCTGTCGCATTGCTGCCTGCAGTCACAGCAACAGCAGCAACATAACCTTTGCACTGCGCCCTCAACATCCACTGAGTGCCTCAGCTGGTGGCATGCCCATGCCCCGGCAGCTGTGTGGTTTATGCTACGCATTACTCTTCAGCTGGTCTAACAAACTCAAGTGCTAGAAGCGGCGTGCTCAGAGCACCTAACCATGCACAATGCCAAACCTGCGACAGCTCCTGCTTCTGTTGTAGCTCCTCCAGCTGCTGTTGGCGCCGCTGCAGCAGCGCCTGGCACTCGGCCAGCGCCTGGCTGGCGCTGCCCTGCCTGGACGCTTGAGCGCGCAGCACAGACGTCTGCAGCTGCAGTTCTGCAGCACAGCCCGACAAGAGGGAGCAGCAACCAGCCAGGCACAGTACGACATGTCGGCTTGAGCTGCTGAAGGCAGCCTTGGAGCATTAAATGCCAGCTACACAGTGCCTGCTACGGCGGGAAGCTACAAGTGGAGCAACCTGCGCTGCCCGTTTTGGGTGTTGCAGTAGCAGGCATGACCAGGTGTATACGCTGGTTATCGTACTTGCTGCTGCTACTTCTGTTGGCAGATGTTTGTGGGTTTGTGGTCGACTGCACACCTGAGATGACCTTCTTGAGGTCTGCAATGGTTGCCGCCTGGTCATCAATCAACTGCTGCTGCTGCTGCTGTTGAACTACACCCATGCTGCACCTTGCTGGTGACCCTGCTGCCTTCAAGGCCTTGCCGCAGCCTGCAGCGCCATCTGCAGCTGACGGTGCTTGCGCTGGTGCTGCTGCAGGCAGCTGTTGCTCTTCTCCTTCCATGTTGTCCACCTGAAGCTGCAGCTGCTGCAGCTGCAGCTCAAAGTCCGGCATGGAGGTGACCAGCAGACCATCGTTTCTGCCCGTGGCCGCCCCCGCAGCATCCTGGGGCTGCTGCTGCTGCTGCTGCTGGGAAGATGTCAGTGTCAGTGCCTGCTGCAGTGGGCTGCAGCTATCCTCTTGTTGGTCCCACTGCTTAGTTGCTGGCTGATTTGCTGCCTGCACTTGTGCTTGCAGCAACTTTTCCTGGCAGCCTAGCAACTGCTGCACCTGCTCGTTGAGCCTGCAGGCGTGGGGACCAGCAGCAAGGACAGTGGTTTTGATCAGCACAAAACAGCACTAAGGTTTTGAAAAGAGCTAGCAGCACAATGAACGCGGTGTAGCAAACACAATTACGGCATACACGTCAATGGTCACAGTTACAGACATGGCCTGCATTGCACGGCGCTGCACCTGCTGCCTGCTTGCACGCCGCCCCACCTCTCCTTGTCCTTCTGCATCCTCCTCAGAACTTTCACCAGGCGCTTCTCATTGACCGTCAATTGCTGCAACACTGTGCCATCCGTTGCCGCTCCCCCGGCTGCTGGCATTGATGCTGTTGCCGCTGCTGCTGGAACCGGTGCAGATTGCTCTGTGTTGGCTGCCAGCAGTACCTGCAGCTGCTGCTGCAGCGCATCATTCTGCTGCAGCAGTGCTGTCACCATGCACTCCTGCTCCAAAGCAACTGGACTGCTGTATGATGCAATGCTGGATCTTCTCTGTTGTTGCGCGTCGCTGTCAGGTTGTAAGTGTTTTGGTGGCTGCCTGCACCCATGGGCCTGCTGCATGGTGGAGCCCTTCTGTGCGCTCCTGCCAAACAGCTGCTGGCTACCCACAGCACTGACACTTGCTGTTGTAGGGTGTCCAATGCCGGCATTAGACTGTGTCCGTTGCGGTGGGACGTCTGTCAGCATGCTGTGCCCGGTGCTGCTGCTGCTGAGGCGCCTGCTACTGCTGCTGTTATGCTGCTGATGGAACTGCTGCGCCTGGAGGACCTCTCCCGGTCGTTTTCCTGTGCTGCCGCCGCCATTAGCAGCTGCAGGTGGTAACAAACGCTGCTGCAGGCCACATTTTAGTGAGGGACGGGTTTCAGACAGCTTGCACTGGTGCTTCTTGCTGGACTCTTGTTCGCTGAGAGCGTTGCCTGCTACTGCAACCTCTGCGGCCCCTGCATGCTGCCGTGACACCAGCCATTGCAAGTCCGCTTCTACGTCACAAGAATGCTGATCCAATGACTTTCTGAGGGCAGGAATGCTCTGATGTCGATCCTTCCTGAACATGTGTACCACGCTGAGCTGACAGCACTGTCACCGTGTCGTGAATGCCCTGAACTCACATCAGCAAAAAAAGTTGCTGATCTTTGAATGTAGTATTTGTTGCAAACGAGCAGAGCGTGACGTTCCCCAGAGTCAACCAAAATTTGACTCGTGTTACTGACAAGAGGATACCCAGAGCCTCTTAGCTAAAGGCCCTTCATTGCACGAAGTGAATGACTTATGTGATCCAATCGGGTGTCTTACAAGCTTATACAGAGTTTTGTCAGTCTATGGCCATTGGCATAACATCACCCAAGTTCAAATTTCAAATAAAATCACGCTGTTCCGTCACCAACAGAGCCGCAGGAATAAGACTCATGCAATCAAGCTTCAACTCTTCAAGTGTCTCCTGCCGCGGCGACGTCTCAGCGCCACTAGCGACTGAATCAACTGTCGACATCACACCCTGCTGAACCATGCACGAAAGACGAGCCAAAAAGCGGATCACCAAGCTCGAGGAAGACCGGTGCGTTGTATGTCCACCCCATTCAGGCGCCTCAATCAAAAGCACCTCAACAGCAGCAGCAGCAAGTGGCCGAGGTGCCAACAATGCGCCCCTGCAGTCCAGCAAGACAGCTGGCCAGGATAAGCACGTGTAGCAGCAAGTTTGCCTTGGTGTGGCAACCTGCCGATCAGCGCCCTGGCAGCAATGCCTGCTGCTAACACTTCTGCTCAATGGTTCTATGTGCACTGCCCTGGCAGTACAGCAGCGCGGCGCCCCTTGATTATAGCACTTCCAGCACCACTGGCATGGTAACTTGCCAAGACCTGTATGCAGCTGCCATTGCTAGTAGTATAAGGGCGTTGTGCTGGGCACACTTTTCGGCTGCACTGTCTCTGTCACTTCATATCAAAGCTTTGGTTGTACATGACCGTGCAGGCGCATGACTGACGAGGAGTACCAGGAAGTGGCAGCGGCTGCCATGCGCAAGCGCTTCAAGCAGATCGAAGACGCGTGCTTGGGGCGCCACTCTGCAGGCGGCATGCTGAGCTTGGAGGCCATGCCCACGCCACCGTCCAAGTAAGCCTGAGCTGCTGCTGTGTGTGCTTGGGCTCCACTGTGAATATGAGCATGCGCGGCTGCAGCCATATTGAGACCAGAGTCCAAGACATTGCGTCTTTGACAAGTGGTACTGTGGTGCACTGCTGGTGCTACTGTACTACCTCACTACTGGTAGACTAATTGGCATCCGTTCTATGCTGCTGGCGTCTGCAGGAGGGCTGCTGTAGGTTTCTATGCCTCCCAAAGATATAGTGCGCTTGATGATGCAATTGCGGCTGAGCAGCAAGCCCAGGAGCAGCAGCAGCAGCGGGAGCTGCAGCAGCTGGCCCGGCTTGAGCAGCAGGTGGCTGAGCTGCAGCGCCAGATGCTTGGCAATCTCCAAGCTGGCCCCCCACCGCTGCATGGCGATGCCTGCAACGCGGCAGCAGCGGCAACAGGCCCGAGCGCGCAGCAGCCTGGTCCTGCAGTGCAGCATAACCGGCAGCAAGAGCACCTGCAGCCACAAGCAGGCATGCCTGGGGCATTGGTGAGCTTGCTGGTGCCTCCTGCGGGCTCAAGCCAGCAGCAGCAGCAGCAGCAGCTTCAGGCCTTGCAGGAGGTGGAGCAGCAGATGCGGCGATCACTGCAGGACAACAGCACAACGATTGAGGCAGTACAGCGGCTGCCGCAACCACTTCAGCTGCAGCTGAAGGACGCGGTGTTGCGGCAGAGGCAGCAGACACTGCTGATCCTGCAGGCGCTGCTCGGCATGCAGGGCCAACAGCCGCTGGCAAACCTGCTGCAGCGGCTGCTGCAGCAGCAGGACGGGCTGCTGAGGCTAGCAGAAATGCTGCCACCATCACAGGAGTCGCTGGAGTTCAAGGAGTTGGTGCTGCAGCGGCAGCAGCAGATGCTGGAGCAGTGGGAGCAGCTGCGTGGGGACGCGCAGGAGCAGCGTCGCCTGCTGCACCAGCAGCAGCGAGCTCTGCAGAAGGCTGCAGCCACCCAAGAGAAGTTCTGCGGGAACCCGTTTGCATTCCTCAATGACAACTCCCAGCCCAGCAGTGCAGCTCAGCAGCCGCCGACCCCTGCCTCATTGTGCATAGCGTGGATGGAGGTCCTGAAGGAGGATGCGGCACAGCAGGCACAGTCGGCACAGTTTGCTGCCGCCAAGCCAACAGCAAAGTGAAGCAGCTGCAGCTGATGACATGATGGTGCCACTGCCGTTGGGAACAGGGGAGCGGCCGGAGACACCGACAGCGTCTGTGCAGGAGCTACTAGTTCTTAGTAGTACTGCCACTTCATGAGGCATCACAAGTGCAAGGAGTGTCAAAGCAGCAAGCAGCACTTCGCAGCTTTTGGTCGTTTTTGCATGGTCGTTGCCTAGCAGCTGCAGCCCATCCAGTTGGCCTGGTGCTGGCTGTGTTGGAAGAACCTGTCACCAGCACGCGTGCTGCCAGTGGTTGAAAACTACAACTTTTGAATTGAATGTGTGTTTGCGTTGATTTTTCCACACTATCATGTGTGTAGCGTGTAAGAGGCTTGAGGAGCGCCAGGTTGACAGGAGGCATGTAGAATCCTGACCGTGATGGTGTATGGGTTGGGCGCTGATGACAAGCACGCATGGGGCCACAGCAACACCACAGGCTATGCATATGGTAATAGGGTAATAATATGATGATGATGATGATGATGATGATGATGATGATGATGATGATGATGATGATGATGATGATGAACACCGCAGGCTGCGCAGCTGCAGTCATTATGATTGCAGGATGTCAGTAACGATTTCATGATGTGCTATCCACGTCATGGATACAGCGATGATGCCGGGAACGCCCCTCCTTCACATAATGATGATGTATATCATATTTGATCACATCTAAAAGCCAGGGGTTCTAGACATAGGAGTTCACAATTAAACATACAATACCAACTTGGTTGTGCAGTTGACTGCATGTGACGCTTGCGAGGCCGCACGGCACAGTGCGCATCTTTCGCTGTCATACCCTGCAAACGGTCTGGTATGTGCTCAAGCATCAAGCCCACAGAACGTGCAGCATCCATCATCCATGATTGCTCACTGGCACGGCACATGCTCAATCAATGTCACACCCATTTGACGAGTTCAGCAGCCATGAACGTCTCAAGCACAACTGTTGCACTACTTGTGTGTGCAACTGGCCATGGTCTCAGACTTCAAAATCACAAATCCGTGATCTCCTCTTCTCCCAGGTCCGCAACGTAGCTCTGTGATACACAAACGCCAGCAGCATGCCTGTGACATGCCTGATGGGCAGGTCAAGCTGATCCTGTGCCCAGCACTGCAGCAGGCCATGGCACAGGCGATATTCTGCAGTTCCGCTGATCTGCTTGCCACGACGCCACTAGCACAGCTATGCTCTGCAGTGGTAGGCGGCTGGCTGCAGCCTAAACAGCACAACATCACATGCTGGCATACGACATGCCATACATGACACAGTACGACTCCTCTGCCCGCACAAAAGCAACACAAAAATTTGGTTCCTGCAAGTGCAACGACCACATCCCCAAAGGCGATACATCATCCTCCCAATCCTGCTTGCTCGCTCAAGTCAGCCGCATGTCAACCACTTGACACCACAAAGAAGAAGGACTGTAAATCCAGCAACAACCAAGCACAACGCTGTGTGATTGGTCTGGTATGTTGACTGCATTCATGTTCTAAGCCAGAAAGAACACACGCAAGCCTGCCGAGCTCTCCTTGTGCCGCACACCATAGGCATGCACAGCCTGCACCACAGGCCCGGCAGCGCTGCAGCATACACCAACACCTGCACGGCACTTCAACAGCTGCAGAACTATGCGCTTTGGCCAATGGATGCAACACAGCTCACCTTGGCGCTTTCACATCTGCAGGCTCCATCTCCCTTCACCACTGCATGGGAGGTAGTACGAACGACATGACCCTGCTGCATTGCCATCAAGCATACTCCATGGCCGCTTGTGAAGCGCCACCTCAGCATCAACCCCACCTCAATCATAGCAAGCAAGGCCAAGCTCATGACACACGTAACGTATACCAGCACCATGCAGAAACACCCATGTGCGCGTGCACGCAATACTCAGCTGCACACGAGGCAGCCAGAAGCTGCTAACTGCCCAGCACGCCTCAAAAAGGCGGCATGCGTGGGCGGATTGGCCATCACACCTTCAAAAATTCGGTGCCGGCCACAACAGGGATCTTATGCTAAGCCTTTAAGGCGACTGTGACACCTCCCCGGCGAAACAACAGACCTAATGTCCGTTGACTCCATGTTCCCTGGGCTGTGGTGTGGGATGCACTGGACAACAGAGCTTTTGATTGGCTACCAGGCATGCTGCAGAAACCAGAAGCATGATACAAAAAGCAGAAAACACATCAAAGAATGCCGACAACATCGTGTGGTTGAGCTGCTTGTTGAAGAAGACGCACGGTTGATATAGCCAAGTATGATCACAAACCCACACACACACAGTCATACTGGATCAGACACAGCAGCGGCCAGCTGCAGAGCGCATGCATGCAAGTGCGCATCCGTAGCAGCACGGCTTGTCATCAAGTACTCACTCAACAATGTACCAGCTGTGCGGAGCCCTGCCGCTGCAAGACACAAGCGAACCACCCAGACACCAACTCATGTGACGTCCCAACCACAAGTCAAGCATATACGCACGGGCTGCTGTGTCCAGCAACAAGCACTGCCTCCTGCTGACAAGGCAGTGACGTCGGAGTGACTGGCAACGCACGCCTGGACGTCGGCAGCACACCTAGTGTGACAGCTCCAACAGGTAGCTCTTCAGCTGCTCCTGCTGCGGCGCGTCACAGTGGGCGATCAGCACCCTCATCAACGGAACACACGACAGCTGCTGCACGTACGCGCGCACATCCACAGCCGCGCCCCCAGCTGCCGCAGCCATGCCGCCGCCCTTCACTGCCTGGAGCAGCGCCCACAGGTGCAGCATGACGAGCTCGGCAAAGCGCCCCAGCAGCCTGCTCCACTCCGTAGCTGCTGCTGTGCCTGCGCCGCCCCCTGACTCGCGCGCCTCTTGTTCCGCCAGCTCGCGCGCCCCCTTGTCGTAGCCCTCCCCCAGCGTCCGCATGTTGCCCGACGCAGCAAAGCTGCCGAGGCCCAGCTCAGACGAGCGCAACAGCAGCGATGCGAGCACGCCGCCCAGCCAGTCCGGGCTGCCGTCCGCCGGCAGCCGCCCGGCTGGGAACAGCGGCAGCAGCTGGCTAGCGCCGGCAGCTGTGGTCGCGGCTGCACACGCCTCCAGGCCTGCGATGCAGGCTGCCAGGCATGCGACGGCCTCCTCTGCAGCGCTCAGGCGCTTGACCATCTCACTTGCTGCTGCCGACAGCGCGACTGTCGCGTTCGTCATGCGGCGCCCGGCCTCGCTCCCAGCTGCCGCCGCGACCGCCGGCCCAAACGTCAGCTCCGCGTTGCGCAGCAGCGCCCAAATCACGTCCAGGCCGACTGACTTGCTGCCGCCCCCGGCGCATGCTGCTGCGGCGTCTGCTGCAGCGCCCTTGCCGCCATTGCCTGCTGCGGACGGTGGCGCGCTGAACATCAGCCGCAAGGTCTTGTTCACCAAAGCCCGGCCCTTCGGCAAGCCCATCAGGCGGATGAACACACCATCCCCTCCTGCTGCTGTTGCAGCTGCTGCGCCGTCCTTTGCGCTTGGCAGCGTCGGCGCATTCGGCAGCCTGAATGATGCTGCAATGCCGCCGAGCAGCGCCGCGCGGCGGTGCAGCAGCATCTGTGCCTGAGCAGGCGCGATCAGCACTGGACCGCCCTGGGGTGCCATGCCGCCTGCCGCACCTCCTGCTGCTGCCGCTGCTGCGGCAAACATACGGTCGATGTCCTCCACGTCACTCAGCAGCAGCATGCAGTCCTCAATCATGATGCGTGCTGCAAGCATAGGCTCCTGCAGGGCAGCACAAGGCGCACAAAAACAGCATGCAGGCGCGCGATGGCGTGTGACTTCAGGGCAGCGAAGACCTGCAGGTGTGGCAGCGCAGGCTGGCGGTATGCGAGCAACAGCTTGACGCTTGACATGGCCATCAGGCAGGCCGGTGCAGCTTGGCGCACCCACAGGAGCACCTGCTGTGAACAGGCGGAACCACGGCTGCTTCCCACACATCTGTGCTCATCACCCTCAGCTCATGATGCTACTCAGGCACAGCAAGCTGTAGCGTGCTACTGCGCTGTGCGTGGAGACCTCTGCCGCCAGTTGCCCAAAGAAGCAACTCGCAACCTGTCACAACACAGTGACCAAACAGAGCATGATTCCAAGTTCCTCACAGGTTGTCACCGGCCCTCACCTGCTCCAGCGGCTTTGCCTTGCCCTCTGGCCCCTGCTGCCCTGGCCCCTCCCTGCCTGCGGCCCTGTCTGCGCCAGGCGCTGCCACACCGCCACCGCCGACATCCATGAGCATCTTGGGCGTGCGGATGTTGCTCAGCACAATCTTGCCCAGCCCCGACAGATCAGCGAAGCGCGGCTCGCTGCCCTCGTGCGCGCCGTGCTCACTCGCCAGGTCACGCAGCTCCGCCGGCGCAAACACGATCGCGTTGCGGCCACCAAAGTACTTGTTGAGGTAAGCCTGCACAGAGCGACGGGGTGCATGGGATCGTGTCTGTTGTGTGTGTAGCTGGTTGGCTGGTGACTGACGCCACAACATGCAGAACACAGGGAAGCAGCATGCACACACTGGTTTGCAGCCCATACGGTGCGCACCAGCTGTTGCATGTGCAGTCCCTCGTTCGCAACATGGCTGCATCAAACAGCGCAAAACCAACAGTACGCAGCAGTCATATGAGAGCGCCTACCCAATCAAGCAACCTGGGTGTGCAATGCTGACCGTCGAAGGGTTGCTGCAGGCAACTCATGCTGCTGCTGCTGCACCAACACACAAAGCTGTACCTGGTAGTAGAAGTCCTCCATGTATGGGTGACCTCCGTGCGTGGCCATGTGCTGGATGCGCAGGATGTAGTTGATCTCGTCAGCAGCCATCATCTCGCTGCCAAATGACCGCAGCCGATGCACCATAGCAGCGATGCTGTGCTCACCGCCCGCCCCTGCTGCATTCCCGACACCTATACCCCCATCCACCCCTCCGGCTGCTGCAGCTGCACCGGCTGGAGGGAAGCGTGCTGCAGGCGAACCCTGCTGCTGCAAATGCTGCATGCCTTGCTGCATACCCTGCTGCTGCTGCTGTTGGGAAGGGTGTCTGATCCAGGGCGCACCGCCGGGGCTTTGTTGGCGTGGCGGTGCGGCGCCGTATGGCGCCCCAATGCCAGGCTGCTGCTGCTGCTGCTGCTGCAGGCCAAGCATAGGCTGCTGGTGTGGCTGCTGCATAGGCGGCATGCCCTTGAGGCCTGGCATTGGCTGCTGCAGCTGCTGACCTGGCGAGGCCCCAGGGAAACCTGGAGGTGGCATGCGCTGAGGTGGCGGCACCAGCTGACCTGCAAGCAGCACACGACAGCAGTATCCAGGACAGTTGCAGGAGGGGTGCATGCACTCTGCCACCAGCCGAGCGCAGCCTACACTGAACTACACGCCACGCAAAACCTGCACACAGCACCCGCAAATGCATCACAAGCCCATGCGACACAGATGACAAGAACAACAGCACACTGCGGCAGCTCACCAGGCAAAGGAGGTCCCCTGGGAGGCATGCCAGGACCCATCCCCGGGCCAAGTGGAGGAGGAGGCCCAGGCGGCAGCGGCATGCCCGGCGCCCCCGGCCCACCCTGCTGCAGCATGCCTGGGTGCCCCGGCGGAGGCATTGGTGGTCCGTGCATCCCGCCGTGCATGGGGTGCGGCAGTGCGCCTGCAGCCAGCGGCCCGGGCCCACCCTGCAGTGGGTGAGGCGGCGGCGGCAGCATGTGGGGCGGCAGGCCGCCATAGAGCCCGCTCCCTGGCGGCATGCCGTGCCCACCCATCTGGGGCGGCGGCGGCGGCATCCCAGAGTAGGGGGGGCCCAGGCGCAGGCCGTCAGGCAGCTGCTGCAGCAGGGCCTGCTGCTGCTCGACGCTGCCAGGCGCCCCCGGAGGCATCATGCCGGGTCCAAACGGCATCGAAGGCCCCTGCATGGGCATACCTGGATGCCCTGGCGGCGGCACCCCACCCCCCGGGAGCGATGACAACTGCCGCGGTGGCAGCAGCTGCTGCTGCTGCTGGCCTGCCGCTGCTGCTGCACCTCCGCCTGCTTTGAGCATAGACAACAGCTGACCACCAGGAGCTTGCAGCTGCTGCTGCTGCTGCTGCTGTGCAGCCTGCTGGTTTGCTGAGCTGATCATGCGCGCCTCAAGGTCTGCTGCTGACAGCATGCCACTGGGCTTGGCTGGCGCTGGCCGCTGCTCCAGTGCAGGAGCAGGTACAGCAGCATCCGCTAAGCTAGGACCTGGCCCTGCTGCTGTTGCTGCTGGAGATGCTGCCAGCTGATGGCCTGAGAGTCCAAGCATTTGTGGCTGAGGTGGCAGTGGTGGCATCAGCGGCTGCTGGTGCTGCGAGTGCCCTGCAGCGTCCTTGCTGCCAAGCCCGTTGGCACTGCCAGCTGCAGGTGCAGTAGCAGCTGCTTGCTGTGCAGCCTGCAGCATGTTCAACAAGTGATGACGCAAACAGGCCAGCAACACATGCACATATGTCAGCAGTGCACACCCGATGTGAGGCACTGCAGCTCTCTCACAACCGTCATGCCACGACAGCTCAGCGGCCAGGCAGTTGAACCATGAACACAAACCACAATCTCCATGCAATCCCCAAAACCCATAACTGCAGCAGACAACTCCAAATCTAAGTCCTGCGGAAGCAGTGGACAAAGTGTGCAGCTGCAAGGATCATGCTGCATCTGCCGCCTGCGATGCAGCACTCAACACACCTTGCTGCTGCTTGCGCTTGAGCCATGCTCCTCTTCCTGCTGTGCTAGCATCTGCCGCCGCAGCAGTGCGGCAAGTGACAAGTCTTCTTCCTCTTCGTTTTCATCCATAAGCGCTTCTATCGGCAAGTCCTCGTCATCTTCTAGTGCACCTTGTGCTGGCCACTCCTCCGGCGGAGCATCCAGCCCGTCCTGCAAGCCAATGCATACAAAAGGTTTGATTGTGGGTGAACTGCATTCAATTGAACATGCAAGGGGACACAGTAGTAGGTGAAGAAGCAGCACAGGCCAAAGAGGCTGAATTGTTGCCAACACCTTGCGAGCCGAAAGCAGCAACAATGGCAGCAGCACAAGAACTGGCCTGTTTGTTGCTGACCAAGCAGAGGGATGGCGCGCTCACTATCCTACCAGAGCACGCAAGAGGCATCACGAATGTCACTCGGGTTGAAGCCATGCTGAGGCCCTGCTGCTGCTGCAGCAGCTACCAGATCACCCACCTCCAGTGCACCTCCCAGTCCTTCATCCAGGGGAGCCATGTCGCCGAAGAAACCGTAGGTTCCCGCATCGAAAGCCCCCTGTACAGATATGAAGGTTCACGATACAAAATAGAGCTACGCTAAAGGCTCATGCAAGGCCCACCGTGCCCGCTGTCCTCTGCTGCTAACCTGTTGCTGTTGAATCTGCGCCCGCACGTAGCCCTCCTCTGCAGAAAGCAAACACGTGTAACTAAGTGATGAACTGAAATACCGCTGGGCTCTGCCAAGTTAAAATGCTCCTGGCTGAACTTGCCTTCAGCCTCCATTTTGTGTTGGGGTGTTGTTTGCTCAACAGTGAAACACGGCCATGATGTTGCCGTGGCCTGGTATCGGTTGGTATCTAAGGAAAGCACACTCTTGCATTGCAGGCAGTAGTAAGACTGACAACACCAGCACAGCGGGTTTGGTCAAGAGGCAAGTTGAAAAACGCCGTGCTTCACGATCTCTGTGTAGTAATCAAGCTATGTCAGATTGTTGGCGCAGTGGTGGCTTACACCTTGGTCAGGCCCTGACCGTCAGGGTGGGCATGTCGTGCCAGTTAGTTTTACAACGCAAGCAGATATTGCATACTGGCATGCTGCGCTCCGCGATCTGTCAAGGTTGATCCCAGGTTTCTTGTGCTGTAAGAACTCGTGATCGGCAGTCGGATATGTGGGACTGCGCTACGACCGATGTTGCTATCTCTGTAGCGTGCACGGCAGTGACAGCTTGGCCGGCTTCATGACTGAAATCTGATTGGATCAGCTGCTGGAATTCAGCGTGGGCGGTGTTTGTTGACTGGCACGCAGGCAGCAGGTAAGGCCACATGGACCAACACCGCCTGCAAAAGCACAACATTTCGTATCGGCAAAACGCTGGATGGCGGTCGTTGTCAACCTCATTTCGGGGAAATCAGGCCGAGCCTGATACACTAGTAACCCTTGTTCGCCGCGCTCATTCCGGGGCACCTCTGTGCATGTTAGCCAGTTAATCGCCATTATATTTCATTCGGATGGCTTGTTCAGATAACGCGCCCTCAAGTGCTGGGTTGGAATTTACAGACAACCTGCTTCTACACTGGAGCCTGACTCAGATCCTTTCTCTGTGTGGCTGTCAGGTCTGACCAGCATTTTGCCTGTAGCATGCAGTCCACACCCTCAGCTACATCACCAGCTTGGATGGTAGTCAGCTGCTAGCACTCAACCGAATTTTCACTGCCAACGCACCCTGCTGCCTGCGATTGTGGTTGCAAGTGTGGCAGCAGCCGTCCAGCGATGCTGGGCAGTTCGGTCAAGGTGGAAGTGCCAGAAGCAGCATTGCAGGTGGTAGAGGTGGCCAGCTGGGCGGCAGCAGACTATGCATGGGACCCGCACCGCCTGGTGGCAGTGCAGGACTCGTCAGCAGCAGGGCTGCATGTCAACACAGCAGCAGGTGGCACACAGCCAGACTCAATTGTGCCGCCAGTCCTGGGGTACGTTCCAGCTCCCAGTGAACGCTCTGTCTCGCCATCAGCTTGCTGCAAGGTGCGCTCTGCAGCTGCCTGCTGCTTGCAGGACAGCACTCTCATCACCAGCAGCGCCAGACTGTTGTTTTCAAGTTGCGTCGGCTGCACCCATCGCTGCCTTGGGTGCAGACGGCATTGCTAGCATGTGACGCAACAGCACTCAAGCTTGGCGGCTGGTGCTTTGGGTCGTTGCAAGAGGGCTGATGATGCCTTGCACCCACCCGGCACATGTGGCCCTGCGCACAAGCCGATACGCATCACACATTTCTCAACGCCCCGCCTGCTGCACGCTGCAGGTGGAGGACTGCTGGCGCCTGCTGCGGGACGAGAAGCCGTACTACCAGCGCTTTGGCGTGTGCGAGGTCCACATGCGGTCCCTGGCCCTCACAGTAGATGGCGCGCTGTGCAGGTTCTGCCAGCAGTGCGCAAAGTTCGAGCCAGTGGAGGCATTCGACGGCAGCAAGCGGTGCGTGGCAATCCTCGGAGCGGGAGCACAGACACACAGCAGCTGTGTGGTGCAGCTGTGTGTGGCATCTTGCAGTGCCAGGTCATGCATTGGTGGGACGAGCCATGTGGTGGCTTGCTGCATCGCGCTAGGAAGGCCTGCTTGCAGGGCGGCTTGCAGGACAGGGGTCATGCGACCGCGCCGGCTGTTTGTGTGACGCATTTGTTGCAGGCCACGCCCATCCGGCTGTGTGGCATGTGCGTGCGTGTTTCCGCTTGCAGGAGCTGCCGTGCGCGCCTGCTGGAGCACAACAGGCGGCGCCGCAAGATGGGCGTCAACCAGCGCAGCCTGCGCAAGCCGCGCCGCAACTCAGCAAGCAGCAACACAGAAGGGAGAGGCAGAGCAGGCGCACGGAGAGCAGCAGCTGAGTGGCTGACAGATGCAGGTGCAGCAGGTGAAGACGAAGACGCTGAGGCCGATTCTGGGCTGGATGAAGATGGCACTGATGGGACAGAGCAGGCACAGCAGCAGCGGCAGCAGCAGCAGCCTGCAGCAGGTGCTGGCAGCGCCATTTCGTGTGCGTATGCACTCAGCGGCATTGCCAACTCCGCCTCTGGCAGCTTGAGTGTAGTTGACGCCGATGCCAGCAACAGCAAGCTGTTACAGCGCCACGGCAGCAGCCGTAGCTGTGGTGTTGAACCCGGCGGTGGAGCAGTGAGCAGTGCTGACTGCCAGCAGCACCAGCAGCAGCAGCAGCACACTGCAGCTTGCGCAAACTCTGGTGCCGCCTGCATTGACTTGGCAAGCTTGCTGTCAGGCCAGCCGGCAGCAGCAGCAGCAGCAGCCGGAGTTGCTGCTGGCAACGGTGTGCCTGTCGAGCACTTTGTGCTTTGCCAGCAGCAGCAGCAGCAGCAGCAGCAGGCTGGCTGTTACCTGGCTGCGCTGATCAACCAGGATCAGCTGCCTGCTCTGTGTGCCTCACCAAACCTCAGTGAGCTCATGACCGACATTGGGCTGGACATGACGACCGATGCAGAGACTGGACTGCGTGCCGAACACATGCTTGCACCTCTTGCAGCACCACTGCCTCCGGCCAACTTAGCTGCCACACCAGTGCCAGTCAAGCAGGGGCGGCCAGCAGCGGGGGCAGCAGCAGCAGCTGCCATGCAATGGAGCAGTCTGCCCAGCACCTGCAGTACTGGGGTTGACCCTGCAACTGTATGTATCAACAGGAGTGGCAGTGGCTCGTGTGGTGCACCAGGCAAAAGTGGTGGCGACAGCATCAGCAGCCATGCAATGCTGTTGCAGCACAATGCTGCGGCAGTAGCATCCATGCCTGATCTGCCTCTGCCACCGGGCTGCGGGTTGGGAGCTGTGGAGCGGCTGTCGCCAGTTGAGCTTATGCAGTGGCAGCAGGTTGTGCGGTTGGAGGCAGCTGTGCATGCCGGCAGCCAGCAGCGTAAGCAGAGGAAGCAGCAGCAGCAGCAGCAGGCATCACTGCCAAGGTCACTGCCCAAGCTGCATGAGCAGTCCCTGCAGCCCAAGCTGCAGAACGGCGAGCAGCTCCTGGGCTACCTTGCGGGGCAGACAGCGTCAGCAGGGCTGCTGCTGATGGCGAAGGCAGGGTGTTGCCAGGTCAGTGCGAAGAAGGCTGGTTTGCTGCTTCAACTGCCACTGGGCTGATCTCCATGCCTGGCGGCTATGCACAGGCGCATGCAGCAGCAGCAGAAGCAGCAGGGCCATGGCCTGCCAGCAGCTGCCAGGTCCTGGGTCAGCAAGGCTCGCAGCAGCTGCGGAAGCGGCGGTCCAAGGTGCTTGTGTCGGTGCCGTCCGATGCTCTGCTGTCGCCACTGTCAGCACAAGGGTCTGGCAGCATCAGCACGCTGCGGGATGGCAGCGCCGAGGGCTACCAAGGCACTGCTGCAGGCGTTCATAAGCAGCGGCGGCAGGAGAGCACAGATGCTGCTGTGACATCAAACAAGGCAAGCATGCAACACAAGGCAGCTGCGTTGCAGCAGCAGGGGTCAGCCGGGAGGCAGTGGCTTTTGCAGCAGCAGCTGCAGGAGCAGCAGCTGCAGCTGGAGGCGATGCAGGCCATGCATGCGCAGAGTAGCACAATTCAACAGCAGCGGCAGCAGCAGCAGTATCAGCAGGAGAAGCAGCAGCAGCAGCAGCCTGCACGCCAGGCTTTGACAGCGCAGGAACTGGAGGAGATTGAGGTGGATCTAGAGCTGCAGCAGCTTCTGCTTGTTGCCCAGATGCAGGTTCCGCTGCCGTCCCTGGACCGCACGCCACATGCGGCCGGAGCAGGCGCTGATGCCGCTGGGGTTGGTGGGGCTAGTAACGGCTGCTTGTGGGGCACAGGACAGCTGCAGCAGCAGCAGCAGCAGCAGCAGCAGCAGCAGCAGCAGCAGCAGCAGCAGGTATGGCCTGGGGTTGGCAGCGTCCTTGCACACAGCCACATGCCAGGTGGCATGTTCAGTCCAGCGGCTCGTCAGCAATCGAGCTCAGCTGCTGGCCAGCAGCAGCAGCAGCACCAGCACCAGCAGGCACAGCTCCTGCAGCAACAGCTGATGATGCAGCAGATGATGGTGCAGCAGCAGCAACAGCAGCAGCTCGTGGTGCAGCAGCAGCAACAGCAGCAGCTCGTGGTGCAGCAGCAGCAACAGCAGCAGCTCGTGGCTCAGCAGCAGCAGCAGCACATGCTGATGCAGCAGCAGGTGGCGTGGTGTGCTGCCGGTGCAGCTGGCCAGCCCTCATCTGCTGCAGCTGCTGCAGGCGTGGGTGCCTCAGCTAGCGCAGCTGTGTTGCCTGACGGCAACCAGGCGTGCACACTGGGTGCAGCATTGCAGATTGCACAAGGTGGGCTGGTTTTCGGCTCATGTCGATGGATTTTTGTGAGCCATACTGGCAAGTCACGTGCCTGCCTTGCATGCGCTCCCCTGAATTCAGCACGAGTTGCGGCTGTGCACCCTATGCTGTTGCAGCGCTCTGCTCACAGCACAACATGTGGCAAGCTCAGCCAGAGATTGTTTCTTGGGGCAGCTCTGGCAGCTGCCTGCCGTCACCATCACTCCCTGCAGTGACACGTGCTCTGCAAATCAACAACTGCTGCGCTGCTCCTTGCTGCTCGTCAGGCGGCGGCCTGCATGCCAGCTACAGGCCCGCGGACGCCTGCATGCGCCTCAGCGTGAAGCTGCACAACGCCACGCCCAGCCAGCTGCAGCCCGGCATGCACAGCCAGCTGAGCAGCATGCTGGGCGCGGCAGGCGCAGCAGTCGAGAGCGGCTTCATGCGGCCTGGCTGCGTGCACCTGATCCTGCAAGTGCGCGCGCCACTCCCAGCGCTGCCACCTGTGGCACAGGCGGCGCCGCATCATGCGGCAGCAACAGCAGCAGCAGCAGCAAGCTCTGCAGCAGCGGGCGCGCTGTCGACGGTGGTGGCTGAGCTGGACGGCAGCGACTGGGCGCGAGCGCTGCTGGGCGGCGGCGAGCAGCTGTCGGTGACAGTGCAGCTGCCCGATCAGCAGGCAGTGCTGGTGCGGGACGGCGTGGTCACCAGGACACTCAACCTGCAGCAGGAGCAGCAGCAGCCCGTGGTGCTCGCGGATGCAGTTGCACCGTGCAACGCAGCAGCTGCTGCAGCTGCAGCAGCTGCCAACGGGAGCGCACACGCGCTCTGTCGGCTGGATGGTTTGGTGCCTGGCTGCATCAGCAGCACCAGCCTGGGAGCGCACGGCAGCGCATTGCTGCTGGCGTCAGGCACGGGCTTGAGCGGGCCGGGTACGTGCGTGTTGGCACGCATGCAGGGCATGTTCCTGCCTGCGGAGACTTGCTCACAGCTTTACAGCAGGTGCAGCTCCGATGCTGGATGCGTGGGCGTGCGGCTGCGGCGGCTGCAGCCGTATGGGCTGGTGCACGTGGAGTTCCAGCAGGGGCTGCTGCTGTCGCAGGCCAAGCCGCTGCTGGTGGTCGACAGTGCTGAGGTGGCGGCAGAGCTGCAGGGCATGCTGCAGTGTGTGCAGCAGGCTGGCGACGTCGCTGCAGGCGACAGTAGCAGCAGCATGAGTCGGCCGGAGGCAGAGCATGTGCTCATCGATTTTGGGCGCCTGCTGGACTTCCGAGCTGTCGTGGAACGGCACAGGAACAGCGGTGCGCTCGAGCAGGCTGCGGCGGTCGGTGAGCAGCTGGCAGCAGCAGCAGCAGCAGCACCTGCAGCCGCCAGGCAGCGCGAGCGCAGGGCCAGGGGTATAGACGACAGCGCGCATGAGGGTGTGCCTCTTGTTGCCAGCGCCGCACCTCTTTCGCCCTCCGCTGCACCAGGGACTGCTGTTGCACCAGGCGCTGCTGTCGCCTCTGGCAGGTCTGCAAGCACTGGCTGCAGTTGCAGCGCAGCTGCTGTCGTAGAAGTTCAGCCTGCACCGCACTCAGGCAGCACAGCAGCAGCAGCAGCAGCATCTGGAGCTGCAGCAGCAGCAGCCTCATCAAGTGCTGGCAGTGTGAGTGGCCGCAACATGCACGCAAGCGGTGGCAGCGCGGAGCAGTCCTTGCCACCTGTCGGTGCCTCTGCTGCGGCCGGCAGTACGGGCGTCGGGCTGCACTCTTTGGCTGCTTGGTCACTGAGTGGTTCTGGATCCAGGGCTGCTGCCAAGGCTCCTGCAGCAGCACCTGCCATCGGCAGTGGCTTGGGGTCAGCCGCAGCAGCAGCAACTCGGCGCTTGAAAGACCGGCTGAGCTTCACGCAGCGGCTGCGCAACCGCAGCTCCAGCTTGGACGGTCATGGCGCAGCTGCAGGTGTGCCGCTGCCTCTGCAAAGTGACAGCGGCAGCAGCAGCTGCGGTGCCATCATCTCCAAGTTCTGTGAGTCCGTTGACAACAGGCAGTCTCAACTACTGGATCTGGGCAGCAGCAGGAGTCCTTTCCTTGCTGCACTCAGGAGCAGGAGCTTCCGGTTAGGGGGCTCTAGGTTGGATTGTAGATCGGGTGGTTCCGCGCCTCCAGCCTTGCCAAGCAGCCTCCATCGGCCACTGCTGGTAGACTCCAGCAGCTTGAGCAACAGCAGTGTGTCTGTGGCGCCAGTGCGGCAGCAGCAGCAGCAGCAGCAGCTGGCGCGTGTACTGCGCGGCATGCCTGAACAAGGAACAGAGGATGTCAGCAATGGTCACGGCAGACAGCAGCAGCAGCAGCAGCAGCAAACAAGTTTGACAGCACCGCCCAATCCCACTGCAGCTGGTGTTGCTGGTACTGGGGCTCTTGCTGGCAGCACACTCTGTGTTGTGTCCGCTCCACTGCCACAGCAGCAGCGACAGGCACCAGAGCAGGCACAGCAGCGGGAAGGGGTTGCAGGGGAAGGAGAGGAGGATCTGCAGCTGCCTGTGCCCATGCAGCACCCTCTGCTGGGACACGACTACATCAGCTGCATGATGTGAGTGCCGAGGCTGTTGTTGAACAAGTTACGTGCGAGGTCACTTTGCCGGGCAGATCTGCATGCCTGAACGTGGGTGGCTGCGCAAATGGACGAGCAACTTGCATACCCGGCTGCTTTGTCATCCTTGTCATGGCTGTTGTGCGAACCGCTTCACCAAGGCAGCAGCATGTGGGTGTTGGACCCTGCTCCGCCATACGTTTTTGTTGGCTTGCATGGTGCCCTGAATAGCTGCCGCCGCTGCTGCTGCAGGGATGTGGGCGTGCGCCTGCTGTGCTTCCTTGTCGACCGCGGCCTGCCAGCCAGCGCGCAGATGGTGCTGGACATGCTGCTCAGCTGCGCTGCCCCGGCCGCATCCTTCCCCGCGTTGGCGCGCGCGGCGGCAGGCTGCGACGGCCTCGGCCTGCTGCACAGGGCTGTGCGGTCCGGCAGCACCGCCACGGTGCTGGCGGTGATGGCGTGGGGCGTGCAGCACCAGCGCTGCTTTGCGTGGGACGCGCCGGGGCCGGCGGGGCTCACGCCGCTGCACCTGGCGGCGCTGCTGGGCAAGCAGGAGCGGCCACTGGCGGCGATGGTGCTGCAGTGTAGCCCAGGTGAGCGTGCTGTGTGGTTTTGCTGGGGCTGGCGTGAGTCCCTGGGGAACGGGTTGCTGCAGCACACGCGGAGGTAGCTGGAGGCGCAGCACTGCAAAGGTGTAGATATTGTGTTTGTGCGCGCATTGAGTTCACAAATGCGTGGGATCTGCTGCACACTGGGCGCATGTACTGCTGTGCGTCGCGTCGTGTGTCGACAGGCCGTGTTCTGAAAGCGCCGTGTGCGCTGCTGCGGGGATGGATGCAGGCCTCGCAGCAGCGTGGTTCAGCGCAATGGCGGACGACGGTGCCACGCCTGCCACGTTTGCTGCCATGACGGGCCTTGCTGGCTTGAACCGGCTGGCCCACAGCCTGCTGCAGCAGCAGGCAGCAGAGCCTCCGCAAGCACAGCAGCACAGCCAGCAGCCAACGCAGCAGCTGCCGCCTGAGCATGACCTCGACACGCAACCTGTGAGGGACCACCAGCAGCAGCAGCAGCAAGCAGCAATGCAGCCTGCACGTTCTTTGGGGCATATGCTGCAGGCCAGAGCTGGCATGGCAGTTGCTGAGGCAGCAGTGTCACAGCACTATAAGCCGCAGCAGTCAGACACAGCTGCGGCCCCTTCACCCCGGCCAGCCACTGCTGCACACCAGCAGACTGGCTTGCAACCAGCCATGGAGGCTGCGGTGAAGCTTGCAGCCGTTCAGGTGGCAGGGCATGGCTCATCAACTCAGAGCACAGCAGCTGCCGGCAGCAGCACCAGCAGCTGGGACCAGCCAACTGCAGCAGCAGCAGCAGCAGGAGCTGCTGGTGGTGGCGATCAAAGCATGATGTGTCTGGCCCTTGAACACGCTGCTTCTTTGCCTGCAAGTTCTTGCTCTTGCTGCGGCGCCGCGGCTGTTGCTGGCTTTGCTGAGAATGCCATGTCTGCTGCCACTGGCAGCTCAGGTGAAGCAGCAGGCCCTGCAGCGACGAATGCAGCCGCACTGCATACTTCTGCTGACGAAAGTGATGACGGTATGATCATAGTGAATGGCCGGAGCCTCGACAGCTTTTCTGGCAGTGAGGCGACAGCACTGTGCAGCAGTAGCGCAGGTAGTGACAGCAAGCGGAGCAGCTTTGAGAGCGCAGCTGCACATGGTTGCTGGGAAGTAGCAGGGGCACATGAGCAGCAGCAGAAGCAGCAGCAGCAGCTGGAGTTGGTGCGAGCAGGCAGTGGCAGCAGCCGCTGCTCCAGCTCCTCAGCAGCAGAAGCAGAGGCAGCAGGTGGCGGATGCATCTATGCTGCCGCTGGAAGTGACGGCAGCAGCACGTGGCTGCCTGCTTCTCTGCCGGGGAAGGTTCCTGCACCAGCAACTGGTGCCGGCCGGCAGGCCATGGGTGCCGTCACTGCACCTCGCGCTGCAGCAAGGCTTGCAGCCGGGTGCCTGCGCTCCCTGCGCAGCGAGCTCCAGTGCAGGCCGTGGCTCAAGCCAACGCTGCTGGTAACTACTGCAGCGCTGCAGCTTGCCCTGGCGCTGCTGCTGCTGTCGTCGCTGCTGCGCCACGCCCAGGGCCTGCTGCTGCTCTGCGCGCTGGGCTTGCTGGGTGTGACCATGCTGCAGCGGCTGCTGGCCGTGCTGGCGCAGCCGCAGCTCCACCCTGGACTGGCAGGCGCAGCAAGCCTGCAGGGGGAGGAGCAGCTGCTGCTGCTGTGCACGTTGCAGCCGCTCGGCGTGCCGCACAACCGCTGGACGCTTGTGTTTGAGGACGAGAGGCTGGAAGACCGTTATCTCAAGGTGGGCCGTGCTTTGGCTGCCTGACTTTTTTGCCAGCTGCCTGGCTTCAGCTGCCTGGCTTCAGCTGCCTGGCTTCAGCTGCCTGGCTTCGGCTTCGGCTGCCTGGCTTCAGCTGCCTGAATTCAGCTGCCTGGCTTCGGCTTCGGCTGCCTGGCTTTGTCGCCAGCTGGGTGTCAGAGTCCCCACCCGCTGGCGGCAGCACTGCGTGTACGTTGCAGCGACGGTATTGCCTCATGTCTGCAGGTGCGCCACGGCACTTGGGAGCAGATATTTTACAGCTGGTGCCGACGCAGGCCCTGTGGCTGAGTGACCCACTGGCTGTGCGTCACTTCTGCCCTGTCGCATGTTGCACGTGCTGCTGCTGCAGACGCTCGCCGACTCGCGGCTTGCAGTGGATGCTGCATTGTCTGCGTTCATCAAGACGGCCGTGAGCCTGCTGCAGTTCGTCGTACGCGTGAGCAGCAGCGCGCTGCGGCCGAGCTCTGCAGTGGCCCCTGTGCAGCAGCAGCAGCAGCAGCTGCTCTCCTCGGTGTTTGGCCACAGCTGGGCGCTGCCGCTCAGCCACCAGCTGGCTGGCGTGGTAGCCGCCGGCCTGCCGCTTGCCGCAGCGCTGCTCAGCCCCTGCAGCTACCACAGCACGCGCGACAGCGTGCTGTCAGCCGTGCAGAGCCTGCTGCTGGTGGCCGTGCGCAAGCCGCTGCTGCTTGCAGCGGCCACGGCCAGCGCGGCGGGCGCCGCGCAGGCGGTGGCGTGCCACCCAGCGCTGTTCCACAGCTGCTGCGCGGCGGTGCTGCTGCTGCTGTTCCAGCAGCGGCTGTCGTGGGCGGCGTGGCAGGTGCTGTGGGACGTCGGGGCGTGCCTGATGCTGATGCATGCGGACCGCAGCTGCCAGCTTGCAGGCGCGGGGGCGAGCGTGCAGGGGTCGTGGCAGCTGCCAGCCTGGGGTTGCGCCCACATGCTGCTGCCGCTGGCGGTGCTGCCGCTGCTGTACGTGTGCGAGCATGTTGACAGGTGAGGGAGGGATGCACCAGCCTTGAAGTTTTTTGTTCTGTGCCGGCTATGGTTTGGGGGCAGCATCTGGAGAGCCGCACCGCTGCAGCACCTCAGCGTGCACCATATGGTCGAGGCTCTGGCGCTTGCGTCTCGAGTGCATGTTTCCTTCCATGTAGATGCCCTGCAAGAGCGTCGTCACTAGCCTTCATACCTATTGCTGCTACTGCTGCGGCTGCGGCTGCGGCTGCGGCTGCGGTTGTATGTACCAGCAGAGCATTGTTGACATGTTGTCTTGTCTGGCTGGCACGTCATAATAGCACCTGACTTACCGCTGCCGCTGCTGCTCTGTTTTTTTGTGTGTACCTGCAGGAGCATGTTCTTGCTGTCTTACCGCAAGGGCAACCCCAGCAAATCAGCGTGAGCGCAGCATGGTGCGCATGCCATGTTGCACAGCACTGCATGGCCTCACGTCCGCTGCTGTTACTGCGGCTGCCTTT
This sequence comes from Scenedesmus sp. NREL 46B-D3, assembly GCA_014080715.1. Taxonomy (NCBI): domain Eukaryota; kingdom Viridiplantae; phylum Chlorophyta; class Chlorophyceae; order Sphaeropleales; family Scenedesmaceae; genus Scenedesmus; species Scenedesmus sp. NREL 46B-D3. The sequence goes on along the minus strand of JACERP010000404.1, from coordinate 39,795 downwards.
TGTGGCATCATCTGCTGGGTGAGGGGGGAAGTACGAGCATTTCCAGGGTATTAGGCCTTGAACACTTGAACCCTTGGTTGTGAACGCATGATGTTCAACGTGTGACTGAAGTGGCGGGCACAGCAGAGCTAGGACGGAGACACACGTGTCTCTGTTGCTGTTTATTGCATGCCGGCTTCTGATTTTGACTGCGGATCAGCATCACGAGCTTCAATCACAGCATGATGTGGTGAGCTGCCTGAGCAGTTCAAGTGACTCCTCGCAGTTGTGCACAGCGTGTTATGATATAATTCATGCAGATCAGTGCTCTTCAGGTGCGCCAAGCGCCTGCTTGTGTGCCACTACCGTCAAATGCTTGCAGGCACGCCCAGGTGCATGGCAGCAAGTTCTTGTTGGGTGTGCAGATGTGGGTGTACAGATGCCTGTGTAGCAGATTTCCAAACGAACCAAGGTGTGCATGATGATTGCACTGGTATAGGGTCCCGGATGCCTCGAGACAGGCCAGATGCCCTTGGGCAGGTGGTGCAGCAGTTGTGCTGCTGGCGCTTGCATGAAGGGCATGCACTGGTGATGTTGTGTCTGCCTTGCTGACAGGGACCACATGCACAGTAGCACAGATTCTGCTGCGCCGCATTGCTGCTGCTGACATGCGCTCTTCGACAATGTACGAAATACGGATGACTGTGATTGATGCTGGGGCTGGTCGGTTACGCCTGGCAAGGAACAGGCCAAGGCTTATGAGTTGGCGCCCAGTATTCCAGAGGCTTGCGCAGCCCAGGAAGTGACCCTGGGCGTCAAGCTGGTGGCGGGCGCCGTCAGAGCACTGCTGTCAATCGTGCTATAATCTGTACTCAGGTATCTGTGCGTGTCTGTTGGTGTTGCTGGTGGTGCTTCGCTTGCCAGCTATGGTAGTAGTTGCTTTGAGCAGCCGCATGTGGTGTTTGGCAAGGATCCTGGCACTGTGTGACAAAGGCCGTGCACTGACGACGACTCCCTGGCAGGGGCATCGGCAGTGCTGCTGCATTGTTGCACAGCGCAGTGGTTGCTGCGATTCACTGTGTAGGCAAGAGCTGGCTTTTTGCGGTGTGTTGATTGGGCCTGCAGGCCCTTGTTCTTGTGAGTGTGGTGTTACACAAAGAAAATTCATGGCTGCCCCACATCCATGCACCTGTTTGCTGTTCTTTGGTGAGGCGTGCGGGAGTGTGCGCGCAACACAGCAGCCACTGCTGGCTTGCAGCAAGCCCCGCATGACGGCGCTAAGCAGCGGCAAGTCATGTCAGTCCGTTGCATACAGCAGGTGCTGATGACACTAGGAAATGTACATTGGCCTGATGGCATTGTTTCAAACATGGCAGGTTGTGTTTCTGCGCAGCCGCTTGTGCTGAATAAGTGGGGTCACACAATTTGCTGCAGCTATTGCTTGGGCAAGCACTGTACCCTTGCTCTTTGGTTTTGGACACTTTGCGGGAGCAAAATATGGTGTTGTACACTTTCTTCAGTGCATGTTGCAAATGCCAGTTTGCAGCTGAAGTTGCAGCTGCATGGGTTGAGTCAGGTGTCCAGGACCCCACACAAGTTCGGGTGTGGCTCCAGTTGTTCTGATCATGTTTTTCCAACACATTCTAACCATGTTTCTTCAACACCTTGTGGCTTGAGCACGTTTCGGCTGTAGACGGGCTACCTGTTGTTGCCTTCTTGCAGAGTTGCTGTGGGCAGAAGATGTATGTTGCTAATGTGTTGCCGTACTGGCTCGGCATGCATGACTTGTCTGCAGCACCTGCTAGCCACCCAGGCATCCATCGCTGTGACAAGTAGCGGTGTTTTTCTATGAAGGGGTTGGCTTCCCTTATTTCAAATGCATGCACGTACTGCTTGCCGCCAGCTGCTGATGCGGCAGGTTTGTGGTGGTGAAATGCAGTGCGTTCTTTTGCTGGGGATTGCCGCCGCACAGGCCTGTTGTGGTGTACTCCTATCTTCACTGTCACTCGGTGCTTGTAGTGTTCGTCGACAGCGTCTGTGCTGGCAGAGCACATGTATATCCGTGGGAAGACGTGCTGGTTGTGTGCAAGATGCCCCACCAAGACCCAGCAGCGTGCGAGTTGCTTGATCGCCGCCGCTGGCACTACAGTGCGCTTGCGCTGCTGGCTTGCTGTTGTTGTGTGCGCCGGCTCCAGCTGTTGCATGCATGCACGGTTCAAGCTGCCGCCGCATGGTGTGCCTCGCCCCGAGATGACTGTGCTCAGCTGAACCGCAGCACTAGCTGCGGTCAGCGTCGGTGAGATCAAGCAAGCATGCATGCATGCGCCTGCTGCTGGTGTTGTCAGACCACAAAGAAGCTGCCCTAGTTGTTTTGCTGACATCAGTACGCCTATGTAGTCATGCATATGCATGCAAGTGTGCCTGCGAATGTTGCTTTTGGGAGGGTTGTTGACTGCATGGTCCATCACACTCGCTTCAGCTGTATGCCGCCGTGCCTGTGCGTTGTGCTCCGCAGTCAGGTGGTACCAGCCAGCCTGCAGATCTGCTTGCACAGGACGGTGGTGTACATGCAGTTTGGCGACCTTGCTCTGCAGTACAACTTTATGCATCTGAGTGTTTCACGGGCATGTTGGTGCTCAACATTCAACAACCAGAGCTGCATTTGTGATGCATTGCATGCTCTGTTAAAACAGGCAGCGGTGTTTCTGGGCACTGCCACATGAACACACACTATTGCCAAGCAGGAGTGCAACCCCCCAATGAGCCTCTCGTTGGCTCCTGAATGGGGTTCCCACTCCTTGTTGGGTGGAGCATGTAATGTAATGTAATGTAACTGCTCAGTCTGCTGTGCTGGCTTTGGCAGGCTGAAAGCCAGTTGTGTGTCGCTTGCATTCCTCAATTGTCTTGTGCACGGGCTTTTATTTGTGTGGTTAGGCCTGTGCGTCAACCAGTCGTCTCTGCTCTCACCAGCAACAGCATGATTGGCCCGCTGATGTACTATCTGTTGTTGCAGCCAAGCATGTTGCGGAATCGGGAATGTTTGTCAAGTGTTTGGCACCACGAAGTGGATGCTTAAGCTTGCGCATGCAGCCATGTTCCTGGAACCGCCAGCAGTTAGTGCTTGGCTGTGGCTGCTGTGGCGTCTGAATATTTGCTGGTTCTCTTGGTGTTGACTAGGCACACGGCATACATGGTCCCTGTAGCTGCGCATCTGCCATAAGGCCCTGCGCATGCGCCTCCAAACTGGACTTCGTCGTCCATGGCAATCGCATTGTCGCCCTGCCGCAATGCACTGTCTCATCATGTTCCGTGTTGTGACTTGTGAAAGGGATCCCCTGGCTCAGACGATCTTTGCTTCGGCCGTTTTTGGATGTCGTCAACTGTTGCAAGGCGAATGTGAAAGGCGTCCAACAAACAGACGTTGAATATCCAAGCAACAACAGACACGACATGTACCGGTTATACACAGAGGAGGAGGTGCAACCAAACAAGGCAGCAGTAGCAATTGCCGCCGTTGCCGCCATGGTGGGAGTGGAGATGGACCACACTACAAATACTGCTCTAGTACCAGAGCCCAAGCTAAAAGACGCATACACACTCGATGTAAGTTCGGCCAATCCAGCACTATATATAGGTGGACACAGTCGAGCTGGTCATGAACATGTGGCTGTGGCTGATCAATTCTGTCTTTAAATCTTTCCCAACTAGCATGGTATATTGTATCGGTGTTGGATTGGCTAGGTAGGCCTACCAGCTAGGTAGGCCTACCAGCTCGACTGTGTCCACCTAGGTAGGCCTACCTGAGAAAGCTCGTGCTCCAGTATAGATACTGTTTTCTACCTACGTACAAGCTGCTGAAGCGCTACAAAAAATCTGACAGCAGTCTTTGCCCCCTATGTGGACAGAAGGACGTGTCCCCACCACTGTACAGTACTGACCACTAGTGGTCATCATCGCTATGAGCGGATGTAGCAAGCTTCTGAAGAAGGCAGCATTGCGACACAACAATGCTGGCACACTCATTGTAGAAGCCATATACGCAGGCGAGCACGGGAGCCGACTCATAGCGGCGGACGTGGGCCCAAACAAACGAAGGACCACCCGGGGTCAACCATTTATAAGGGCCACGAGCGCCATACCCGACTTGGCACTCCCCCAGAGCATACCTATACACATCGGGTTTCAGCTGAAAAAGCAAAGCATTCCAGATTCCCTCCTTTATCATTTTGATCGCAAGAGCTGCAGTCGGCATTACACCGGTGTTGAAATCAAGTACTGCAGAGACACCAAGCCGGAAGACCAAGAACCACGAGCTATAGAGCAGCACCGCAGACTTTTAGCTACTCTCAAGACATACGACCCAAAAGCCACTGTGAAACACTGTAACCTTCTGTCGGGAGTCGGTGGCGTGATCTACACCAATACACTAGGTTGCAACCTAGTTCAAAGACTGAGGGTCTTCCGGAACTTGGGGGTTACCGACCGGTCATTAGAGAAAATCCTCTGCAAGCTAAACTTTAAAGCCGTTGAAGAAGTAGGGAACATGTGGAAGCACAGACGAGCCCTTCTGCATAAGTATGCAATTATTGTTAACAAGCACGGCGCAACGAAGGAGCGGAAAACCGGACAGAAACGCGTCCTCCCAAACTGGGTACCTCAACACAGAACTACAAAGAAACGGAAGAAGTGACATATGGCCCCAAGGGTGCCCTCCCTGACCCTAGGGTTAGGTTGGGATGGTAGGGTGCGTGGAGGCGCATAAGGTCTCCTTACCGTCACACACGCCCCCTTCCTTAACTTCCGAGGGTGTTAAGTATGAACACGCCACGGGTAGCTCATTCATTAATTAAATTCGAATGTGAAGATCGTCCTAGCCTGATGAATTTGCATCTTTGTGAAGACTGCTGTGGGGGCCCGGGCCATCATCTGCAGCGCTGCAGCTTCCAGACGCCCGGCACGTGCCAGCCGGCTGTCACCGTTAATGTGCCACATGACCCCATGAGCCTTGTTTGGCTCCTTTCTCAGTTCTGAGCTCTCTGAGCTTGTTGAGGTTGCGGCTTCTTTCGGTTGATGGTCAACTTTTGAGTTTTGTGGACCCCATGAGCCTTGTTTGGCTCCTTTGCGGGTGGGCCAGTGGCCCTACTTTGGTAATTCGGTAATTCGGAAAGCAACTCGAAGGTGCAGCCGCTAGCCCCGTCAAAGAAATGCATGCTGTCGTGCTGTCAATGTCATGTAAGTAGTGTAGTCACTACATGTAACGGTTACATCTGAAGGCTATGCATGACGTGTTTGTCATGTAGATGTCATCTGCGTGTTTGCTCCGGCGCCGTTGAAGTTTTGCTGTGCCTGGTGACCAGTTTGTTTGTCGATGATGAGGGACGGCTGTCCCGTGGGCCGGCACGTGCCGCGGTGTCAACGCATGCTGATGCCATGTTGAATATGAATAATAATTCGTTGGTGGGTCTTATTGCCGAACTACCATACCGAATTACCAAAACAGGGCCACTGGCCCACGCGCAAAGGAGCCAAACAAGGCTCATGGAGTCCACAAAATTCCAAAGAAGACCATCAACCGAAAGAAACCGCAACCTCAACAAGCTCAGAGAGCTCAGAACTCAGAGAATCAGTAACTTCAGAAGCACCACTAGAAATGGCATCACTGGGAAGCAACAAATGTGCCAACTCTGACTCGCTACGTACCAGTAAGCAACGTGCATCACCAAACTACATGCATTGCAACGTTGCTATGTTATACGCAACTTTTATACCTCAGCTTGGTTGTAGTGTTGTTATTAGTGGATAACAGCTGACCTCACACATGTAACCTTCAAGTCCCAGATCTCCACTCTGAGTCGGTGTGTGGCTCATGTGCATCCCACTCATGTTTTTGCCATGGGTTTCAGAAGGCCTAGGCCGTACTTGCGTTCAGTGGCAATACCACGTGGTATTGAATTGCTTTGGCGTGTTCGTATGGGTTGCCTGTGTGTACATGCATGCTCATATGAGCGTACTAGTCAGTTTGGGGGTCGCAGAGCTAACTCCACTTCAGGATATCCTTGTTGTGGTGCAGAAGTTGAGTCTTTGTCACACTTGATGTTTGATTGCCCTGCTACTGCTGCTCAGAGGGATAGTATGTTTGCCGAGATCAGATCTATGCCTGGTTGCGCTGAAAAGTTGCGCAGCGTTTTGTCCATGGCTGATTCGTCAATCAAGGTGTTGCGTATTGTAACTGATGATATTTGGGGCAGTTCTGGAAGATGTCGAATGGTGTCACCATGTAATGCTGCTTTTTTGTCAAGTCTTGGGATGTGCGCAATGCATGCAAATATTCTGGAGCAGTGCTCCCTTCTCTTTCCGCCCCGGTGGGGCGCGGGGCCGATGGCGCTGATGCTATGGCTTGAATGGGTATTATGATGATGATGATGATGATGAAGTACCAGATCTAGAGGTTGCGTAATACTTGCAAACACAATGGGTAATATGATGATGATGATACTTGCAAACACAATGAAGCTGTGCTCCCTGTTCTTTACGCTCCTGTCGGGCGCGGGGCCAATAGCTTTTGTTGCTAAGGCTTGATCATGAATGGGTAACTTGATGATGAGGAACCTCATGCTTTCAGAACCGGAGGTTTGGGCCGCCGTGAATGGGTAACAGGTTCGGGCTGGTTGGGTAATAGGCCGAGTGCTGACGTGTGTAGACGGGTCGGGTCTGTGCAGCATGCCAGGCCAAGGGGGTGTTGACTCCCCTTAACTCCTGTCACACCCCTCGTAGCAGAGGGGTAGATGATGGAAGTAAGTGAATGTAAAACGACAGAAATGTTTCTACATGCTCAGAGGGATGTCTATGTGCTAAGCTTCCACTAACTTCCAACATATTGCAAAAAGGGTGGGAAATCAGCGGAAGTTAGGAGTTAAATTTCAGTGGGCAGGGTTGAAACCGGGGAAGTTGGGAGCTAGTGGGATTTAGTGGTAAGGCAAAAGCAGGAATTTAGTGCAAACAGCCACGGACTTGGGGGAGTTAGCTGCTCAAGACATGGATTGGGCACGTGTAACTGCCAGAGGTCCCCTGGGCCCCTCCTTGGGGTGTCTGCATGGTGTACTGTGGCAACTGGGCTTAAAAGCAAGCTCATGATGCGCCTGTGCCATGAGTCACATGCAGCGTGGGTGGGACACAAAGGGCTGGGCCCCGGGCATGCAAGCTGTATGCAATCACCAGTTTGCTTGCAGGCAACTGTTTGCGAGCTTCCTACAAATGATGCAGTTCCTCTGTCGATTTGCACAGATGTAACTGATGTGAATACGACGTCAATTGATACTATAATCAGCAGCAATGTCTTCACGGTGCCACTGCGTCGCATGCTTTGCGCATGGGCACTTGCCGTCAATTAAGCCGGTGGTGAGAGTAGCCTGTGCCCTGGAAATGATGTCAGATAACACTATTGGCTTGGCAACTACTAAATTCCTGGCTTGTGTCACTAACTTCCGCTAAATTCCTGAAATGAGGCTTTCAGCAGGAAGTCAGGAGGGAAAATCTACTGGGAGAGCCCAGAATTATGCAAGTTGGGAGTTAGCAGAAGTTTAGTTTTCCACTATGTTGATTTGGCCCCTTTAGACCACGTACAACACAGCTGTGCAAGCAGAATCACTAACTTCCACCGTTTACCCCTCCGCTACAAGGGGTGTGACAGGAGTTAAGGGGAGTCAACACCCCCTTGCCAGGCCTCGGGGCCCTGAGCTTAATGTTGGCAGCCGTAAGCAGTGTAGCCTGTGGCATCAGGGCTTATGGAGACTATGCTACATTTGCTGCAGATGCAGACATGGAGGTTGCGGCGGATCTGCACCCATATGACTGTTGAACACCAACAGTGTGCCCTAACCCCTACTTGACACCTTCAGTTTTCACCATGCCCGTTGCTGCGTCTCTACGTTGGGTGAGGCTCCATGACCTATTATATTGAGAAAGAAGTATTCTGCAATCGACGCTGCGACATAGACCAGCACGGCACAAGCGGAAACCTTGCTCTCTCACCTTGGTTCGTGTACTATCCAAAAAGGATCATACGCCACAAACTTGATTGCAGTTTCTTGAGTAGTCTGCGATCAAGCTCTTCGTCTGCGGACTGACAAGCAGTTTGGCCAGCAGGCTGGGCAATGACGCGCACGTCGCAGCAGAAGCAGCAGCGTAAGCCGGACAGCTGAAATTTAAAGTTTGAATTGAGATCTTAAGGACGTGAGCAGCATGCTCCCCACAACCACAGCAAATGGGGGAAGCCAAAAGAGGGGCAAGAGTCATGGGTATTTTTCTACCTACTTTCGGCGCATCGTCAAGCCCAGGCAGATGGACTTCGAGTAAGGGCACCTGGTGTATCAGCAGCTGCAGGGTGAAGTTGTGCTGCTGCCTCCAGTTGACCCACATGCATGTCCTACTGTTCTGCTGTCCTGCAGGTACACCTTCTGGCTGATGCTGCAGCTGTGTATTTCGCCCAAAACTGCGTGAGTGATGCAGGTGTTTGCAGGGAGCAGTTACTTAAATTTGATACAGTTATCGCCTGTGTGTCAGATGTCCATCAGCAGCTGAAGGAGGCAGGCATATGCAGTTGGCCTATGCCATTGCATAATCAGTCATCCTTGTTGCTGTTGCTGCGGAATGGCATTGAGCATGGTGCTGCACGGCATGTGGTGCTGCCGCCAACACAATAGCTTCCACCTACTGAACAGCCTGATACGCTGCTGCTGCTGCTGCTGCTGCTGCTGCTGCTGCTGCAGGTATCGGCACACCTCATACCACAAGCAGACAAAGAACCAATGGGCAAGGGACGACCCTGCTTTTGTGGTGGTGCTGTGCCTGCTCGTAGCACTAGCAGCAACAGCCTACTGCGTCACGTGAGTCACACAGCAGCCCTGTGACAGCAGCATACAGCAGCCCTGTGACGGCAGCATACAGCAGCAGCAACAGCAGCAGCAGCGCAGCAGCAGCACTGGTGTATGAAGCAGCAGCAAGAGCAGGGATGCCGGCAGCGGCAGCAGCAGCAGCATCAGTCTACGAAGCAGCAGCATTAATAGGGATGCTGGCAGGAGCAGCAGCACTGGCAGTCGTGATATATGGAGCAGCAGCAATGAATGACAAGGGGCTGGCAGCAGCAGCAGCAGCAGCATTGATGCAGCAGCAAGAACAGGGATGCCGGCATTAGCAGCACTTGCGTAGGAAGCAGCAGCAAGAACAGGGATGCCGGCAGCAGCAGCTGCTGACATATTTACTGAGACAGGTGCAGCGAGCAGCGCTTCTTGCGGCAATGTCAGCAAATGCATCGGTTGCACTGGCCCTGGCTCAGCACACTGCAGCAGCATCCCACGATGCGGCAGCTGCTGCCGCCCAGATTGGTGTTGCACCTCGCAACATGTTTGCAGCGGGCAATGATGCACAGTGCTTCTGCTTCTGCTGCTGCCGCAGGTATGGCGACAACCTGTGGCACTCGCTGCTGACCATCCTGTCAGCAGTGATTGTAGACTGCCTGCTGCTAGGCATAGCCATCTCGACAGCATGCTGGTGAGAACACCCGCCCAGCAGCAGCAGCAGCAGCAGCAGCAGCAGAAGAGGAGAGACACATAGCAATCGGATGCAGAAGCAGCTGAGTGGAAAGGATGCTGTTTGTTGACTCAAAACTGGGCACTGCATCGCAGCGTGCGAGGGGCAATGGTGACATGAAACATGGAGCATCAACAATCGCAGTTGTGCGTGACTGCAAGCACCCCACGTGCCACATGGACGGGTCAGTATGCTCGCCTACCGATGTCGTGTGCTGTTGCTGCCTCAATGTTTGCAGGTTCATCGCAAACAGGTTTCTTCGCAAGAAGAACTTGCCGCAGCATCAAGTAGAGCAGCACTTGGAGTGGTGAGCAGCAACAGCAGCAGCAGCGCATACCTTGGTGGTTAATCACAGCGCACGCGGCAGCAATCTGATTTCTTGTGGCACAGGCAGCATATGTATTGTTGCACTGCTAGCGCCGCGCTGGTAGCAGGTGCCACAACGTAGTTACAACGCAGTGCATGGTATGTGCTGTTGCTGCCTTGTCAGCGTCCGAGGACATTTGTCCAGCACATCTCTGAGTCACAGCAGCACTTCTGCATGGTGAACAGGCCCTGGCAGCTGGCATCCTGGCACACTTGCCGCAGATTCAGCTGTGCACGCTGCAGGAGGGAGCAGCACTCGCAGGCGCACGGCAGCAACAGGGCAGCTGCGCAGCACCTGATACTGATTGTGTGCAGCAGCAAGCTCTCATCCGCTGCTGTTTGGCTGGGATTGCTGCCGCAGGCTGTACGCGTTTGACGTGCACTGCAACTCCTACTTCCCGCTGTTCCTGCTGCTGTATGGTGAGTAGCACGAGCTGCTGGCCGGGGCTGGTGGGCGTGGCGGTCATGCGAGCCTGGTGCTGGCGCTGGCGCTGCTGTTAATCCTGCAAGCCCACCCCCAGTCCTGCAAAGCCTGCAACACTGTCACCAGTCATGGAAGCAGCACCCTTGTGCAGTGCCGTCACGTGATTCAGCACCACAATTGATCAGCAGATAAGTTGTCACCCACATGGCTGGATGAAGCCGTAGGCTGACACCAACTTTGTCACTTTCCTGCAAGCCGTTTGAGTCGTGCGCCCTGCACCCTTCAAGGATCAAGTGCCGCTCAAGCCACCGCAGCATGCTGCACTGTTGTTGAGCCGGTGCTTGTTTGGCTGCCCCTGTCACGGCTCGTCCCTGTGCTGTGTGTGTCCTGCAGTGCTGCAGTTCCTGGGCAGCCCCTTGCTGCTGTGGAAGGGCTTTGTGCCGGGCACGGTGGCGTGCGCGCTGTACGCTGCCGGGCTGAGCTACTACCACTACCTCAACTTCCTGGGGTACAGTGCGCTGCCCTTCCTGGAACGCACAGAGGTGGGCAGACGATGCCGCGTAGACTAGACAGGGGACAGGAAGGCATGCTGAAACTTCTCTGCACGTGCAAACGTGGGTTGCAGGAATAGGAGTGTGTGCAAGAATAGTGAGCGTGTGCTGCTGTGCATGCACACATGTTGCTGGAAAGGTCGGAAGTTGGCAGGCATGGGTGCTAAACAGTGTGATGGGTTGGACAAGGTGGTGATGGTCACAGCATGTAAACAGTGCGAGTCCGTGGTGCTTACACATGCCGGACCTGTCGCTGATGCTGCTGGCCTGTGACCATCCTGGTGTTCCTGCCTGCTGCCTGCAGGTGTTCCTGTGGCCCATAGGCCTGATTTTTTTGGCGCTGCCATTTGCAGTGCTGGTGGGCTTCAACCCCACACGATTTGTGCTCAGCATCTACTTTGGATGAGGCTGCCGCAGCATGGCTGCCAGCAGCATAGAGGGATGAAGCTCTGCAGCTGGGGCCCGCAGCAGATCAGTCTTTGGCAGGATGCTGATGATGTTTTAGGGCGTGTGCTGACCACAAAAACAATGGCTGACTGGACATGCACATCATTGTGTCCGGTTCGCAAACGAGCGTGGGTTTTTGCGGCAATCATGTCGAGGCTGAGCTTCTGGGCAGAGGCATTGACCAGCAGCGAAGTACACAGAGGTGCTGCCGGCAGGCCAGCCTCATCGACCCGTGCGGATCGCAGGTGGCGCAGAGCATGCTTGAACAACACGTATCGACAGTGTGTTGTGCAAGGTTTGAACAGCATTGTGCCAAGGCGACGTTAGGGTTTGACTGGTTGGCAATGCTACAGCTCACGGCCTTCAATGGCCATGCCCCCTGTTTCAATGTTCTCCATGGTTGTGTGTCGAGTTGTCGATGCTTGTAGACAACAGACGTCGTGGGTGCGGGAAGCTCGTCACCGTAGACTGAATAGTGACCTTTAGACTTGAATGGCACGCAACTGCGAAAGCAGCATATCAACAACTCAACAGTACGATAATCACATCTCATCATTCTGCTCCATCATCGCGTGTTGGGGAGACAGCCATGAACTGGCGGGAGCGATTTACAAAGTGAGACAGCACACACTGTCAGTCCACACGTAGTCAAGCAGCAGCAAGTCCAACTAGGCAGATTGTTTGATGAACAACGCTGTGACCTGACTTGATGTCAGTTCTTACGTCCACCTGAGGCTGCTCACCACTGCTGCTGTTGTGTGCAGAGACAAGGTGACAAAATGGCTGTTCAAGCAGAGCCTACCTCTAGGTGAGCAAGTTGATGCATTGTATAGAAGCTCGAGCAAGCAACAGGCCTGGCAAATGGGCTAGTCAGTTTCATCACACAGTTGGCATTCAGTGCACTGTGCACTGTCAATGCTGAGCAGTCAGACCTCGAAGCCGTGCAGCAGTGGCACTGGCACCTGCGCTGTGACCCAAACTAGGAAGAAGGACAGCCACAGGTTTGTTCAGACAGCGAATCACATCAGTGCAGCGTGACAGCTATTTGAGCAACTGCTGCGCACTGATGGCCACAACAGCTACGCCTCATGTTGGTTTCGGACACCGTACTGAGCGTACGCTGTCCAGCTGGGCAGCGATGGCAGGTGCTGTCGGGCTGCTGCGGGCATGAACCAGTCCATCATAGTGAAACAGCAGCTGCATGCTAGGCACATGGCGGTCATGCAAGTGGTACAGCAGCAGTGCTGTGGGCGTTGGTCACTGGCCACCTCCTGGTGGCCCATGGTTGCCACTTGCCAAACATGCCTTGGGTGCAGGGTTTCTACTGGCCATCATTGTGTCCATGAGCTGGGACACACCCGGACTACATGTGGCACACTGGGCGGTGAGACCACACGTGCATGGCAAAGCAGTTGCGCAGCTGCCCAGCAGGAGCCACTCCAGCAGAACAGACATGCCGTTAGCCTGTGGAGCAGCACCTCACGCAGCAGCAGCAGCAGCAGCAGCAGCAGCAGCAGCAGCAGCAGCAGCAGCAGCAGCAGTAGAAGCAGCAGCGACAGCAGCTCAAGTTGTGCAGCTGCAGGGAGGGATTAGGGGCATTGTGGGCGGCGTGCTTGTGGCGTTATAGCAGCGGCCTGCAAGCTCGGCAGCGCGCAGCAACACAAGCAGTGCAAGCAGTACAAGCAGCGCCTGACAAGCTGCAGCTGCAATAGTCAGGCCGTCAGCGACTCGACCCACAATCACAAGGCAGCAGCGCCCCCACCCCCAAACAACTCCTTGGCTGCGATGCATGCAGGTCAACGGCTGGAAGGTGGCCACCACCACCAACATGGCCATCATCTTCTTCATCTTTGGCGTGACGCTGGACACGTCTGAGCTGCTGCTGGCGCTCAAGGCATGGAAGGCCATCATCTTTGGCCTGGTCTCCATGCTGGTGATCTGCCCGCTGTTTGGCTTCATCTGCATGCTGCTGCCGTTCAAGCCGTACGAGTTTGCGCTGGGCTTGGCGGTCATGGCGTGCGTGCCGACGTCTCTGTCGTCTGGGGTGACGCTGGTCATTGGCGCTTATGGCAACGGCGCACTGGCGCTGCTGTTTACAGTGTCAGGTGAGTTGTCAGGCGATGCAAGCGCCAGATGCACGGAGGGCTCAGCCACGTACTACTTACTCGGAGTCGTACGGGCTACCAGGCAGTAGGATGATGCAATGGTTTTGCACAGGCGTTCCAGCTAGCAGCTGCAGCCAATGTAGTGGAAGCCGGACTGAGGGTTTCCCGAGCACTACCTTCTGCTTGCAGGAACCTGCTGGACTTGACCATTGTTGTAGGAGTAGGATTAGGCATGTTGAGACGCAGTCGCCACCTGAGGCAGTATCCAACATCAACTGTTGCATTGCCCATGTTATGTCAAACCTTTGCTAATAGCAAAGTCTTTGCCGTGATGGCAGTTATTGCTGTGCAGCACCTCCCAGCCTCAGCACTGGGCAACCACCCTGCAGGCGACCACCCTGTGCTGTGCTGTCCCTCCTGCAGGCAACATCCTGGGCATCATCACAAGCCCCTTAGCAGTCAAGGTGGTGCTGGGCAGCAGGACAGATGCGCATGTGGACAGTGCAGACCTGCTGGTGAAGCTAGGGGTGTCCATCCTGATGCCTGTGCTTGTTGGCAAGGCAACTCGCGAGCTCGTCAAGCCAATCAGGGACAACGTGGCCAAGTACAAGGTGCCGCTGTACTTGATCAACAACCTGCAGATTACATTGATTGTGTGGCAGAAACTTTCGTCTGCACGGGAGGTGCTGGTGGAGCAGCAGATAGGGGATGTGCTGCTGGCAGGTGGGCGCGACAGGGTTGCAGCGGTATGGTGCTGCTGGCGCTGCTATAGCAGCCCACTGGCTGGTGGGGGTTTGGGTCGCTTGCAGGCATGGCATACGACAACAATGCAGGCACGGCATACGGCAACAATGCAGGCGTGCCATGATATTGTGCATTTGGCAATAGCTTCACCTTACTAGAGCATCATGGTGGTTGCCTTTGCTTGCCAGCGACGTATAGCATGCACCCCGCAGGACGATGTGTAGCAGCAGTTACACCCCACTGCCTACTCAGCCATCATAGCACCCATGACACCATGCCCAACCACCCGGCCTGCCACGGCTCCGTGCCCGCTACCCGCAACTGGCGCCGAGGCCGCCACTGCTGCTGCTGACACACACACCCTGTGCTTCACCTGGTGTTCTTCATGCAGGCCTGGCCGCCATCCTGCTGCACTTTGTGTTTCTGTTCTTCAACATTCTGGTCAGCTGGCTGCTGCGCTTCCCTGAGAAGGAGCGCAAGGCAATCATCGTCATGGCCAGCCAGAAAAACCTTCCAACAGCAGCAGTCATCATCTCTTATTTTGACCCGGCATCTGTCGGCAACCTGGGCCTCATGACCATCCCCTGCATCGTGTTCTACATCATGCAGCTGTTCATCGATGCCTTCATTGCAAACGGCTGGGCTGGCAAGTATGAGCGGCTGGCACTGGTGCAAGCGTCTTACAACGAGGAATTGAAGCAGCTGGAGGGGAATGCCAGCAGCACAGACCTTGCAGGAAAGGTAGCAGCAAAAGTCAGCAGTGGCGGCGCAGGGACAGGAGCAGCAGCAGCCGCAAGTCGGGGGAGCGAGGGCGGCAGCGAGCGCATAGCGGCAGGGTACTGCCAAGCAGCTTTTGCTTCGGAGCCAGCAAGTGTTGGCAGCAGGCCTGCTCGCACGGCAAGGCTCAATGCTGCGCGTCGGTCCACGGACTCTGATGATATGGAGCAGTTGCACAGCATCGAGCTGAGCGATGTCAACCCTCTGCTGGAGCGCTCGTAGGTGGCCCAGCATGGGTGCATATCAGTCAAGTTGCGCCGCTCGAGCTCACTGTGTGTTACGTAAGGCTAGACTGTATGGAAGCAGCGGCGAGTGTAGGGATGACTGCTGCGGCTGCAGCTCAGGCAGTGCAGGCCATTATGGCAGCTGTTTGTTCAGCCTGCCAGGCCAGTCTGAGTGGCTGCAACCGCTTGTCCATGGTGCTGGCCAGGGCTTGACGTGCTGCAGTGGATGCCATGGAATGCGGATGATAGAAATAGGCCAATGCAAATGGGGTGGCAGTGAAGCATCATAACATGGTAAAGCAGGTATTGCATGCTAGTCTTTTGGTATCATGCTAAAGCAGACAGTGTCACACACAATGTCATGAACTCCAAAAATGTCATAAGCTGTGCTTCAGAGTGCAGGATTTGGTTGCAGCAGGATTTGCTGAGTGTTGCTGAGCTTCCTTATGTACCCCACTCATGTTGTGCCTGGAATTCCTTTCTGTGGCTGGCATTCTTTGGGCCTAGTGTCAGGGGGTCAGCCACAGACTACCTGAGCAGCTGGCCTTAGCATATTGTAGATAGGCGCTCTCCTGTGCCACGCTGTCAGGACCACAGTGCCTGTGTGCAAATGAGATACCTGGCTGCAGATGACGGCGTTATGGTGACTGCGTTGGACCTAGATCTGCAGTGCATATGAGACCAGTCCTGTGTGCCTAGGCACAGGCCTGTTCCAGGCCTATCATGGGCCGTCATGATGACAGTCATTCCTGTTGGTATGGTGGCCGCCACCATCAGCACAGTGTGCTGATCAGGGGCACTGCCTTTATGTTAAGTAAAGTCCAGATTGTCTTTCATGTAGCAATATATTGCGATATGTCATGTGCTGTGACGGCACACGATTGTACACAACGCCCATTGCAGGCAACAATGCCAGCGTGCTGCGTGTTATATCACTTCATATCTCCCAACGCTCAATGGTCTACGTAAGTTGAACGCGGCGGAGAACTCTATGTTGCTGTGTAATAATCAGAATAGCTATTATGGAGACGCTGAGCTCTTCCACTCTACTGTCATGCTGGCTAATTGTAGCAGCTGTACAGCTTGCGGTTGATGTACAGCAGCAACTTCCTAAGCGTATGCTTGTTTTGTGTCATCGACCACTATGCTACAGACAACTTGAGAATTTTGATTGGGTGCAGATGGCTTTATGCATAAGCTCAAACATGCTTGACATGCTTGAGCACGTACTTCGTCCTTCAAAAAACCCTACAAAGGCAGTGACACTGGCTGCATGCTGTCTGCATCGTTAGTCTGTGCAAGATCGATTCTTGCCTCAACGTCCTGGTTGTCCGTCCTCTTTATCAGCCTGGATCATGCAGAAGATCTGTTTTGAACTGGGCAACCGCACTTGCTTGGCAATGCTTGGAACGGCACAGTAATTAGGTGATCAGGTACATGCGCGCATGTATGTGTTATTTAGTATCTTCACAAGCTCGAAGCGCCCCATCAGGTCGCTTGCTGCCAGGTTGACACATACACTTGCTGCTGCAGGGCCCTGAGGGTGCTCGACGAGTTGAGCCCAACTGCTGAGGAACCAAACATGAAGAGCCCCGATGACGCGCAGCAAGATACAACGCAGCACAGACACCCCTTTGCAGAACCAGCAGGCAGTTTGCCTGCTGGCCAACCCTCCAGCCCGCAGCACCAGCAACAGCCTCTGCTGCAGGCTGATCCATGCACAGCAAGCAACACACAACATGCTCCGCCCCTCATAGCATCTACAGTTACTCAAGCAACAGGGGGCACCTACGTCAATGGTGCTGCTGCAGCAGCAAGCAGCAGCCTGCTGCTGCCTCCTGTCACCAGCACCACTGCTACTGATACTGCTGCTGCTGCCAACCAGCAAGCAGCAGGCAGCCAGAGGCCGCCCATGGGCCTGCCACCTGTTGCTGGCCTCACCACAGCAACAGCAGCAGCAGCAGCAGCAGCAGGCAGGGAAGGCATGAAGCACTCCCTTTGCAGCTACCTGGGTCGGCTGCTGAACCCAGCGAAGCAGATGGTGATGCGCACTGCATCGGGGGCAGGCACAGCAGGCCAGGCAGGATCAGGCACAGCAGCAGCAGCAGCGGCAGGTGCAGCAGGGGCCTCTGGTGGAGGTCTGTGGGGCAGCAGGGGCTTTCCTGCAAGTGGCGGGCAAGCGCGAGAGGGGTTAACAACCCATGGGCAACAGCAGAGTGCAGCAGCAACAGCCACACCAACGAGCCGCATACCTGCAAAGCAGCCGCTGCTGATGCAAGGGGGCGATGAGCTTGTCGCAGGAGGTGAGCAGCAGCAGACCATGCAGCATACGCACAGGGCCAGCTGCCAGGGTGCTGCTGCTGCTGACCTGGCGCTGCCGCACCACCAGCGCAACAGCAGCAGCGAGCCACCCTCGCACAGCACACTTCACTTGGGCACAGCGCCGGCTGTTGCTGCTGCTGCCAGTGCAGTAGCTGTGCCTATTGCAAGCAAACCAGCAGCAGCAGACAGCCTGCCAGCACTCCCAGCAGCAGCAGCAGCAGCAGCAGCAGCAGCAGCAGCAGCAACCGCAGGCCCCCCAACCCTCAGGCTGGGGCCCAGCAACCACCCACGCAACAGCAACAGCAGCAGTCCAAGGCTGCAGCTTCATGATACATCACCAACCAGCAGCCTCCCTGCTAGTCCTGCAAGTGCTAGCCAGCCGTTCCTGCAAGCAGCCTGCAGTGGGGAGGATCCCGGCAGTCCTGCAAGCACCGATGGGCACGTCCTGCAAACTGCACGCAGCAGCAAAGGCCCTGATGTACCTGCAAGTCCTGCAAGGGGCAGCCCAACCACACTGCGTGACTGCAGCGTAGCTGATGGCGGCGGTGCTGCAGGCAGCGGCGGCGCCTTTGCAACCCGCATGCAGCACCAGAGCAGACAGCAGGGGCGGCAGCAGGGGCGGCAGCAGGAGCAGCATGAGGAGGAGCTGTACCAGGACCCCTGCCTCCACCACAGCCACCAGAGTCCCTATGTACCTCCGCTGTCCCTGCATCACAACCGCCACCACCAGCAGCAGCAGCAGCAGCAGCGGCAGCAGTGGCAGGCAGAGTGGCGCACACCGGCAACTGCAGCAGCAGGTGCAATGGCTATAACAACAGCAGCAGCAGCAGGAGCAGCAGCAGGCACAGGGCTGCTTGTGTCTGCGAGTGGTGTCTTGCAGGACACGACACAGTCACCCAGAGCTGCAGCAACCACAGACCCAACAGCCGTGCTGCCCTGCCTTGACGCTGCCGGTGGAGGAAGCAGTGGCTGTGGCGACAAGGACATGGCTGCTGCTGCTGCTGCTGCTGCTGCCTCCTCTGGTGATAAAGAGTGGCATGATGCTCCTGTCTTGTCACTGCCATGCACGCCGCGCAGCAACAGCGCAGGAGCAGCAGGATCTGCTGCGGCAGCAGGTGGCCCAGCAGGTGCAGCCGACCTGGGTGAGCTTGAGCCTGCTGTTACTGCTACTGCTGCTGCTGCTGCTGCTACTGCTGCTGCTGCTGCCGCTGCTGCTGCTGGGGAGGAGGTGTGGCGCACGCCCCGCTCACTTCTCACCCCCCGCGTACGCCAGCAGCAGCAGCAGCAGCAGCAGCAGCAGCAGCAGCAGCAGTCGATGGAAAGCCAAAGCGACCATCAGCAGGATGAGCAGCAAGAAGATGATGAGTTTCAGGACGCACAGAACGAGTTCAGCCCGCTGTCGCCCCTGCACATGCAGCAGCATGGCCCAGCACCAAGCTTGGCGGCGCTAGATGCAGCAGCTGCAGCTGCAGCAGAAGGAGACTTGGGCCATACTGCTGCTGCGCTTTGGCGGCAGCAGAATCGGGAGCAGCACAACCAGCAGAACCCCTACCAGCAGTTCAACCACGACCACCACTACAACAGGCTCAACCTGCAGCAGCAGTGGGAGTGGCAGCAGTACAACCAGCACTACAATGAGCAGCAGTACAGCCACTGCGATGAGGGACCTGAGGTGTCAACAGCAGCAGGAGGCAGGGCAGCTGGCAGGGCAGCTAGCATTGCTACTGCTGGCGGCCCCTTCAACGCAGCTGCACACAGCTTGCCTCAGCACGACTTCCTCATGCAGGGAAGCCAGCAGCAGCAGCAGCAGCAGGAGCAGCAGCAGCAGCAGGTGTTTACCCCTGGTCAGTCAGCCCTCCCCGCCTTCAGCAACAGCAGCGGTGATGGGCCGCTGCCCAGCAATGCGCTTGCCAGCTGGCCTGATTTGCCGCTGGGCCCGCAGGCGCGAGCTGCCGTCGGCCTGTCCCCGGTCTGCTCGGAGTTCCACAGGCCGGGCGCACCTGCTGCCAGGCAGCAGCAGCAGCAGCAGCAGCAGGAATGGCAGCAGCAGGAGTATGTGCAAGCAGGGTCAGAGGCTGGGCTGAGGGATGCTGGTGACGTGGGTGGGTGGTACAGGCGGCGGCAGTCGGGCTTTGAGCAAGTTGGCCTGCAAGACACCCACCAGCAGCAGCAGCAGCAGCAGCAAGAGTGGCAGCAGCAGCAGCAGCAGCAGCAGGAGCAGCAAGATGCTGGGGATGCTAGTGAGGAGTGGCATGAGCTTGAGGAGCTGCAGCTGTCACAGCAGCAGCAGTTGCAGTCACAGCAGCAGCAGCAGCAGCAGCAGGAGCAGTCACAGCAGCAGCAGGACGAGCTACAGCAGCCAGAGGAGCACATCCATGACCCACCTGTCCTGCCTGCACACTGCAGTGTTGCAGGGGCTCCCAGTGGGGCAGCAGCACCAGCAGCAGCAGAGCCGCCAACAGGGGTTGCTTCTGATGGCATGGCTGCAGCTGCAAGTGGAGATCCATGCAACCGCCATAGCATGCAGCAGCAGCAGCAGGAGGGGCCTGGGAGTGGAGTTCAACCGCTGCACGCGCAGCGCAGCAGCCACACCAGCAGCAGCATGAGCCAGGGCGGCAGCAAGGGTGATGGTGCTGTGCCTGCTGATGTGGCAGGAGCTGCTGACTCAGCAGCAGCTGCTGCAACTCCTGCAAGACCTGCTGCTGCCGTCTGTGATGCTGAGGCAGGGCAAGCAATCGCAGAAAACCGGACACCGATCACAGACAACAGTGGCATGTTTGGCAGTCCTGCAGTTGTAGCAGAAAAAGCAGCGGCAGCAGCAGAGGGAGGTGGCATCTCGCCAAGCCCCTATGGCCCAGCGGCAGGCGGACAGCAGCAGCAGCAGCAGCAGCGCGGCTATGCAGGACATTCAAAGCTGCTGCCGCTGCCACTGCATGTGCAGCACAGCTTGCCGCAGCACCCATCGCTGTCTGGCAACAGCAGCATGAAGGATCAGCAGCAGCAGCAGCAGCAGCAGCAGCAGCAGCAGCAGCAGCAGCGGCAAGAGCAGATTCCTGTGAATGCTGCAGAGCTTCTGCTGCACAGGGTACAGCTGCAGCTGCAGTTGTCCCAGCAGCAGCAGCGGCAACTGATGCCAGCACATGCTGCGTCAGTAGCAGCAGGGCCAGCAGCACCAGCACTGTGCACTGCACAGCCAAGTGCAGCAGCACCAGTAGCAGCAGCTGTGGCAACTGGAGTCACAGAAGCAGCAGCAGCAGCTGCAGCAGGTTCAGTTGGAGCAACAGCAGCAGCAGCAGCACCGCGAGTTGTTGTGGCTGCTCAACAGGCTGCTGCAGCAGAGGCAGAAGCAGTGCAAGCACCTGGGGAAGCAGTTGCACCCAAGGTCACATCATCAGCACCAGCAGCCGCAGCGCCAGCAGCAGCAGTTAAACCACCTGTGCCACCAGCGGCAACTGCTGAGGACAGGGCAGCAGCAGCACCAGCAGCAGCAGTAGTAGTGCCACCCAGCAGCAGTGCATTTAGAGTGCAATTGTCAGCACCGCCAAGAGCTGCAGCTGCTGCCGGCGGCGCTGCTGCTGCTGCTGCTGCTGCTGCTGCTGCTGCTGCTGCTGCTGCTGCTGCTGCTGCTGCCAGTACCAGTGAGCAGCTGCAGGATGCCCAACCGCAGTCTGCTGCTGTGCGTGTGCACGGCCAGCAGGCCCTGGCAGCTGGCAAGCACGATGCATTCCAGCAACTTGCAAGCAGCTTGGCAGGAAGTGTGACAACACCCACAGCAGCAGCTGCAGCTCAGCTGATTGGCCCTGCTGGCAGTGACAGTTTGGCTGGTGTGAGCAGGCATATGCAGCAACCTGCTGAGCACACACGGCAGCACAATGAGCAGCATGTACCGGCAGACGAGGCTGCTGCAACAGAGACAATGACTGTGTGCGATGCAGCAGCAGCAGCAGCAGCAGAGCCAGTGACAGCAGCTGCAGCAGCCACTGCAGGAGCTGCTGCGGAAGCAGAGCCCTTCTCCGCTGCTGGCAATGAAGCCGTCAGCGAATTGGGCTGTGCTGCTAGGCTTCAGCTGCGTCAAACTGCTGCCATTGACCAGCAGCAGCTAGGTGAGCCTGCAGCTGTCAGGCTTGAGCTGCAGCAGTGTTCCCGCACCTTGCTTCAGCCGGATGCCCTGGCAGATGAGGCGTGTGAGGGTCCGCAGCAGCAGCTGACAGACGGGGCTGATGCAGCGGCAGCAGATGCAGGGCTGTTTGCAGCAGCAGCAACGGTGGTCCGGCCAGCAGAAGAGCCCGGACCTGCTGCTGCAGATCCGTGCGCCGCGTGTCCTGCTGGCACTCCAGTGACTGCTGGCGTGGTGGAACGCGCCAGCAGGGCTGAGCTGCAGCAGCATGACGCCGGCCTGCAGCAGCAGCAGCAGCAGCAGCAGCAGCAGCAGCAGCAGCAGCAGCAGCTGGAGGAGTCAGCTGAAGGTCAGCCGCAGCTGCCTGACAACGGACATGTAGATGTGCGCATGGTGGCAGCACAGCCAGCGGCATCAGAGGCAGCAGAGGCAGCAGCAGTGTCAGCAGCAGAAGCCGGGGCGCCAGCAGCATCGCCAGCTGTACACCCTGAACACAGCAGCCTAGCCAGCCAGCCAGCTGCTGCAGGAGTGTGCTGCGGGCTGCAGCATCAGCAGCAGGCCGAGACCCATGCCACAACAGGAGCAGCAGCAGCAGATGCAACAGCACGCGCAGCTGATGGCGCTGCAGCGCAGACATGGGCGCTGCCAGCACAGCAGTCTCTTAGGGATGGCATGCCAGCCACAGCTGCTGCTTTGCGCGCCGCAGCAAGCCCTGGTGACGCATCATTGGGGGATGGTGTCCCCACTGCGGCTGCTTCAGCAGGCGCAACAGAGGCGAATGCAGCAGAGGATGATGGAGCAGGGCATGCAGCAGATGCCTGCGCAACTGCCAAAGCAGTTCTTACAATGTCAGGATCACCAGCCACGACATCTGCAGCTGCTGCTGTACATGCTGATGTAGCAGCAGCAGTGGCAGGTCATGCAACAGGTGAAGCAACAGCCGAAGAAGGCACCACTGCAGTGCCAGCCTCACCAGCTGTGGCAGACGTTGCTGCTACTGCAGCAGAAACTGCACCAGTGCATGCAGTCAATCCCCATTCCATCCCTGCGGAGCCACTTCCACCATCTGCTGCAGCTGCAGAGGTCAACGCAGCAGCGGCAGCGCAGACAGAAGGTGCCTACGCACCTGGCATGGCAATCACTACACGGGCTGCTTCACCAGCTGCAGCACACAACGCAGACACAGGGGCCACCACAGCAGCAGCAGCAGCAACAGCAGCAGCATGCGCAGCACATGAACCTGCGTTTCATGGGAGTGAGCTAGTGTTGAGGCTGCCTACTGTGGTGCAGCAGGTTGAGGATGGTACTCAGCCACCCACAGCACCGGTGTCACCCGCACACCATGCTGCTGCTGCTGCTGCTGCTGCTGCTGCTGCTGCTGCTGACACCGCAGCAGTGGCTATTGATATGCAAGCACTGGCAGAGTCGGCTTCACCAGCTGTTGCAGAAGTGGCCGCAAACGCAGAGGACAGCACAGCCGCAGCTGCAGCAGCTGTCTGGGGGGCGGAGACAACTATGGCAGCAGCAGCGGTTGCGCTGGTGCCAGCAGCTGCACAGGACGCTACAGCAGCAGAGTCAGCAGCTAGCGGCGAGGACCAAGTGAAGGTGGTGGCAGCGCCTTCAGGAGCAGCAGCAGGAGCAGCAGCAGTAGTGGCACAGGTGCAGGGCTACCAGCTGGAGCTTGCTAACCAAGCAGATGATGTGTGGCGCCAACAGTGCCAGCATTGCCTGCAGCAGGCTCCCCGGGTTGCGAAGATGCGGCAGCTGTGCTGGCAGCCCCTGCTGATGCTGCAGCAGGGGGAGAGGTACAGGAGGAGGCAGTGCAGGCACACGCAGCACGTGCGCTGCCATCTTGGGTGGCAGCAGCTGCGATGCATCAAGACGGCAGCTGTGCAGACAGAGGAGGAGCAGGAGCAACGGCAGCAGCAGGTCCAATAGTCGAGCCAGCAGTTGCTGCGCAATCTCCTGTAAGTGCGCCTGCGGTTGCCAAGCAGCAGCAGCAGCAGCAGCAGCAGCAGCAGCAGCAAGGTAGCCCGCTGCCTGCTGACCTGGCGGCGCTTGCTGCTGCTGTGCTGGCAGAAATCCCTGCGGAGCTGCTGGCAGCAGCTGAGCAACAGCAGCCAGCACAGCAGCAGCAGCAGCAGCAGCTCCACAGGCAGCGGGCTGCTGTCGAGCAGCAGCAGGTGTCAGCTGGCATATCTGGTGCAGCCCATGCTGCTGAGCTTGAGGCAGGCAAGAATGAGAGCACAGCAGCAACAGCAGCAGCAGCAGCAGCTGCAGCAGGGGCTGCGGGTGTTGATGTCATAGTGGCAGGTGATGGTGAGGTGCCAGCAGCAGCCTTACTGCTGCGGCCTGCAGGGGAGGCAGCAGTGGATGCAGCGGCAGCAGCGATGAGCAGTCCTGCAGCTGTCGGCGCATTCTTTGAGCCGACACCTCATGTCAGCAGCATTGCAGACACAGTGGGACGCAACGATGCAGCTACAGCAACATCAGCTGCAGCGACAGCATCACCGGCAGTTAGGCCTCCAAGCTTAGTCAACAGCGCATCGCAGCAGCCGTCCAAGCATCTGGGGCTTAGGAGCAAAGCAGCAGCAGCAGTCACTGCTGCCAGCGACACTGCAGCTGCTGCTGCACACGCTGTGCAAGGGCTAGCTAAGGTGCAAGGTTCGCCATGCCAGCAGCAGCTTACCCCACAACCCTCTCCTTTTGCCACGCCCAACCAGGCACAGCTGCAGGACAGCCTGGCAGCGGTAGGTGACATGGTGCAGCAGCTATGCTGCAGCAGCACCCCAGCACCTGGCTCCACACCTGTTATGTCACCTGCTGCTCCTGCTGCTACGGCGGTGGCGGCGGCGGCGGCACCTGCAAAAGTACCTGTAGCAAGCAGCATTGGGGCTCGCAGCGGGCTGGGGCAGCAGCTGCAGCAGCAGCAGCCGAGCTGGTTACGGCGTGCTGCAGCAGCCACGGCAGCTGCGGCTGCTGCTGAGGCTGCTGCACTACAGCTCGTGCCTTGTGAACAGCAGCAGGACCTTGAGGGAGTGCTGCAGTTGACAACAGGACATGCAACCAACATTGCAACGGGTGGGCCTGTGCAGCAGTCAGCAGAAGGGCAGCAGCAGCCGCATTGCGACCTGGGCATTAGTTTTGCACCAGCGCCAGACACTGCACACATGGCAGCAGCAGTGTCAGGCAGCGCAGCGGCAGCAGCGGTCGGCCAGCCCATCAAGTCATCAGCCTCAACAGGCATGGCGGCTGATGACAGGGCACCACTACAAGCAGCAGCAGCTGGAGAGGTGCCAGCAGGCAATCTTGTAGATGCAGCAGTAGCAGCAGCAGTATGCGCCGACCGCAATGTGCTGAGTCAGTGTGCAGCAGCAGCTGGCATGGCGGGGCCAACAGGCTTAGCAGTGCCAGCAGCTGCAGCAGCGTCAGGCCATGCAGCTGAGACGGCTGCAGTTGCTGCTGCTGGATGCTCAGGATCAGGCCCTGCTGCGCATGGTGTCATGCACTGTGTGCTTGTTGGCAATGCAGGTCAGTACCAACAGCAACAGCAGCAGCAGCTGCAGGAGCAGGAGGGTCAGCAGGAAATGCAGCAGCAGCAGCAGCAGCAGCAGCAGCAGCAGCTGCAGCTGCTAAGGAGCCCTGCTGAGCAGCAGGCAGCAAGCCCCACCCACAATTTACAGCAGCTCTCACTCAAGAACACACCAGACCTGCCCAGGACAGGCTTTGGTGCAGGGACGGGCTTCCTTGCAGCAGCAACGTCACTACCAGCAGCAGCACCAGTCACAGAACAAGGTTCAACTATAACAGGGAAGTCCCAGCCCAGCATGGGTGCAGCTGCTGCACCAGTGCGCAGCAATGGTGTGGTGCCTCTTGGTGATGCGGATGCGGCTGCTGCATGCGAAATCGGCGTCGGCATCACGCTGTCGCCAGCTGCCAGCACGCCTGGTCAGCCTCACGCGCTTCCCCTGGCCGGTGTGGACAATTCAGCTGAGCAGGGCAATGACACAACCACAGCTGAGCTTGCTGCTGTAGGCCGCGTTGCTGAGTCAGCTGCTGCAGCAGCTTCTGCACAGCCAGAAGGTGCAGCAGCTGGCTGGCTGGTGGCTGACGAGGCAGACTCACCAGGGGTGTCTGTGGCAGCAGCACAGCAGCCGGCAATGGAGCTCAGTAAGGACACGCCAGCGCGCAACGCAGCAGTACCAGCACAGCAAACGCCTCAGGCGCAATGCGCTGATGCTGGGGAGTGTCGACAGCAGCAGATCCAGCCGCAGCAGCGAGGGAAGACAGGAGCAAAGGTGCTGGGGGTGGGAGCACGGCAGCTGATCTTGGCTGACCTGGCTGGGTGGTTTGCAGCGGGGCAGGAGCAGCAGCGGCAGCAGCAGCTGGAGGCGCTGGCAGTAGTACGGCAGCAGCAACAACATCAGCGTGATAGCAGCAGCTCGAGGAAACGATGCAGAAAACATGAGGGTGCAGCAGTGCTGGGGCTGGGAGAGGCTGCCGGTGGCGTGAGGGCATCAGGAGCCACTTGTGACAGTGGTAGGCAGCAGCAGAAGAGTGGTGTACTATCCGTTGACATGCCAGCAGCAGCAGTTGCAGCAGCCCAGCCAGTTGGCAAGCGACCTAGGCTTGCAGTCAGTGCTTGCATGTCAGCTGTTATTGCTGCTGCAGGGGGCAGTGAGCTGGGCGCTGGCGCTGGGTCTGGTGATCGTGCTGCGCATCAAGCTATGGTGCTGCCGCCACCTGCTGTGCTCCCAGGATTCCTCAGTGCATTAGAGTTCCTTGGTGTCAGTATTGCTTGATGCCCCGCTGATATATTCAGATTGGCCTTAGACAGGATGTGCACATTGAGCGGTTTGCTGGCAGCTGGCACCATGTCGCAGGCAAGCAGTGATGCTGTCCTGTACAACCACAGCATGTTGCTGATGTTCACGCGCAACTCATGGCGTGTGCAGCAGCACTATCCAGTACGGTGCCGCACGTATGGCAGAGCCGGCCGTGCTTGGTTAGCCTCACTGTTGTTCCTTGATTTACCGCAGTTCGCTTGTACTGGACTACGTTGTGCCTGATATAGTGGCAGGTGCACCACCAACAACTCAACGACTTATTACGGCATTGTGCCTTTGAACCATTGCCGAGAGCTCCGCAACCTCCAACTGTACAGCAGACACATGTGTCCACCCGGAGGCAGACCCTCAGTCCTTGTTGTCTTCGGTTTCTGTTGCTAAAGCGATCGATGCAGCGGACGAGTTCTTCTCTGCTTATTCTTCTTTTTTTCTGATGACGATGATATTTTCTATGAGGTTTCCCCCCCCCCAATGAGCCTCGAGAGCTCTCGTTGGCTCCTGAATGGGGTCCCACTCCTTGATGGGTGGAGCATGTAATGTAATGTAATGTATTGAGTCACAAGACTGCATGGCTGCCGCCGTTGCTGAGTCAATGATGGTCATGGGGGTTTGGTGCTCCCATTTTGCCAGCAATGTACATTATGTGTATAATGCACATGTGAGTGACACGTTCAGTGCGCCGTGCTTACACGTGAGTGCTCACAAAGCTGCATGCTAGTACCGTGCCCTGTTACAAAGCTAAGCATAATTTGTTGCGCAGGGTACATGAAGGCAGCTATTGACTACACCGTGCATGGCCATGTAGCTGCAGCTGTGGCCTGTGCACGTGTACACTTGCAAAATCTCATCGTGACGTGCATAGAAAAGTGTGTGATAGACAAAGTACATGATGCATTTGGCATGTACTGAATGCAAGTGCCGTTTCCCTTCACATGGTGCGCCATGTAAGCCTTTCCCCCCTTTGGTTGTGGAGAGACATTTTGGACCCCATGAGCCTTGTTTGGCTCCTTTCTGAGTTCTGAGCTCTCTGAGCTTGTTGAGGTTGCGGCTTCTTTCGGTTGATGGTCTTCTTTTGAGTTTTGTGGACCCCATGAGCCTTGTTTGGCTCCTTTGCGGGTGGGCCAGTGGCCCTACTTTGGTAATTCGGTAATTCGGTAAGGGTGCGCTGACCCAAACATCCCTTTCCCCTGACACATGTAGCGCGCCACATGAAGGTTGGCATCGCTGATAAATGGCATGTGTAGCTCAGCTGATGACACCATTCATGGTGTTATATTGCCCCAGCGTTGGAGGTGTTTGCATGTTAACGTGCACAACAATGAGGGTATCAGCACATGTTCAACAAGACGGTCAAGTATCCAAGCAGGGGAAACAACAGAAAAAAGCCAGAGCCTCTGACCCCCTCATGTCAACATTTGAGCACCAATGTTACACAAAACCACGCTTTCTTAAATGCAAGTCATACATTCGCCATGTAGATGGCATACATACCATCCATGCATGAGAGAGGCTAGTAAGCAAAACAACTGATCAGTGCCTGAGGCACATACTACGATTGTAACCATATACCCGAATACCAAATACTAAAGTAGGGCCTGAGTCCCGGTCAACATGTACTGCACAGCAGAAATGCACATGCCAAGACTGCAGCATTGAAGCTGCAGCAGCACACATAAAGCATGATTTAGCACACATCCAGTGCACAGGCACCACATGCAGCCCGTTGCTTTCTGCAACCACACCAAAGCATAAGTTCTGACCCACCATGCAATGAGCCCCTACAAACATGCAGTTACTGTTTCCAGCAGCCTGCAGCCCGGCAGCCAGATGCCCTCAATGCACCAAGCGGCAGCAGCCCACTTGACCTCGCTTGCTACTGTAGCAGTGGCTGTCACAACAACTGAGCTCGGCCAGACTCTCACAGAGTGGCTGCAACCTAGTTGCTGATAGCATGCTGTGCGACACCACAACACAGAACAACAGACGCTCAGGCAAGCAAGGCGGAGCCGCCGCTGCAGCGCATGACAAACATGCGGCTAAATCGCCACTTGCTTGGACGTCTGCTAACTGCCGCCTCACATTATTTCAGACCTGGCAGCCTTGCTTTGAGGGCCTCTGTGATGTCACCTTTGCAGACATAATCTCTCAAATGGTCGCCGCGACGGCCGATCTTGGACATGTAGGTAGTGAACAGCTTCCAGAGGTCATCCAGCATCTGCGCCTCGCTTGCCTTGGCAGCTTCGGCTGCCTCCAGCTGGGCACGTGCCTCTTTTTGCTCGAGGGAAAGCTGCATTATCAAGCTGTCCCTTTCCATGCTCAAATGTTGGTTTCTGTCCTCCTGGTCCTGCAGCTCCTTCTTCACATCTTGCAGTGCCGCACAGCTGGGCAGCTGGACTGCGGCACAGATGTCATCCGCCAGCTGTGTCGGGTCAAAGTGATTGTAACCCATGTCTGGGTTGTAGCCGTCACAGAAGTTCGTGTACATGTCCCACGCATGGTCCAGCAGGCCATACACCTGTGACAGTGGCACACGCAAACCATGGTCCGCTCAGCTTGACCACCAGGTTATGAGTCAATCACACAATCAGTCTTTCCGCCAGGCCCTTGAGCCATGGTGACAGGCGCAGCACGTGCACTATATGGCGAAAGCTTTGCAAAGCACATTGTGGTGGCTGTCTAGGGCTTGTCTAGGCACACGACCACTGCCAGAGTCTGGCTTCGGATGCACATCTGAGGCTTGCGGCAGGTGATTCAGTTGCTGGACCTGACCTAAATCTGGGTGACTCCACCATGATGACAGGTGCATGTTGCAGACCACCACTGCAGACATTGCAGTGGCTGTATGATGACAGCTGCTGCACCACCCACCCCGTCACCAGTCAGCAGCCCTGCCAGCTGGTCGAGGCCATCACATGCAGTGGCCCCGGGCGCGGTGCGGTCGCTGCGCGTTTGCAGCAGGAAGGGAAGCTCGCAAGCAGCCGGCCTGCGTCGCCCGCACAAGCAGATGATGGTAACAAAGCAGGGCACCATTTTTTTTCACAACGGCCCGCTGAGCAGACTTTGGCAGCCGCAACCAGCCGGCGGTCTAAACTGCTGAGGTCCTCAAACTGTACATATTGTGACATGGTGTGAAGACTTGCGGCAGGCTGCAAGTTGCTGACTTTGCATTTGCGACGTACAGGCAATGTGTGCTTCACAACCATGCGCATTGGGAGCATTGATGTCATTGTTACTGTATATAGCATTGTTTTTGTTTGTACTAGAATATATATGTTCTGTTATAAGCAACAC
This sequence comes from Scenedesmus sp. NREL 46B-D3, assembly GCA_014080715.1. Classification (NCBI taxonomy): domain Eukaryota; kingdom Viridiplantae; phylum Chlorophyta; class Chlorophyceae; order Sphaeropleales; family Scenedesmaceae; genus Scenedesmus; species Scenedesmus sp. NREL 46B-D3. The sequence goes on along the minus strand of JACERP010000404.1, from coordinate 10,013 downwards.
TGTTGTGCTTGTGGAAGGCACGCAGTTCACCAAGGGTGTGCTCAGGCTGTATAATCAGCAACGGTCCATCACGTATACTGCAACTTTGTGCATCAGCGGTCAAACAGCCCACATCCGTGCACAGCCTGCATCCGTGCACCATAAACCATGTTGTCACTGTGATAGTGCGCCAATCAGCCTGCAGTTGCCATGCAGGTTGGCAGTGTGACTCCTGCACACCCAAGCCGTCCGATGGCGGCACCCTGTGAAAACTCACTTGACCGTGGTTAGTCCATGCACATACGCGCGTGGTGTTGCCAGCATATCTCGCACCAGTTGGCAGCAATCCTCGGCCTCCGCAGCAGTCATGGTGTCCGCCTTGCCCACGACGGGCAGCAGCGCAACATAGCGGCTCAGGCCTGCCATGAGCACCAGGTCCAGCTTGGAGGCGCCGTGTGGGGCAGGAAGTACAGGCAGGCGGTCACACTGTGCGCAAGAGAACCACACACCAGGGACCTGCAGAAACAGACGAGTAGCAGCAGCAGATGTGACATTGAATTGCGAGAAAAGCAGACCTCGAGATGTAAGTGCTGAAAGTATGAAAATGCTTCAATAACCTTATGCACGCATCGTTGCAGCAGTGTGCAAAGCAGTGCTTGCATGAAGCCAACAATGTTTGGGAGGTTCCCAGAAGCCAATCAGTACCAGTTGATGTGATTGTGAAGGCTGAACCCCTGGCAGCAGCAGGTCATGCGATGAAGTTCATCGAGGCTTTTGGAAAGCCTCTCAAAACCTGCTACCTTCAGCAGGATAAAGCTCTGTCAACCTCACATGACCTACATAGAGCAGGCATAAAGCTGCTTGTCAGTCATGTGTGGCAACCCACTTTGGCATGCCCCTGCTGCCATGCAGCTGGTAGAAGTCTTTCTTTTGCTGCTCAAAGATGTAGGTTAGCAGCATCTTCAAGTAGGCAGCTGGGTCAAGGGTAGAACCGTAGCCAGGGCAATCCTGCAGCAGTGACAGCAGCAGCAGCAGCAGCAGCAGCAGCAGCAGCAGCAGGAGCAGCAGCAGCAGCAGCAGCAGCAGCAGCAGCAGCAGCAGCAGCAGCAGCGACAGCACAACCTGTGCTGAGAGAGACTTCAAGCAACACCAATGCCAACCCATTGGTTGCAGGCACAGGCTGTTGCACATCTCAGGGTATTAAATTTTAGGGTTCAACCTACGGCAACTGTTGCACCAGGGTCAAGAAGCTCGTCTCTGCAAAATCATCATGATATGTGGGAAACATATAGGATCAAGCAGTCCGGTGTTGGCTGGACGCTCAAATACTTGCACATTTTCCACTCACTTGCAGCCTGTACAGCAGCTCCCTGCCAGCCTCGGGCACCGAGATGGGCCCAATGGTGGCCAACTTGTCACGCTGATCAGCAAGAGAAAGCGCTGCATGGGGGTAATCGGGGGTGATGCCTGACATCTTCCAGGATGATTTTAACTCTTCAGGCTTTGTACCAGGACCTCCTGCTGCTGATTCTGCTGCTGCTGCTGCGTCAGGGTTTAGCATCTTGATGAAAGCGCTGATGAAGCTGCTCTTGCCAGAGCCACTTGCACCGCACACCAACAGGTTGACTGGTGTGCTGATGGGCCGCATGCTGAGCTTGGGTTTGATGGACGTCATACTGAGCTGCTGCCGTGAAGCCTGAGCTGGGGAAGGAACTCGATGATAGTGTTCGTTTGCGAGGTGCTGGACGTTCGCACAGGTACCAGTGTGACCGTGCACTGCAGCGGTGCTGCTGGACACGTTGCGACCTGGAGCAGGCAGACAGCTTAAAGTTTTGTTATATTGCAAACAATTTCTGCCATTCCGCATCGACAATGTGGCGACATCAGCTGCACTCACCGGCAGGGGAACTGTGGCTGGACGCGCTGGAGCAGGCAGACCGTGGGCTGCTCGGACCAGAAACAAGCTCGTAATCGCTCATCCTGCTTAGCTGAATACGACAGCTGTGGCTGCAGGTGATGTTGCAGATCCTCATACTGACAGCAGCGGGCACGGATAAGCATCACGCCCAACAACCCTAACTAAATGCAAACAGCAGGCAGCACCGCAGTGTTCTGTATGTTCAAGGAATGTCTTCTTTGAAATGTGACGGCTGGGCAGCTGCAGCGCATGCAGAGGAGACTAGGGTGGCCGGGTCTTTGCCAGAAGCCTCATATGCGCGGCTGAAGGACGTGTGGCACTCCCTCCTACGCATTGTCCAACAGACCGTACACCTGCAGCAGCGCCAATCAGTGCGGCACACAGTTACCAACGGGGTAAAGAGCATTGCACTGGCAGCTACTAGCTACCAGCACTTGCAGCTACTAGCATAGTATGGGTTGGACCACCCCAGCCATCGTTCCCTGTCGTTCAGAGCCACACCTATTTAACTTGTTATGCCTGCGGCACTGCGTGCAGTTGACATGTTTAGTTGTTGTGATAGGCTGCCGTTTGCAGCAAGCACACTTCTGACCAGCCAACCTTGCCTGGCATTGTGTTTCGCGTACCTCGTCCCCTGTCAGCAGCTCAGCCAGCTTGTTGAAGCCAGCTCAGCCAGCACCTGCTGCTATATCTGGTGCTGTGATGTCAGTGCAGCGTGTGTGCAGCAGTAGGGGCACTTGGCAATCACCTGGCCTGCAGCAGGTTGAGCAGCAGCAGCAGCAGCGGGGTGGGTGGTCAGGTGTCAAAATATGACATGCACGATGCATTGTATATGCATCATGTTGGGCAGCCAGCATGCCTGGCTGCCTGACTCTGGATTGAGACAACGCCCACTAAGCAGGACTGACAGCGTACGCGCACATCGCGTCTAGCCGCTGTTTAAGGCACTGTCCTGAACTGCCCTGCTGATTCTGCCAAACTTGACATTTGTTGTGAGAGGGGGCTGTTGTCTTGGCTTGTCGCAAACAGATTTCCCGATTGACGTTATGGGCAGCAGGCCTGGTACAAACTCTGCTGGGCGAGCCATTAACCCTTGAACTGCCATGAGGCAGTCCTCAGCCTCCGCAGCAGTCATGGTGTCCGCCTTGCCCACCACTGGCAGCAGGGCAACATGCCTGCCCAGGCCTGCCATGAGCACCAGGTCCAGCTTGGAGGCGCCGTGTGGAGGCAAGAAGTACAGGCAGGCGGTGACGCTGTGCGCAAGGGAGCCGCATGCCAAAGACCTGATTCTCAAAACAACATCAGCAGCAGCAGCAGCAGCAGCGGCAGTGGCAGCAGCAGCACACCATGCATGTCAGGTGCGTGTCATGCGTCAACGGTTTCACTGTCACGGTTGCAATGCGATGCCAGGTTCACGTGTGTGTTTTCAGCACTGTGGAAGCATACTGTGCCAGGCTGAGCAGCATGTTGATGCCAGCTAGTGGCAACACTCAACCACTGGCTTGCAGCAAGTCGCTTCATCCGCGTTGAGAATTCTACTCGTAGTACGGTGCACATGCAGCCTGTTCAACTCACTTGGGCATGCCCCCTGCTTCCCTTTAGCTGCTTGTGGTCCCTCTCCGGCTGCCGAAAGGTGTAGGTCAGCAGCGCCTCCAAGCAGCCAGCAGGGTCGAGGGTGGCACCATGCCCAGGACAATCCTGAAGGAGCAGTTGCAGAACAGGAGCAGTGCATCTTCATCGTTATATTTGTTAGCATCAGCAGCATCAGCAGCAGCTGCGGCGGCGCCGGCAACAATGATTCTGAAACTGGTGGCAACACGTAGCTGCGGGAAAAAATAGGCGTCACAGCACCTCTCTCTCTCTCTCTCTCTCTCTCTCTCTCTCTCTCTCTCTCTCTCTCTCTCTCTCTCTGAAGTTATGTGTCACAACTTCTATGTCATGTTTTCGAAGGCTAGCAGGTGCAGTTTGTGCTGAGGGCTGCGATAAGCACGTCGTGATCATCTGGCTTTACAGCACACTTAAAAGTGTACTTTCAAGTGTACAAATATGTGATGAAATAAAGTACCAACAGTGTCTGGCTGCAAAGCAAGCGCCGCACCTGCAGCCTGTACAGCAGCTCCCTGCCGGCCTCAGGCACTGAGATGGGCCCAACAGCAACAGCAAAATCATCAGCGTCAGCCAGCAGCACTGCGTGGGGGTCAGCGGCAGGGCCACTGCCTGGCACCTTCCAAGTCTCTGCATACGAGTCAGCCTCTGTGCCATAACCTGCTATTGCTGCTGCGGCATCAGACATCAGACTCACCATCTTGCTGAAGTTGCTGATGAAGCTGTTCTTGCCAGAGCCACTTGCACCGCACACCAACAAGTTGACTGGTGTGCTGATGGCACGCATGCTCAGCTTGGGCTTGACTGATGTCATGCTGTGCTGCTGCAGCTGCTGCGGCTGATGATGCTGGTACTGCTGTGTTGAAGCTTCGCTGTTGTTCTGGTTGTGCTGAGAGCGTGCCTGCTCAATGGGCCCGGCGTTCCTCCAAGTGCCGGTGCCACCGTGCACTGCAGCGGTGCTGCTGGACACGCTGCGACCTGAAGCAGACGTCCAGCGCCATCAAATGTGGCTATTATGCTTCAATCACAAGACAGTACACAATACAGTAGTACAGGACTGAACCCTGCCTCAGGCACTAGCCCAGCGAGCCGTTGTTCCGCTCATGAGGGTTTCTTGTAATTGTACCCAGTTGTCGCTTGGGGAATACTGAATGTTTGTTACATCATGTTAGTTGCCACTGCGTTATCACTACTAGTCCGTTTCAGCCTCACTCCTATGACCCCTCCACTTCCTCCCAGCAACACAGCAACTTCCTGTAATGTCTTCCCTCCTCAGAGTCTTGGTCAGGTTCGTCAGCCTTGATCTTCTAAGTCTTGGACCTTCCACCGTTGACAGTACCTGCTGACCTGGGTAACGACAATTAGCAATGCCTTGATCCTCTATATGATGTAATAATACGTACTTCCATATGCCACTGTACCAACCAACCCACACTGCTGATACGGGCCCCTGATTTGCGATCCGAACCTCGTGGGCCCTATATCACCAGATGAGTTGCAGCAGCACCTCCCGTACATTTATCCTAACACTGATCCTCATGCATGTCACTACGCACATATGCATTGCTATACAAAGACGGATATGTCACAAGGCACGATGCAGCAAATGCAACACCCACATCGCTACAATAAGCTCAGCACCAGTCCGTATGCCTAGCCACTGATCATATCACTGATATTGCATGCATGCACTGACACCCGGCCACAACTAGGCGCTAACGGCACTCCACATGCTGACCTGACCCCTCTTACACGCACATTCTATCTTCTTACTTGCAACATGCCCACTACGTCAAACCCCATGCTCCCCAAGCCACACTCACCGCCGCCGCCGCTGCAGCATGCTGGTGGACGCAGTGAACAGCTGCTGAGGGCTGGTGTACAGGTACGCACGGACAGCGTCAGACTTCCACCGCCCCATGACTTGAATGAGCCTAGTGTGCACACCCACGTTGGCTGTGTGCGTAGCACCGCCTCGGCGCAGAGAATGCGCCGCATACATGCTAGCAGCAGGAACACCAGCCTGCACCAACGCCTTCTTCAAGCGCGGACCCACCGTGTTTTTGCTGAGGCGCGACCGGGAGGTTTGGAACGATGTGAACACCGCACCCACCGCGGCGTCGCCACCTGCCAACTGTTGCAACGCCCGGAGCATCACGGCTGGGCGGATGCTGTCCTCAAACCCCGAGCCCAGAAACACCCATGCCCCAGCGCCCGGATCAGTCTTGGATTTCGGCAAGTACAGCATGACTCCCCCCCCCCCCCCGCTGGTGAAATGCACGTCCTCCCAGTCCAAGCCCACAATCTCCGAGCTACGCAGTAGCCCAGCCCAGCCCACCACAAACATAGCGGCATCCCGCACCGCAACAAACCTGCTGCTGCTGCAGCTACTGCTGCTGCTGCTGCGGCTGCTGCTGTTGGTGCCGCTCAACACCCCCAAAACATCCACCAAGTCTTCCGCTGACAGCGGCAGATTTTGCTGCTGGTCACGCACAGCCAGCCTGCACGCAACCTTGAGTGCCTGCTGAACCTCCTGCGTTTCCAACTCCTCCCCACACTGCCACACCTGCCGTGCCCACCGGCGCAGACTCGCCATGGTTACTGCGATGGTCGATAGCTTATAGTTGGCTGCCACCATGCAGGCAATAAACTCCGCCACAGCTGCTGAGCGCGGCTGCATGCTCTTACCCGCTATGTGGCAGTAACGCTGAAATCGCTGCACTCCAGCGTCATACGTCACTTGCGACGAGGGAGCTACGTCAGACGCCATGAAGTCCAGCATTCCCTGCTGCACTTGCTGAACAAAGTCATGCGTCCACCCGGTCGTGGGCAGCAATGGCCGGAGCCGCTGCCGTCTAGCGGCGGCACACTGCCCCATGTATGTAATGCAATCTGCATCAGTTAGGCAGCGGCAGAGAGGGTGGGGGGCGGGATTTAAGCGCAAGGCTTATAAAGATGCTGACAACGAGAGAAGCGATGACTTGCATGCACAGGCCAGCAGCCTGTATAAATGCAACCAATGTGTTGTGTGACAACGTCACATAACACACGCATCAAATCCCGCAGGATTTGTACAATGTAACATGCAGCTGAGCGACAACCACGCTTTCACTACAGCCCTGTGAGTACAGGGCTTATGTGAAAGCTGCATTTTCTTCTTCATTGTTTGGGCGATCATAACCACCCGCACAAATCCGTCAACTCCAGTTGCTTTTCAGCCCAGCCACGGGCGGTTGGACCGGGATTCGAACCCGGGTCTCCAGCATACCATAAATAATGCAACGCAAGCCCTCTCACGTCACGACTTCAGCTGCACTCACCGGCAGGGGAACTGTGGCTGGACGCGCTGGAGCAGGCGAACCGTGGGCTGCTCGGACCAGAAACAAGCTCGTGATCGCTCATCCTGCTCAGCTGAATACGACAGCTGTGGCTGCAGGTGGTGTTGCGGACTCTCACCTTGACAGTCACAGGCACGGATAAGCGTCACGCTTAACAACCCTTACCTGCTGCACTTAGCAGATGGCACTGCGGTCATCTGTGAGGCAGTGCACACGGTGGTGTCAAGAACGAGATGGGTCGCAGCAGTGTCATGCAGTGCATCGGAAGATTACAACCTTACAACCGGCACTGGAATGGAACAGCAGCAGGTCTGCTCATATCAAATAGCGCAGTGTCGCCACTGGTAGGCTACGCGTTGTACATTGTAATACGGCACCTTGAAAATACAACGACTACTGGTCAGGCCAGACCACCCTGATACTTGCCCCCCCTGGCCAGCCACTGATTTTCACTCAGTGCATGATGGCGCCTATACGTTGCCAAATACCAAATACCAAAAACCAAATACCAAAGTACGGCCACAGGCCCACCCACTAAGGAGCCAAACAAGGCTCATGGGGTCCCACAACAGCCAAGGAGTACCAATCCAACCAACTAATCCGAGGCCTCAACAAGTTCTGAGGATTCTGTCTCTGAGGCACTAGTGTCACTGGGGAGCACAGCAAGCGCCATAGCCGGATCATTTCAACCAGGAGACAATAATAGATATAAGCAGCAACACTACTCTGCCTCTGCTGCATAAAGTTAGCCAAACACCGTCCAAGAGGGCTCACAGCTGGGCTCTGCCACCCTCCAAAATCAGCAAATAGTCGCCAGAAGCGATCACGAACAACCTAATATGCGTCACATTCAAACACAAAGTGGAACTCACCCTCAACTTGGCCAGCACCGCACCGAGAGCACAGTCGCTGTTGCCTGGGTAGCAGAGAGTTATCAGCCCTCTCCCACCGACCAGTAGCCACGCGCAAGTCATGCGCACCCAGACGAAAACGCATCAAAGATGCCAGGTGCATCTTGTTTAAGCCAGCTGTGTTGTGCACATAATCTGGACACCAACTCAATGGTTTCGTCAACTCAAGCTCATCAAAAGGGGAGCACGCAAACCAGTTCTCATAGGTAGAGTGCATGACAGTATCAGACCCAGCCACTCTGGGGTTGGCTGGCAAGTCTTGCCACTGCTGGTACAACCATGCTTGGAAAGCACTCTGTACATTGCTCAAATCAGAGGCATCAAGGTTGCAATGACCAGGTTGTGAAAGGACACAGCACGGCATGCAATGGTTGTGAAAGGAAACAGCACTGCAATTGTGTGCACTTGAGCCGAATTGATGCTAATGTAGCCTACTAGTGTCAGCCCAGCCGACCCACCATCGTTGATTACAGTGCAACCTCATAGGACAGCCTAGTGGAACCAAACACATCTAAAATGCAACAATAACAGCAGCTAGGCATAGGAAGAACAGAGGAAATGAAAGCACAAATGCACTGTTGCTGTGCAGTTGCAATGGCTGCCATGAGAGTCTCAGCAAGTTGCAGGCACCACCTTGCATTACTGCAAAACATTATTGTAAAATAACGGATTTAACGGCTCCTGGGCTCCAGGTAAATGCAAAACGACATACCTTCATCATCATCATCATCATCATCATCATCATCATATTACCCATTCAAGCCATAGCATCATACCTTCAAAGCCGATGGCGCTGATGCTATGGCTTGAATGGGTATTATGATGATGATGATGATGATGATGATGATGATGATGATACCTTCAAAGCAATGCTTGACCAGGAGCGGCCCGCTCAAGCTCTCCTGGTGCTCCGAGTTATTGTGTTGCGGTGCATCGATGCAATATCGCATTACATGACTGTGTTGTACTATAGCTATACAAAAGACTACACAAATGATGTGCAGACATGCACACAGGCAACCATAAACCTGCTTGTTGTGCACCATGCCCTGCTGCCAGCTGGCATGACATTGACAACATACAGGCTGGGCAAGTGCAATACCAAGGAGAGTATACTATAGAAGAGATGATAATACCGCCCGGTTATGGCCGACATGACACGATGATGCAGAGCACCTGGTACATGTACAGATGGTGCAGCTGCTCACACCAACACCCACACCTGGACATCTGCATGCCCACCCACACCTGGACATCTGCATGCCCACCCACACCTGGACATCTGCATGCCCACCCACACCTGGACATCTGCATGCCCACCCACACCTGGACATCTGCATGCCCACCCACACCTGGACATCTGCATGCCCCCCACACCTGGACATCTGCATGCCCACCCACACCTGGACATCTGCATGCCCACCCACACCTGGACATCTGCATGCCCACCCACACCTGGACATCTGGACACCTGGCCATCTGGCTTGCCCTGCCCAAAAGGTTATTGCACAACCTGCATCTACCTATGAAAGTCGGCTGACACCACACAAAACAAGTACCAGCTGTACGCCACCTCAAGCCCTCGTCGCTCACAACTCACACCACCACCAGGTGATCCCTAACGCTGCCACAACTCTCGCAAGCCCATCACTGGCTGTGCCCATCACGGCAGACCTAGCCATCAGCGCTGATGTACGTGCCGACGTCAGGCACAGCAGCAGTGACAGTTGGCGCGGGAAGCGTCATCACGCCCGACTCCATGAACCTTGCACTGAAGTAGCCGTCGTCCACCCCGAACTTCACCATCGCCGCCGCGCCCCAGCGCTGCTGGATCTTCTCAAAGACCCAACGGGGATCCAGACCCCTGCTACCCCTGCTCCCTGCTGCTACTGCCACCACTGCAGCTGCCGACACTGCTGCTGCTGCTGCTGCTGCTGCTGCTGCTGTCGGTGGCATTGCTACCCTCCTCGTAGTTGCGCCGATCCCAGGCTTGCCGGATCAGGTTGATCATGTGCTGCCGCAGCGCAGGCTCGCAGGGCTCAGCCACGAAGCTCGCCACATCCGCCGCGCCGCGCGCGTTGTGCAGCGCACGGCCCTGCCCGCAGTGTGAGAGGCTGTTGGGGAACATGTTGGCGTGCTCCACAACAGAGAAGTCGCCGCTGGACAGCAGCAGGTAGTCAAACCAATTGCTGCTGCTGGCAGCGTCCAGCGCCGTGCCGACCTCAGTGCTTGCTGCTGCTGCTGCTGCTGCAACCGCGTCGC
>JACERP010000403.1:0-66701 GCA_014080715.1 Scenedesmus sp. NREL 46B-D3 | reverse complement strand
TGCCATGGTTGTTTTTTGAAGCTCGTTCTGTAAGCCGTGGATCGTCTCTGGGGTGCCAAAGCCGTGCAGTGCCACGTCTGCTCCGGCACCAGCCAAGGCACGTGCCATCGCCAGCCCGATGCCACTAGTCGATCCAGTTACCAAAGCAGCTTTCCCTGCGAGCATGCCTGCCGCCATGGCTGCTGTGGCACAGAAGTTTACGCAAGTTTGTTTGAAATGCGGGAACGGCACACAGTCAGCAAAAGAGCCAACACAAAGCGAAACGAGGTTTAATGCTGCTCTACAGCTGTTGAGCCATGATGCACAATACAACTGCCACAACGTCGCTGAGTCACCTTGTCAGTTCACTCTTTGACATGTCGTAGGTGTGACATCTGGGCAAGGGTTTGCTGGCCCGCAAAAGAAAGCACCATGCCTGCCAGTGGCACAGTGCTGCCAGCACACCAGCTGGCACGATGTCAGGGAACATCCACATCGTGAGGCAACAACCGCGCAGGCAATACCACACCGCACCAATCTTCACTTTGAAGTGGTCGAAATCGACCAGAGGAGCCTGCACCCAGACCTACCCGTCCTTTCGCCGGAACAAAGCACAAACAATGCAGAATACAATGTGCCTTGAGCAGGCGCCTGGACACACCGCTTCCACAAAGTTAACAGCATGCGCCTGACAACAGAATATGCACTGCGCAAGAAACACAGGCTGCACGTCAACTCCTTGCTCTGCACAAACCGCATTCAGCTGCTAAGTTATTCATGAGGCCTCAGCCAGCTGAACTGAGCAAACACCTTCGGCAGGCTGACACTGTCGACACAGACCACGACATCATACAAGGGGCCAGAACAGGTGTGACGCAAGCAAAAAAACCACCCACATTCCTCACACATGCAAAGTTGGTTTGCTGCTATGTGCGTTCCTGTTTCCACCGCACCAATACAAATCAGCCAACACACGTGCTTAGCAGCCCACCATGACACAATGCTGCTGAGCCTCGCACATAGTGTGCGCAAACAACATACACCTTTACAATGCCAAGCGTTCCAGCCGGCAAGTGGCAGTCCGCCAACCCACAAACGTTAGCCAAAACCACAGAATTTATCTGGCAGCTGCTGCTGCTGCTGCTGCATGCTGTCCCGCCAAGCCCCTGCTCTTGCTGCTAGACAGAAAAAGACTTGCCGCAGCCACAGCTGCTTTCAGCATTGGGGTTGCTGCAGCACAGCAATATAAGAAAATGACACGGCGGGGGCAGCAGCATGGCATATGTTGGTGCTGTCTGACAACCTGGATCTCCGATGCCAGCAGCGAGATGGAACAGGTGCACCCATTATCATGGCATGGACACACTGTTCCACTTGCAGCAGGTGAAGGAGTGGCACGGATGAGCCCCCAGCTGCTCAGCAGTGAGGCGCACGCTTGCGCTTTGCTCACCCAACCAAGCAACCCAGCAGCAGCAGCAGCAGTACTAATTCAGCATGAAGCCGCACCTGAAGTTGAAGCCACCACCAATGAGTGCGTCGCTGTAGTCCAGGCTCATGCCAAACAGGTACAGCAGGCTCTTGGGGTCACATGCAAGCCTGAACCCGCCATCATACTCGACCACGTAATCGTCCTCCTGTTGTCCGTTGCAAGCATTGCACAAGTTTGCAGATGTGAGGTGAGCATCTCATGGCATGAGCTGGTACACAAATATACTCATAGTGTGTCCACCACAAGTGCACAACATGCCTCAGCAACAACTGCTGCTGTGCAGATGTAGCCAACCTGTGCAAAAACATTGCAGGTATTCGTCACACCGCTGGCTGGCCAGATCCAAGCCAAGGTAGCAGTGCATTTTGCAGGCCAGCCCTGATAGACACTTGCTGTCGAAGCTGATTGTTGACAGCGCCCGCTGCTGGTGTGCCATACCGCACCTTGACGTTGGCATCTGTCTCAAAGTCCATGACATATGACATGCCGCTGCAGCCCCCCTGCTTCACACCCACGCGCAGCAGCAGGCTGTCGCTGCCAGCCTCCTTCTGCAGCTTGCGCAGGTGCGAAAGCGCATTGTCTGTAAGCAAGATGGCATGCTGCGGTGCTGCCTCTGCTGCTGTTGCCACTGAGCTGCCAGCATCTGCAGCGCAAGGCAAAGCAGGTGTTCACGCACCGCCGCAAAGCAAAGCGCAGCAGGGCAGGCCAACAGCAGGGTCAGAGCACGTTGACGGATCAGGGTACATGCGTTGATATATGACAACGAACATGTTACGAACCAAGGGTGGCACCACTTGGGGCTGATGGCAGTGCTAGTGAGGCTTTGCTGCTTCTGTTGCTGCTGCTGTTGGAGGATCGCTGATCCCTCACCATGCAGGCCGCATGGATGCGAACGCATGTGCAGATTGCATGATGTGAAGGGCTTTGCAACCCTGAAACTCCTCCAAGCAGCAAAGCTGCTGTAATGTGTGCCAGAGCAGGCTCCAGGTGCAGGTGCGCCATACCTGAGCGGACTGTCACAGGTCGCCGCTGTTGTTTCAGTTGTACAGGTTGGATTAGCTGCACCGCATTACCAATGCTCCTAGCAGCAGCTGGACGCTGCTGCACGCGAGAAGTGAGGCAGCGAGCAAGCATGGTGGTCAGCTTTCTTGCGGGACAAATACAAGGGTGATATTATAGAGGTTTAGACAACCACCATTTAGACTGCCTGGTGGAAGGGGGCCTCGGCCAAAAGCCCCAATCACCTCAGTACAAAACTCTGGCACTTGTGGCAAAGCCCCAGCACACAAAGTAGGCTGAACAAACTTCTGATAGCTTGATAAAACAACAATCATCGTTGTTCAGACCACTTCCGCTGAGCTGTCCAATCATCTAGGGCTGTCGTTGCTCCGTTCGGTGTTGATGATTTCAGCCCGCCTAGCACCATGGCTGGGCGTGCTCGGGCTTGGAGCAGGTGGTGGAATTCTACTGAACTCCACACAGGAGCAGGACGGCGAGCACATAATGCTTGCTGCTGCTGTTCCCACGCGGCAGCAGCAGGTCGCTGCTCTCAGCACATCTCGGCCCAACCAGCCATTTGATCTGTTGGTGATTGGTGGGGGAGCTACGGGCTCCGGAATTGCAGTGGATGCAGCAACCAGGTGGGTGCTGATGCAACTGACAGCACTAGGCAAGCCAGGAGCCAGCAGACGTGTACAACCTTGGCTGTTTGCGGGCAACACACACTGAGCATACGGCGCAGACTCATGAAAGCGGTGTCTGTGCAGCATGCACGATACCAGCAAGCAACACAGCAGGCATCAGTTTCACGTACTGCCTGTTGCAACTGCACAACTGGCCAGCACAGCCAGCTGTCATGCACAGTCGAAGCTCACCTCCCAACCTCACTTTGCATCCTCCCATGTGCGGTCACTGAGTGGCTTTCCGCATGAAGGCGGCAACAAAACCAGCTTGCTTGTTGCGCTGGATGTCGCGGTGGCGAGTACAGCCGCTGTGGCAAGCCCGCCATCCTGGCGGCACGTTCAGCAGCAGCACTCCTGTTCAAGCGCACTGCACACATCATTTACCCATGTCCTCAGGCAGCCCATCACACTCCCGCATGCTGCAGGGGCCTGCGTACGGCGTTGATTGAACGCGAGGACTTTGGCAGCGGCACCAGCAGCAAGTCGACCAAGCTGGTGCATGGCGGCGTGCGCTACCTGGAGAAGGCGGTGTTCAACCTGGACGTGGGACAGCTCAAGCTGGTGTATGAGGCGCTGCAGGTGTGAAAGGGGACAGCACTAGCATTCAGTACATGCCAATACCCACTACCCACCCACATGCATGGAGCAACTGCTGCTGGTTCTGGTGTATGGGGCGCTGCAGGTGTGCGGTGTCTGCACCCCTGTCGTGCAGCTGTGCCTGTGCACCTGTGTGTTACATGAGATGCGAGTTCGAGCGCAAAGCTTGCCTCAGTATCGCAGCGCGCACTGTCCTTGTGACAGGAGCGCGGACAATGTGCTGTGACCGGCCCAGGTTCATCGCATGTCAGCCCGTGGGCACGCCTTGTCTGGAGGGTTGCTGTGATGCTGACACACAGTGTTGCGCAAGATCAGTAACGCTGTTATTTTCTGAATGCTGCACTTCCAGGAGCGGCGTGACCTGCTGGGCAATGCGCCGCACCTCACATCCACGCTGCCCATACTGATGCCCTGCTACAAGTGGTGGGAGGTGCCGTTCTACTGGGCAGGGCTCAAGGCCTACGACCTCATTGCAGGTGTTTTGCTTTGACATCTGGCTTACTCACGTGTTGCTTTCATGCTGCCTGTGTCATGAATTGGAGCTCTTGGTGGCTGTTGCGCCCTTTGTGGTGCGACACCTGTTGTAGCAGCCAAGAGCAGCTGGGGCACATGGCAGCACAGCGGTAACCTGCACTCTTCCTGGGAAATCCATCGTCTGCGTGTGCCACAAGTCATCCTTGGAGGTGCCCAAGCTGTCAACTTCGGCTTGCAGCGCCTCCGCGTGCAGCAAGCAATTGCTGCTCAGTGCGTCGCTGCGGCGGCCGCATACCACACAGCATGACTTCTCTCCTGCCGCATTCTCCTTCGTGCGCTGCATGCGTCACGGCAAATGACTGCGATGGTATACTAGGGACGCGCAACCTGGCCTGGAGCAAGTACCTGCTGCCAAGTGAGTCGCTGCGGCGGCTGCCCACGCTGGCGGAGAGCAGCCATGACGGCAGGAGCCTCAAGGGGACGGTGGGTGCCGCCTAGTCAGCCACTGCGGGGTGCAAAGGCCTGCACACCCTATGTGCTGTTTCGATGCATGCTTGCTTGCATGTGCCAAACTCCGACCGCTCAATCTAGTACAGAATACTATTGACCAGTGATGAACAGCTGCCCGGCTGTGTCTGGTGTGTTGGTGTACTGTGGCAGCTGATGCAGCCAACACGTTCTTAGGTGCTGTTGCGGACTGCTGCCTGCACAATGTAGCAGCACTCCGGCATGTAGTCCGTGGGCTGTAGGCCGATGATGCGTTGCAAGTTACTGGAGTTGTGTTTTGGGAGGTGCTGGTAGTGGTGGAGCTGACAAGCGCCCGCCTGCTCAACCTGTGCTGTGCTGTGGTGTGCTGTGCTGACCCTCGCCTCAGATCCTGTACTATGATGGGCAGTTTGATGACGCACGGCTGAATGTGGCGCTGGCAACAACAGCAGCTGCTGCAGGCGCAGCAGTGGCCAACTACGTGGAGGCGGTCGGGTTGGTCAAGGTGGGTGCACATGTCATTTGATGCTTGTGCTGATCACCCTCACACTTGCCCTGTTGAACTTTGCTGCATCTGGTTGTTTGACTGGTTGGCAGGTAGAGCTCCAGGCAAGATTAGGTCAGGCAACTTGCGCTTGTCAGGCATTGCTAAATCTGACTGTACCGTGCTGGGCTTGCTTGACATGGTGGCTGATCAGCTGGCCTCCCTGTGCAGCTGTCAACAACGTGCCTGTTGCTCAACATGTCTGTAGAGATATGTAACTGAGTGCAGTTTGGTTCGGTTTGCTGATGGGAATGTGTGGTGCAACCAACCGAAGTCCTGAAAACTTCACCCTCCCGGTTTTTCCCTGCAGGACGCCAATGGGCAAGTCACAGGCGTGCACTGCCGTGACAAGCAGTCAGGGCGCAAGTTTGACGTGCACGCAAAGGTGGTCATCAACGCGACAGGTGTGAAACTGCTGCATGCATGCCTTTGTCACATGCTGCTGCTGCGAGTGGCTGGATACGCTGCCACAATCACTCCCTATGCTGCTTTAGTGACTCAGCACACACTGACACAATCACTCCCTATGCTGCTTTAGTGACTCAGTCGGTGACTGTTTACTGTCGCAGCTGCGTTAATTGCTGCTGCTGCTGCTGCTGCTGCTGCTGCTGCTGCTGCTGCTGTGCAGGGCCATTCGTGGACCAAGTGCGCGACTTGAATGGGAAGGGTGTGAAGCACGCAGTTGTAGCCAGCTCAGGCGCGCACGTGACGCTGCCGGAGTGGTATGGCTCACCAGGCGTGGGCATGATCGTGCCCAAGACCAAGGTGCGAGGATGCTCCTACTGGCTGTTCTTGCCATGACTTGCTGCTGTGTCCCCTTGACTGCTGTTTGAACCAACATGGTTCCAGCGTGCATGGTGGACAGCCACCTGGTGCTCATGCTGCTGTGTGTGCATTGTGAGCCTCCAGGAGGGGCTTCTGGTGTTTGGCCTTGACTGTGTGTGTTTGTCTGGTTACTGCTCACAGGCTTGCCTGGGTGGTGTCTGTGCTGCCATTGCAGGCTGCAGACACTTGCCTGTTCGCTGCCGTGCACTGCCAGATCATACTGAAGTTTTGATCTGCTTGGCGGCTTGGCACCCGGCAGGACGCATGTGTGCTTCGTTTAGCAAGCCCCCTTCTGAAGCCTGAGTCAGGCTGAGGACCCTTCCAGCTGAGCAGACGCGCGACTGATGCACGCATCCATGACAGTGTTGCTGCCATGGTAGAAGCTGTCTTCTGTCTTGCCCTTGCAGGACGGCCTGGTGTCATCTCTCGCTGCCCTTCCAGGGCTCTCGCATTGCGGGCACCACTGACACCCCTTGCCAGGCCGAAGCATCTGGTGACTCTGCTGCTGTTGCTGCTGTTGCTGCTTGCAGGACGGCCGGGTGGTGTTCATGCTGCCCTTCCAGGGCTCCATCATCGCGGGCACCACCGATGCACCTTGCCAGGTGACAGCACGCCCGCAGGCCAGCGCGGACGAGGTGGCCTTCATCCTGGAGGCGATTTCGGACTTCCTGCAGATCAAGGTACGCTGCGACGCGATCGCTGTTGCGCTGGCACATCTTGCACAGCAGCCTGCTGCAAGATGCGCGTACTCTGCTGGCGTTTCCTGTCTGTTCGCTGTGGCTGGTCTTCCGTGGTTGGGTGCGCTCCGGGGACGTGCTGCTTGCCCTCCACGGCATGTTACCTAGGCAAGCTGTACTCTGTGTGGGCTGATGCAGCATGTACTTCTCTGTTGCTTGCGTCCACCGCAGGTGCGCCACGCAGACGTGCTGTCCACCTGGAGCGGCATCCGCCCCCTGGCTGCCGACCCCACAGCGCAGGACGCCAGCAACACCGGCAACATCGTGCGGGACCACCTCATATTCACGGAGCCCAACGGACTCATAACTGTCACAGGTACGCTGCCAGTCCCACCTGCTGACAAAGGCTGCAGCGGACACGCAACTGTAATAAGCTGTGGGTGTGACGGGCAATCACATGGGCATGCAGCCCGCGAACCGGGTCTTGTGCAGTGACTGTATTTTGGTGGGTGCTGTTGGTGCAAGTGTCAGCGTGACAGTTGAAGTGGACCATTTACGAGGCGGGTGGCTTGGAATACAGAAGACGCAGCAGTGGCCGCTGGGCTGGTGCAGTGTTTTCATGCAGGCACCTGCACACCACCCTCATTCCTGACTCGCCGCGCCGGCCTGAACAGTCCAAAATGTCATCTTTGGCTGACTGAGACGCTTGTCATTCATCCTGCAGGCGGCAAGTGGACGACCTACAGGCGTATGGCTGAGGAGGCGGTGGATGCTGTGCTGGCCACAGGGCGGGTGCAGGTGGCACACCAGTGCGCCACCTCGCGCCTCAAGCTGCTGGGAGGCCAGGCCTACAAGCACACACTGCACGCAGAGGTGGGCTGGCACCACCTTCACCAGCAAGCTCCGCCAATGCTGGTGCCTGACAAGCTGAGGATGGGTTGCTCTTGCCGTAGCGGCCTGCTTGTCGTGTTGCAACAGCACTCTGCTCAGCTTCTTTACGACAGCCTAGCATCTGGAGTGACACCCATTCTTGCTGTTCACAACCGCCAGTTGTGCGGCAGCGCCCCATGCACGCAGGCAGGCTGTGCAGCCAGCTGCTGCTGTTCTGCACTAGCCTGAGGTTTGGCTCCCTGCTGGGCGTTGTTCAACAGCTGCTCGCTGATGCTGCATGTCAGAACTGCCGTGCCGTCGCTGCCTGCCCAACAGGTCGCGCAGCAAGCTGCTGAGCTGCTGCCCTCCAGCCCAGCCTGCAGCAGTGCCACAGCGCGCCACCTGGCAGCAGCATATGGTGACCAAGCAGAGCACGTGCTGCAGCTGGCAGCATCGCAAAAGCAGGCGCGGCTGCTGGTGCCCGGGCACCCCTACCTAGAGGCTGAGGTGGTCTGGGCAGTGAGGTGGGTGCTGCTTACTCACCTGCTGATGCAAGACAGTGCATGCAACTGTCACACGCCGCACATTGTTGATGGGGGCATCCCTACGTAGGCGCGCACAAGGTCTGGGCAGAAGGTGGGCAGCAAGATGTGTGTTGCTGACCTGCCGGCCAACCTGGACTGCAGCAAGTCTTGAACATGTATCGTCACATTGTGCGTCGTGCGTGCAGTCGCTGTTGTAGTGGCTGTTGATGGGATGGCCCTCCCTAGCGTCAGACGTGGTGGGTGCTGCTTGCCCAGCTGATCGTGGACGTGTGGGTGACTCATGTACTCATGCACGCCAGTCACTGTGTCGGCAGCGCAATCGTTGTGAGCTGGAGCTTTCTGTCGCAATCACGCGCCTTCCGCTTGCTGCTGCTGCTGCTGCCGCTGCTGCTGCGTTGTGTGCTGCATCTGCAGGCACGAGTACTGCATGAGTGTGGAGGACTTCCTGGCTCGCCGCACAAGGCTGGCATTCCTGGATGCCAAGGCAGCAGCCGCAGCGGTGCCACGGGTGAGATGCGTTACATGCCGTCATGTGTCCTGGCCTTGGGGTGTTGAGTGACTCCCCTGCAACGCCGTTCCAGCTGTGTTTGGTGGTGCCTGCACATCAAAAGCAGCAGCACTCTAACGCAGCAGCAAAAAGGCAAGCAAGCCAGCAGTGTTTCCCTATTCCTGCATGCGAGGCTGCGCATGTAAGCAAAGCTGGCTCCACCCACTGTACTGCGCCATGGTTGTACTGCACATGTGACCATAATGGATGCGATGGCAGCTGCAGCACTGATGTGGGTGTGCTGGTATGTAGTCTGTGGTATGAGCCCTGCCTCATGCCCTTTGCTTGTGAGTGCAAACTGGCCGGCATGCACCGCAGAAGACTGCAGTAAAAGTGGCATGCGGAGCTGTTTGAGCTGAGTTGTTGTGTTCATCACCTGTGGCACTGTACAGCAAGCCTGCTCCGGCAACTGCTCTGCCAGGTCCTGCAAGTGACTAGGTTTGTGAGGCTGAGCTGTCACGTGTGACCGTGCATGCCAGTTGACCGGCCACACGCGCAGTGGTCCGTAGGCTTTCGCCGACACTGTGTTCTGTGTGTGCCATGCTGCAGGTGGCTGAGCTGATGGCAGCTGAGTTGAGATGGAGCGGCCACAAGAGGCGGAGCGAGGTGCGCGCCGCGCACGCATACCTGGCGACCTTCGCAACACCGCCTGCGCCCGTGCCAGCGCCTGCAGCAGCACAGCCGGCTGCTGCCTGACATGGCTGCTGACAGGGGAGGTGGCAGTGCAGATTGTGACTCCATCCACGCTGCAGAAACCGTGGCTACACTCAGTGCGGTGACTAATGCGACTCTCCTGGAAGGAAGGGAGGGTTTGGCATGTACCATGCCAAAGGTATAGACCGTGGCAGCCCTCAGAAGCGCACCGCTGCAAGGCTAGATGCCAGCGACTGCGTACATGTGCAACATTATTCCACCCACCTGGCACATTGAATGCCATCTGCCATGGTGATAGCGCTACTGCTGTGATGGCAGGACATTGCAGATGGCAAGTCTGGTGCAAGTAGTGTGGGTCAGAGTTATGCTGACAGCCATACATGTGTTCCCAACGAGGGGCATCTGCAGGATTGTACTTGCTGCAGCATGTACTGCACCGTGCAGCTGTGCCAGTGCGCTTGATCGTTGTTACATGATCTGAGTTGAAGGTTGTGATACGTTACTGATGGCTGTTGCTATGCTGCTGATGCTGGACCCTACATACTGAGGGTGTTACGACTTTGCGCGCTAGGGAGCGTGAACTGATTTGAGACTGACCATGTGTAATGCAACATTCACATTATATTTAAGCAAAACCAAGCGGAGCAGAGGCGTCCTGGAGATACAGTTCAACATAGGCCGCAGAGGCACCTGTTCATGCGCTGCGGCCCTTGATCGGGTGTATATGGTGCAATGATCGCGCGCACGATTGCGTGCGAACTCAAATGTTCCAGGGAGGCAATGGAAATGGAGGTGCTGGCTCGCCCATCACAGACAAGAGCGACTTGGCGTTTCTGGATAACATCGATGAACTCAACACGTCTTGGCCGGACTATCAGGTGATGCACTTCAGCCAACACGACGCACTAGCACCTCGGCGCCTGGAACCAGCCTGTCTCTGACAGCTGCCTTTTGCCTTTGCTGCGCAGGACTTCCAAAACGCTACTGAGGATGTGTTCGGAGGCCAGCTGTTGTCTGGGCGCGGTGTCAGCGAGTCTGCAGAGGTGGCAGCAGCGGGGCGTGCTGCTGACCGTGCCCCTGCGTGGGGGTGAGTGCCTGTGGCCAGGCCACACCGCCAGATTGCGACAGATGGGCGGGCCCTGGTTGAATAGTTGTTGCTGTATGGCTTTCTCTGCACTCTGCCTTAATTTGCTGTGGCTGTGCATGGTGTTGCTGATGTGTCGGTCCTGCTGCACCCCTGCCTTATCTTGGTCTTCCCAGCTGATTGACTGGTTAAGCATGCATGCTGCATAGGTTACAGGTGTGTTGGTGTAGCCAGCAAGCATGGCAGGCACCCAACACAGAAGCACATTGCTTGCAGAACAGCACAGCACCGGAGTGTGTGTTTTGCAGGCCGCTTGCAGGCCGCTTGCTCACAGCAAGCTGCAGCGTTGCACGCAACCACAGCAGACCGTTGCCACACGAAGCGCACACGCAGTCATCTGGCTTATTTTCCTTGTACTCACCATCCTGCTACTAGTGATTCCCCTGCCTAGCAGCACTCACCTCTTGCACATGTGGCCGCCGCTCTTGGCATGAGTCTGCAGGGATGCATTTGGCAGGCAGGGCCACACAGGAACAGATTTTGTAGAAGCAGCGCTGAACCGCTCCTGCAGCCTGCAGCAGGTACCTAGCAGCATCAGCCAGGACCTTCCAGACCTGCAGCAAGACCTCTTCCAGCAGCAGCAGCAGCAGCAGCATGTCTTGTCGCAGCAGCATGTCTCGTCTCAGCAGCAGCAGCAGCAGCAGCAGCTGGCTTCATCGCAGCAGCTTATCCAGCAGCTGGACCTGCAGCAGCGACAACAGCAGCCGCAGCAAGGCATGAGCATGGGCATGTCGCCGTCGCTGCCACCTGGGTTTGGTTCCACCGGCTTCATGCCGCCTGGCTTCAGCATGAGCATGGGGATGGGCATGCCAGCGACGGGGACATCTGGAGGCTTTGGAGGCAAGGAGCAGCAGCAGCCAGACATGAGCAGTGAGTGCATGCTGCCCGGGTGGTGGTGCCTGGCCTGCGCGCATAGCCAGTTGTGAGCCTACCCACATCTATCATGTCATCGTCAGCATCATCATCACCATCATCATCATCATCATCATCCGCAGCAGCAGCAGCAGCATCATCATCATCATCATCATCATTGTCAGCAGCAGCAGCAGCAGCAGCAGCAGCACAAGCAAGCAGGTGTTGCCAGTATGGCTTAGGTGTCGGTTGGTGTCACATGCTCCCCTGCACCCAGTGCTGCTGCCATGCCACATGGAACCAGCATACTTTGCGCCCTGCTTATGCACCTGCTGTGCTGCTTGCCCTGTCATTGTCTGTGCCATAGTGTTCTTTTCAGGACCAGAAACCAAGTTTGACCAGGACACTGCTGATACTACTGGCCTGAGCATGCAGTTGTCAGAGCAGCTGCTGCAGCAGTCGGTGAGCAACAGCAGGCGCCAGCAGCAGCAGCAGCTGCTGCATGAAGACAGTAGTAGATGTGTGTGCAGCGGGGCGGAGGGCTACAGGGGGCTGTGCAGCTATAATGTTGTGCAGCAGCAGACTACCGCTCGTAGCGTCATACTTGGCGCAGTGTAACAGCTGCAGCAGCAATTGACTGAACGCGCAGGACTTGTAGATTGTTTTTGCTGCTATCACACAAGGCAACCAGGATAGCATTTGGCGCTCAGCACATCCTGCCTCTGTGCCCGTGCTGCTCTGCAGGGCAACCCTATGGCAGCACTCCATGAGCAGTTCAAGGCCATCGTAGCGCAGCAGCAGAACTTGTTAATGCAGTTTCAACGGCTGGAAGCTTTCAAGAATCAGCTGCTGCGGCATCACAACCTGCTGCAGCCGCTGCCGCAGCCACCGCTGCCGCAGCTGGGACAGCAGCAAGCGTCACAGCAGCAGCAGCAGCAGCAGCAGCAGCAGCAGCAACAGCAACAGCAGCCGATGCTACAGCAGGAGCAGCAGCAGCAACCGCAGCAGGAGCAGCAGCAGGAGCAGCAGCAGCAGCAGCAGCAGCAGCAGCAGATGGACATGTTGTCAGGGGGTGCCACTGTTGCAAGGTCACCGTCCGTACCCGGTGATGCGCAGCACCAACAGCAGCAGCAGCACCAACAGCAGCAGCACCAGCAGCAATTTGCACAGCAGCAGCAACAGTCAGACCCGTTTGGAGGCTTTCGGCAGGGCCCGGCTGCGGCTGCAGCTGGGCGGCCAGGCATGCAGCAACCGGATGGCATGCCTGGCAGCAGCAACCCTGCGATGACCGCAGCATCTGCTGCAGCAGCAAACCCTATGCTAGGGTTTGGTCTGACTGGACTGCCTAGCTTCCCTGGTCTGCCGAGTGTCCCTGGCGGGTCTGCCGCTTCAAACCCAGCTGGGGTGTATGGGGCTCTTGGTGCGATGGGGGCGCTGGGGAGTAACCCGTTCCTGCAGCAAGCCGCAGCAGCAGCTGCAGCGGCTGCAGCAGCTGGTGGTGCGCCGCCGTTGATGCCGGGCTCTGCCACCAACCCGTTTGAGTGGCTGCAGCAGCTAATGGCGGCGCAGGCGAGCAGCTGGATCACATCGCAGGCCAACACCGCGGCCGCGCAGCTGCAGGCAGCCGCAGCTGCGGCGGCAGCTGCCGCGGCCGGCGGCGGCCCTGTGCAGAGCGAATCGCAGTATGGCGCGATCGGCGGCGCGCCCGACCTGTCGCTGGTTGACGGCATGGGTGGCCCTGGCGGGCAGGGTGCTGCTGCTGCTGCTGATGGCAGGTCGAGCTCCGGCGCCGTGCACAAGCGGCCGGCGGCTGGCAGCACGGACTCGATACAGGTGGGCTGCAGCCGGTGCTGTGCTGCGCATGTTGAGTGTGTGTGCTGCTTTGCTGGTGTCGTACCTGTCACAGCTGAGCAACGTCGACGCTTTCACTGCAGCCCGGTGGTGACAGGGCCTCTGTGAAAGCTGCGTTGCGTGGGTTGCCGGCTGACGTGCGCACAAGTGATACACCAGAGGCGTGGACTTGAAGGTCCTTTCGTACTACTAAGTTAATGTAACTGTCTAAGAAACTGCCACAGAGAAGAGCTGCCAGTCTGCTGTACTGCCAGTCTTCCATGCAGGCCAGCCACGCTTCTTCCTGTGCCGTGTGCCAGTAGCATGCAAACACCGGCAGGCTGTCCTTGCTGGTGCGAGCTGCCCAGCCTGCTCTGCAAACGTACATGCTGGCATGTTGCTGTCGTGTTCCCCTGCTGTCTGCAGCCGTTCAAGGTGGCGAGGACAATGTCAGCGGAGGGTGCTGGCGCCATGCCACCCCCGCCACGCGTGGGGCTGCCAGCCAGCCATGCCGCAGGCCTAGCACAGCTGGCAGAGCAGCAGCAGCAGCAAGGCACGCCGCGAGCTGGCGACAGGGGTGAAGAGCAGTTCCCGCAAGGGGCTGCTGCTGCAGCTGCGGCCGCCGCAGGGGGGCAGCAGCAGCAGCAGCAGCAGGCGAGTGCAATGCAGGTGAGAGGTTGCTGCTGATGAGGCCGCATGCACGCATGCCACATTGTTGTCCACGCATGCTCGTAGTCTTCAGACATAGTACAGTCTTGACTCAACTTCAGGTTGACGTGTTGGCTCTCTTCAGCCAGCACAGTTGCATGTTACGCCAATTGTTTCAGCGTCTTTTGCCTCGCCTGACCCTGTTCGTTGGCCTGTGCAGTTTTTTGCAGCGCAGCAGGCGGCTATGGCAGCAGCAGCTGCAGCAGCAGAGCTGAATGGGGAGCAGTTCCACAGCCCGTTGCTGCTGCAGCAGCGGCACGGCACAGCGGTGCAGCTCTCTGCCAGCGAAACATCTGGTAGTGACAAGGCAACCGTTCGATCAGGGGGCAGCTTGCCTGGAACATCAGCAGCACTGCAGGAGCAGCAGTTACAGATGCAGGACGGTCTGTTGCCTATGTTGAGCATGCACCATCAACATCAGCTGCAGCAGCAGCTGCAGGGTGCGGCAAGTCCTGGTGCCTGGTGGGGTCTGGAGCAGCAGCAGCAGCAGCAGCAGCAGCAGAGCCAGGAGCAGCGGTCGGGGGGTCTCGACCCTGCTGCAGCAGCTGCTGCACCTGTTGACGAGGCAGCGCTGGTGGCAGCAGCAGCAGTAGCAGCAGCTGCAAAGCCGGCTGCCGACAGGGCTGCCGCTGCCGCCTCTACCATACCTGAGGCTGTTGCTGCCAAGCTAGCGCAGCAGGCGAGCAGCAGACTGAACGGCCATCATCAGCATCAGGAAGCGCCACCTTCTGTGGTGTTGGCTGTCTCGGCCGCAAGCCCCGCTGCAGCGGCAGGAGCGCAGCCTGCTGAGCAACAGGATGTGGCAGCCGAGCAGCAGCAGCAGCAGCAAGAGCAGGGTGGCACTGCAGCAGCAGCAGCAGCAGCCGTGCTTGCGAAGGAGGACTTTGGAGGTCCGGCTGCTGCTGCTGCTGTGCTCCCTGGTGTTGAAGCCCCACAGCTAGGTTCAGTGCCAGCAGCAGCAGCCGCTGCTGCTGCTGCTGTCAGCCCGCTGGTAAACGCCACAGGAGCGCCTGCAGCAGCAGCCCAGCAGCAGGCAGCACTGCTGCAGCAGCAAGCTGGGCCGCTGGCTGCTGCGCATGCTGCAGCAGGCATCACAGGTGGTGCTGGTGCACCCGCCTTGGTAGGAGCTGGGCTGCTCCCTGGCTCGCAGGCTTTGCTGCTCAACATGCAGCAGCAGCTGCCTGGGGCAGCAGCTGCTGCAGCAGCACCTGACGGCGAACACCAGTCAGGTACAGCAGCAGCAGCAACTGCGACTGATGCAGCCGCCGCCGCCGCCGCCGCGCAGAAGCAGGCGGCCAGTCAGCAGGCGCAGATGCTGCAGCAGCTGAGCCTGCTGCAGCTGATGGCGGCCGCGCAGCAGAACGGCATGCAGCAGAGCCAGCAGCAGATGAGCGGCTTGAGTGCGCCGCTCGCTCACGACTGCTGCGAGGCACAGCAGCTGCTGCTGGCGATGCAGATGGCGGAGGAGCCTGCGCTGAGCGCTGAGCCGCTGGAGGAGGAGCATCAGCTGTTGACAGAGGTGTCCAGCCATATCGGTGGGTGCCGGCGGAGAGGTTGGAATGCTCAGTACGTGTGCGTGTGTGCGTGCGTGCGTGCGTGCTGATTTCAATAGCGCATGTTGAGACGCAGTCACCACTTGAGACGGTAGGCTTGGTAGGCCAACCGTCAGATCTAGGTACTGGCTTTGGAGCGTTTGGATTGTGTTGAGTGGTCACTGTGTTGCCTCAGCACCGCCCCGGCTGCACAGAAAGATGCTTCGGGTACATGTGTGCAGTGGTGAAGCCTTTCTTAAAATCACCCGACCGGTGTGCCATGGCGTTGTGTGTCGCAGGCACGCTGTCGCTGCATGTGCGCATGGACGTGCAGCAGCATCTGCTGCAGCTGGCGCAGGATCAGCTACGGCACGACAGCAAGGCAGGGGGCAGCAGCAGCAAATCAGCAGCAAGCGGGAGCCCATCAGCAGAGGAGCTGTCAGACGCAGCAGAGATCTGCTGGCGGCACTCATTGCGGGTGCTGCTGTCAAGCCCAATCGAGCCCTGGCAGCAGAAACACACCAAGCAGCAGTCCTCACTGCCGGGCAGCAGCAGTCTTCTGGGCAGCGGCGGCCATCCCCATCAGCATCAGCAGCACCCGCCGCCGCTGCCGCAGCAGCAAGTGCAGCAGCACGCTGGCGGCAGCCACCATCATGGTGGTGGCGGTGCAGGTGCGAAGCATGGCGGCAGCAGCAGCAGGTCGCATAACCACCACGACGGCCACCACAGCACAAGGAGTCATGGGCAGCATGCACATGGCCACAAAAGCAGCAGGGCGGCAGCAGCAGCTGCAGCAGCAGCTGCAGCAGCTGCTGGCGCTGCTGCTGCTGCTGCTGGGGATATGTCAGCAGCAGCTGCTGCTGCTGGGATGTTTGGGCCAGGCATGGCAGGGTTTCCGGTGCTTCAGGGTTTTCCGGCTGCTGCTCTGCTGCCGAACATAGCAGGGCTGCAGGCATTGAGCGCGTGGCCTCAGGGGTTTGCAGCAGCCGCAGCAGCGCAGCAGCAGCAGCAGCAGGCCTGGCCGCCCGGCATGCAGCAGGCAGCGATGCAACAGCTGCAGGAGCAGCAGCTGCAGCAGATGGCGAGTGGCCAACTCGGCGGCCAATACGGCGGCCCCATGGCAGCAGCGGCGGCAGCAGCGGCAGCCATGCAGCGGCAGCAGTCCATGCAGCAAGATCAGCAGCAGCAAGGTGGGCTGCCGCTGCCTGCAGCGATGCAGGGAATGCTGGGGGTGCTGCCAGGCTCTGGTGTGGACCTGTATAGCCAGCAAATGCAGGCTATGGCAGCAAAGCCCTCACAGCCTATGGCTTGGGCTGCCGGGTTCAACGGGGCAGCTGCGCAATTGAATTGAATTGATTGTCGACCAGGAGGTCAGGGCCAGGTCTGTGGTTGGTTGGGGCGCCAGGGCAGCGTGCACGCCCTGGCTGGGCTTGGGCGCAGCCCTGCGGCTAGGTGCAGGCAGCTGCCAGCGGTGCGAAAAGTGGTGCGTTGATGTGGTGCAGCAGCGCCTTGCGTCGGGCGGTGCATGGCGCCTTGCGCTGCTGCACATGTGGCCTGTCCATTGTGTATATCCGTTACATTCTATGGTATCTTTTGTTCGTAGTTTTGGCTGCGGGGCGCGCTAGTCCTGCCGGTGGCAGCTACACCATCCGCATTGTCCAGTTTTGCATGTAGAGAGAGCCGGGGGTAAATGGGGCGTCCGGCCCGTGAGCGTGTGGTGTTATAAACAGGGAGCATGCGTGTCATTTGAGTGATGAATAGCAACACAGTCCGCTTGTGCCTGCCTGTGACCCTTGCACTGTACCATTGTGCGCAATGGTCGATGGACGGGACTTATGGTGTGTAGGGCTGCTGCTGGCCACAACCGCATCCCGGCACTTGCACGGATGCGTGCTGCTGGCGTGTGAGTTTTGTGTCTGCATGTGCGTGGATGTGTGCGGTTGCACATGTGCTCCTGGATGTGGCTGGCACGCTGGCACACCCAAGCACATGCAGCTAGTATTGCAGCTGCGTGTGGAGGTGAACAGGCCAGGTTGGTTGGATGTGTGGTGGTGTGTGCTGCACAATGCGCTGTTGCAGCAGGTGTACCAAAAGCTATGTATGTGATGTGGAGGTCCTCCTTTCTCTGTCACAGTCTGTCCCATTCGGTTTTTGTGGTAGGGGGGTACCTGGTCACACCTCAAGCAAGGTGGGGTCACGCATGCCACACCTGCCTTGAAGAGGCTAGGCATATTGCTGCTTTTGCACGCCTTACCTGTTGCGTTTGGTGCCTTGAAGCGCGTTTTGAGGGCGTTTACGGTGGCATGGCAGTACTTGCACAGCAGCAGCAGCAGCAGCAACAGCAGCAGCTTTGTGAGGCATGCTGCGTGCCCTGTGCGTGCGCTGTGTGCTGCTTGGAAGTGGGCGCGTGCATGCAGCATCAACAAAGGAGTATTGCGGCGTCTGCACTTTCGTCCAGGTGACTGGCAGTGTGTGCTGTGAGACAATGGCGACTGTTGCTGGCAAATTGCAGCATGTCTTGGGCGGCTCTCAATAGGCCAAGCCCCAGCAATTACAACGGACGAGTGTTTGTCACTGGTGTGAGCGAGCTACGAACTGTAAGCGCACTGTTGCAGTCTGTTGAGAGTTGCGTCATGATCAAGAGGGCGAGTCAGCTGGGCAAGGAGTCTGAGCCGGCTGCGATACACACAGCTGGTGCTGAGAGTTCTGTTGTCTCTTATAAGTTGGGAGTGGCATCAATGCTCGTGTGCGTGGCAACTCGTCTTTCGTTGCCTGCTACGCAGCACGTGTGTGATTCAGGCACACAGGAGAGTGGTCTTCATTGTATTGGCTGTCGGCAAGCAGGGCTCAGTAGGAGGGCTTGGGCTTTGTGACATGGTTTGTCAGCGTGTGTATCAAGCGCATGACACGGGTGTGTGCTCTGTGTGTGCTGGCAGCCAAGTTGTTCTGGCATCGCACTTGCCGAGCACCAGATGTGTTGCAGGCATATCCTAGCAACCCTGCTTTCCATTCAGGCTGGTTGTTTATCAATGCTGTTCATGCTGAAGTTGGCTGCCGTTCCTTGTAACGGCAGACAGGTGCCAGCCGACGTTCATCAGCATACGTCATCGTGTTTGCATGGTTGACATTCAGCAGACTGCTGTACCGCTGTGCCCGAGTTCTTGCGTGTTTCTCGGCGGGCGCTGTGGTGCACATTCCTCTGGGTTTCATGTTTGGAGTCTCTTGGTTGTGAAGCCTGCACCCTAGCTGAGCCTGCTTGCATGTTGCGGTGTGCACTGGCGCTGCATTGCACAGCAGCCCAGCTTTAGGCACCGTCCCGCCTGGCACAGCCTCGCAAGGCTGTGTGAAGCAGCAGCAGCGCTCTAGCATGAAAAGGCAAACCAGCTGTGTGTCACCTTGCAGCCAGATGCTCTGGCTCAACGGGGTGGCCGCCACTTGCGGCAAGTGGCTTGCTGAAGCTTAAGGTGCTGGGGCACGAGGGGCTGCTAATGGTTGACAGATGTTTGGTGTTTTCCTGCAAGCGTGTCCATTCGCTTGCACGTCGCCTTCAGGCGAGTTCTAGTCCGATTGATCCGATTTTTGCTGCCATGCAGTAAGCAAGTTTTGCAGACGAGCCCGATCTTGCGCTGTATTTTGGTGTGGCGTTGGAGAGTAGCAGGGGATGTCACTGAAGTGCTGTAATGAGTCATGATGGGCACCATCCTGAGCCAGGATTGTGGACAGGATGAACCCATGACGGCTGACCTGCCTCAGGATGTACAATTCATTTTCTACTGCTGTTGCAAGAGCAGGAGTGAATTTCGACGGTCTCAGTAACATGCATGACTGTGTTATCTGCTGATCCACCTTGGCGTCGTCTGTGTACAGTGGATCGCTGGGTTGGAGTGCTGCTGTCTACTACATTGGATCGTGCTGTATAGTGCCAGTCGACCCGTAGGAAAGTGCAGGCTGAAGCCTGGACATCAGATATCTCTCCAGCAGTCGGACTGCAGCCTTGGAAGTCCTGCGGTGCATGAGCAGTTGGCAGCAGGCTTTTGCAGGCCACCTTCCTGTCTGTTGCACAGACAACCGACAGGCCGTACGGCGGTGTCCGGTATTATGAGTGTGGTGGGAGTTGACTGCACGTCAGCTGGGCTTGATCACATGAGAACCCCAGTGACATAACCGCTGCCTTTAATAGCCCATGTGCCGTTCAAGTACCATGACAATTGGCAGCTCGGAGGATGTTTGTGTGGCTGTTTCCTTAAGCAACGCGCTAACCCAAAGCAGCAGCATGAACAGCAAAAGAGATGTCAGTTTGGAGCAGAACGAGCGCCACCGACGCATACTGGCTGCCATTTTGAAACAAGATGGGAACAGAACGTGCGTGGACTGCGGAACACGCAACCCAACCTGGGCCAGCGTCAACCTGGGCGTGTTCATGTGCTTGACCTGCAGCGGCATCCATCGCTCTCTTGGCGTGCACATTTCACAAGTACGCTCTTGCAACTTAGACACATGGCTGCCACGGCAGGTGGAGTTTGTTCGGGCGATGGGCAACAGCAAGGCCAACGCATACTGGGAGGCACAGCTGCCAGACCACTTCAAGAGGCCGCCTGGGGGGCAGCCTAACCCAGAGCTGGCCTCATTTATACGTGCAAAGTATAATGATAGGCGATATGCAGCCAGCGATGCGCCACCACCAGACATTAACAACTACGTGGGGCACCCCTATGTGCCACAGCAGCAGTCGTCAGCGCTGGAACAGCAGCAGGCAGAAGCAGCAGCAGCGCGCACAGTCACGCCTCCAGCAGCATCAAGCAGTCCCGTGCCAGCAGCGCCAGCAGCAGCAGATCTGCTGATGCTGCACCCGCCTCCCAGCGGCAATCGCAACGCAAGCCCAGCACCAGCAGCAGCGCCGGCAGTGCACGGGGATCCCTTCGACTTCCTCGCTGGAAGCAACAGCAGCAGCCCTGCACCGCAGGCGGCAGCAGCAGCAGCACCGGCACCACCAGCAGCTGCGGCCACAGGGCCGCTCAACCTGTTGGACCATGATGACTGGCACGACTTTGCATCAGCACCCAGTGTGAGTGCGGTGCCGTCTTCTGCCTCTGGATCAGTGTCATCAGCACCGACAGCAGCAGACCCATTTTCTGCATCGTTCAGCAGCGTGTCGGGCCCAGCTTTGCAGCAGCCAGCACATGTACCGCCGCCAGCATCCGCAGCAGCAGTAGCGGCAGCAGCAGACCCATTCACTGCTGCCTCAACACAGCAAGCGCAGCACCAGCAGCAATCAGCAACGCCAGCTGTGGCAGCGGGGGCAGCGGACCCATTTGCTAGCCTAGGCTCGCACGACCTAATAACCAGCATTCAAACAATGGCAGTCAGCACAAATGCACCTGCAGCAACACTTGGCCCAGCAGCATCTGCAGGCAGCACCACCGGGCAGCAGCAGCACAGCCGCAGCAACAGCGGCAGCAGCGCAGCAACCCCTAAGAAGACTGCAGAGGACATCTTGAAGCTGTATGATGCCCCCATGCAGCAGCAGCCGCTGGCCGCACCTGTTGCTGCTGTTGGAGCTGTGAGCCAGCCTCAGTATGGCTTCGTGCCAGCTGCTCAAGCAGGCATACCACGGCCGGGCATGCAGCAGCCACCACGGCCGCCAGCACAGCAGCAGCAGCTTGGCATGGGCAGCAGTGGCAGTGGATTTACACACCACCCTATGTCAGTGATGACACCAGTGGTGCCCATGGGCAGCAGTGCAGCTGGGTTGAGCAGCAACTTGGTTAGCAACGGCGCGGGTGCAAGTGGCGGCAGCACGCTGATCTGATGCAGCGTGGCGTGGCTCGTCGCATTGGTATCAGGCCCTTTCAGATAGGGCTGATGCGGGGCCAGGTGCAATCGGCCTTTTGTGTCAGCACTGGCGGTTCATGTCTTACATATGCTCCAGCTGCAGCTGATGGCGGATACTGTGCATGCTGGCACCTTCTGCATGCTGTTGTTGTTGTTGTTGTTGATAAGTTGTGTCAAATGCAGTTTCAAGCTTGCTTGAGATTGCCACAACGTTCCGGTCACATTGCGCTGCATAGGCAGCCTTCGTGGCGTGTATGGGTGGTTGGCGCGCGCTGACCACATTGCAGTAGAGTGCTGCTGCTTGTTGTAGTGCCCGAGGGAGGCCGGGTCACTCTGCTTTGCCTTGCTTTGCATTTCTGGCTAGGTTAGAGTGGTGCTGTTGAACACATTGTAAAACAACCCAATTGCAGAACCCCTGCACACAGTGTCTTGCATCTAGTGCCATTCTTTGTCGCAGCATGCCCCGCGCATGGCCTGAAGGGGCACACAGCAAGCATGGTGTGTTGGGAAGTGCAGCACACATCTCATGTAGGTTGTGCATCGGACAAACACTGCTCTTTGATGTAAAGGTGTGCATGTGTTCATGCTTACCAGAAAAACGAGGAGCCCAGGAGCCGTTTAAAACTTGTTCTATTACAAACATTCTGGAGCAGTGCTCCCTCCTCCTTCCGCCCCGGTGGGGCGCAGGGCCGATGGCGCTGATGCTATGGCTTGAATGGGTAATATGATGATGATGATTGGGGCGCGGGGCCGATGGCGTTGATGCTATGGCTCGAATTGGTAATATGATGATGATGATGATACTCACCAGACAAACACCCATACATGCAACGGCGCTTCATGAGCATTGCTGTAATGCACCCGGTTAGTAGGTTGGACTTGCTTTTGGGGGCAAGGATCCCACACGCATCTTCTGCACCGTGCTTTGCCAAGTTTGTTTCCTGCAGCTCTTTACACTGCAAGCAACTTCACTGATGCCTTTCAGTTTGCATGCATGCAGGGCTGTGTCCTCATGCTCAACAGTGCATCCAGCTGAACAATACAGTAGGTAGAGCCAGCAATGCTTACAGATCTCAGTAAGACTGAATGCTGCTTTGCATGAGGGGGCTGGGTGACTCTACTTTCCTTGCATCGCCATTCCGGCCAAGTCAGACAACTCTGATCATAGTTAGAGGGCTGCTGTTTGTTACACACCTGAGCAACACAGCTCCTCTGCCAGCATGTGTCACCAGTGTGTCCGTGCTGCTACAACTGCATCAATGCTGTTGCTGCACTCCATTGAAAACGCGTCGCACAATACTGGGAAACAAGCTTGTCGCGGCCGCAGTGTTGTGCACTGCATGGCAGCATTTGCATGCCTTGCTGCCTAAAATAAACCTTCGCATGGCAGCACCGGCAGTGCTGCACTGCTGAGCAGGAGCGCACTGCAGCGGCTGCATTCTAACAAGACAATAGCTTAATCACGTTATTCTACAATTTTGCGAGGTCGACAAACGTTGTCTGTCTGTGTCGGCAGAGGCTATCAAGGCACAAAGCGTTCCCGCGCGCGTGAGTTAGCAAGACGTCGGCGGGTCCAAACACAATGGTTGTTGTAAAACTCACATTTTGCTGTATATAAGGGCACAGGTGTACAGCATGTCATGTCAGTCATGTTTTGAACAAGAACAAGCATGCTTCTCTTCAGACACTATGGGCCATATTTTACGCGTCTTTTACGCGTCATTTGACCATAGTGTGCATTGAACGGAGCAGCAGCGCCACACTCCATACGACCACTCCTCCATTGGTGCCTTCGCACGCTTTGCCTGTTGGGATATAGACTGCCTGCGTCTCTTATAAAGCACGCTAGTGGTGCCATGGCAGCTGGCGTGCTGAACTCTGCCCTCAGCATGAGCCCTCCAGACACCATGACAGAGGAGGACAAGTTCAACGAGCGCAAGCGCGACATTCTGGTGCTTGTAATGCGGTTCCTGGCAGACTACGGCTTCTTGGTCACCTACCAATCGCTTTGTGCAGAGGCCTCTATGACTCTGGACCAGGTGGGGACAGATCAGCTCCTGCTGCATGGTGCCGCTGCTGCAGTTGTGTTGTTCAGAGTCGGCTGCAGGCGCACCAGCACCAGCAGCTGCTAAGACATATGGTGTAGCTGCCAGCATTGTGCTGTCGTTCAGGCTACTAATGCAGCAGGTGACAGGGAACTATTCCTGCAAGCTGGCGGTGGGGCAGCAAGGTGTGACGTGCTTGTAATCGAGAGTGTGCATGCCTTCCTGCTTGCAGGTGGATGCTGCAGACAACATTGACTTGATGACCATAGTGCAAGAGTTTGTTGACTATTACCACTCCAAATTTGGGCGATATCCCAAGCTGATTCGGCGCAACCTCCCGCCACCAGTGGCCTATCAGGTGCGACAGGCAGAGCCTGCTGCACCTGGGGAATGGCTTTTGTGAAGGCGTGTGCGATGTTGACCAAGTCCTGTCTGCAAGCCGTCCAGTCAGGTCATTGCATGCTCTGTATGCACACCATTGTGCGCATCTCACGCAAGTGCTCAACACATCTGGCACCATGCTTGTTTGCATGGACTTGTCTGTGCATTGCTGTTTGAGCAGATGTTGGCGTCTATAGCAATGACTTTCTCTCTCTGCATGCACCAACTGCAGATGCAGCAGCAAATGCCTGGCCAGCAGATGCAGGAGATGCATGCGCTGCACATGCATCAGGTGGCTGCGGCAGCAGCCAGCTCGCAGCAGATGCACCAGCAGCAGGGTGCTCAACAGATGCAGCTGCAGCAGCCGCAAGCGCAGCAGCAGCAGCAGATGCAGCAGGCGCAGCAGCAGACAGATTCAGCACAGCAGCAACAACAGCATCAGCAGATGCAGCAACACCCGCAGGCACAGCAGCAGGCAGGTGGTGCAGCTGTGGCACCACAAACGCTGCTGCACACTCAGAGCAATGCCTTGCCGGCTCCATGTGTGCTACCAGCGTCTGCGTCAGCTTCCATGCCAGCCCCCATGGACAGCAGCGTGCAGCTAGATGCTGCAGTGGCTGCTGCAGCTGCAACAGCAGCTGCAGCTGGCAGACATAGCCCGCAGGCAGTTGGCATGCAGCAGCTTGACATACACCAGCAGCTAACATTGCAGCAGCAGCAGCAGCAGCAGCACTTGGGGATGCAGCAGCAGCAGCAGGACCAAAAGCCAGGGATGCAGCAGCACGGGGTGCAGCAGCTGGGCTTGCAGCTGCCACTGCGCATCAGATGGCAGAACCGCAACAGCCTGCCCGGCATGAAGCACAGCCAGGGCAGCACCATGCGCCTGGGCAGCCTGGAAGCCCTGGATCAAGTGAGCAGCGCCCACTGTGCTTGGAAAGCATGACAAAGCGCACGAGGCATTGCGCATCACCTGTAAGATGCATGCAATGCAGCCGCAGCGGGAGCCCATTTTGCGGTTGCACCGGCAGCTGCTGGGCCCTGGCTGAGCTGGTGTGCCTGTTGGCACTTGATGTCGGGCTCAAGATGTCGGGCACCGGAAAGCACGCGCTAACACTAAGTTGCAATCGGGAAACTATGTGCTGGATCATCATGCCGCTTGTTGCCGCGCTGCTGCAGGCTGGCTTTGTGTCGGTGCTGCGGACGGCGCCTCCCTCTGATCAGCCCAGCAAGTACCTCAGCTTCCGCTACCCGGTGCGGCCTAGGGCAGCGAAGTCGCAGAAGAAGTCTGAGCGGCTGAACGCCAACGACATCCAGGTGGGCATGCTGGTGGGCATGTCAACCTGTTCACGACAGTTCCAGCAACAGCAGGCACTGTGTACGTGGCTGCAGGTGTGCCTGACGCGCCTACACAACAGCCGCCTCATGTGCAGGCCTGCCACCTTTGTAAGCAACTGATTCTTGTTTGTGCGCTGCTGCTGCTGCTGCTGCTGCTGGTGCAGGAGGAGGTGATGTATGCGCTGGTGGGCTGCACGGACATTGGCTGGAGCAGCCGCAACGTGAACCAGGACACACGCGAGTTCCTGCTGGAGCATTACGGCATCGACAAGCCCACCACATCGACGTTCTTCAAAAACCGCAGCCAGCGCACGCCATACAGCAACATGGCGGCCAGCGTCAGCCTCAATGGCAGCCGCAGCAGCAGGAGCAGCAGCAGCAGCGGCGCTGCCAGCAGCGGTGGCGCTGGTGGCGCAGGCGGCACCCGCAGCAGCAGTCGCATCACCAGCCGCGGTGGGCTGGGTGCGGCACCAGCAGCAGCTTCAACCAGTGCTGCTGAAGTTGTACGCGCCCGCAGTGGCTTGGTGCTGCCACCGCCGCTGCAGATGCCTGCTTCCATGCTCGCGCCGACGCCTGCGTCTGCAGCGGCGGCTGGCGGCAGCGGCAGCAGCGATGCCAGCAGCGTCAGCGCTGCCCTCGCAGCGCGCACGGGCCTGGGCCCTGTTGCGTGCAGCAGCAGCGGTGCCGCTGGCGCTGACATGAGCACAGCTGCTGCTGCCGCTGCCATGACGAGCGCGGCTCTGCCGGATGCTGCTGCGTATGGCGGGCTGGACAGCATGGTGGGCTTTGGGCTGTGCAGCCCGCCCAGCTTGCCAGGGCTGTCAGCTGCGATGAGCTTGCCCAGCTTGGATAGTGAAGGGTACCTGAGGTCGATCAGCAGTGACCTGGATGCTGCAGCAGACATGACCCTGGTTGGTGGTGCCGGCTGCATCTCCCCGTGTGGGTTCAGCGCGTAGTGTGGCCTTGGCGGCGCAGGTTGAGGCTGGTGGACGGACTGGGTCTGCCGATGGCTGCACCGAAGTGCATGGTTTAGTTGGCGGGTGTGGATGACAAACATGACATCATATAACGCCACGGGCGGAGCAGCGTCGAGATGGGGTTTGGCGAGGCTGCTCGGCCGCGTGGCGACCGCAAGGCAGTTTGTGGACCTTGTGCGCGGTGCGTGTTGTGAATCAGCACCAGCAGCAGCATGCCAAAGCATGCACTGCATTGCACGGTCAATGACGTGCATGTATGATGTACGTGATGTGTGATGAAGATCCACAGCGGCGGCGTCTCTTCTATGTGTGGCGTCACAGTTTGCATCAAACACCTGCATGCCAGAGGTGCATTACTAGCCTTGCATGCACTGTTGCGTTCAACACTATAGAAGCATACATTGCTGACAGCGGTTCGGCATGGCTCTCGGACCAAGCTGCTGAAGTGGAAGGATGTTGGCTTTACCTTGGCCCATGGTGTTGTTTGTATGTGGACTCGTGTGATAGGGTTGTGTGTGTATATGTATATAACTAGTGCGCAGTGTGTATGAATGTGCAGCGCTGTGTGTGTGTGCAGAGTGCTATCCCGTGCGTGCATGACACAGGCTCACTGCTGGTGTGCTCATCTGTTGAGCTACGCCCAGGAGACACAAGTTCCTCAACACGGGGCTGCGGCTCCTGCGCAGCATCTTGCACCTTGCTGATACGCGGTCCAGCAGTGCCCGCTTCTTGCTGGTGCTGGTGCTGCAGCAGAGCAGCGTTTGCGATGTGTCATTGCAGGTTGCTGCGTGCTGCTCACCTCGCAGCGTCCCTCCTGCTACTTGCATTGTGGCGAAGGCGTTTTGTTGCAGCCCGACACCCCTGCTTCACCACTGCACATAGCTGCCGGTTGCAGCTGCACACATCGGCAGGTTGAAGCTGCACGGCTAGTGGGGCTGGTATATGCGTGCAAGCCAGCAGCTGCTGGCTGTGGTATCATCATACAGCTTGCCGCCATTGTTCCTCCACTGCATGTGCTCTGCGAGCGCAGTTTGGGGATGCCAAGGCGTCCCAACCAAGCGCTGGATTATCAGCGCTGCCATGGTTGCTGCCACCGGTGCAGTGCTCGCACCCTTACTTTGTGTGAGATGCTGTGCACCCAGCATTTGTGAACAATTCAGGCTCGTGTCATGTGCACTTAGAGGACTGTAGCGCTACAGTGCTAGCATGCAGCGTGCACACGTGCCATACACTGTGCATGGGTGGCTGCAGCCTTGCAGAAAGTCGCATGTGCCATTCTGGTCAGCAGCACATCACATGTGTTTTGTGCTGACATGCATGTCTGAATGTTTTACACATGGGCTTTGTACAGTATCATCAACAATCTTGAAAGAGGGGATGGTCAGATGTGTGGCGGTTAAAAAGCTGGGTGTACATGGGTACAACGTGCAGCGTGTGTACGTGCAATGTGCATTGTTGGCCCAGCTGCATATGGCAGTGAACGTTGCCGTTGGGAACATTTTCAAGCTGCATCATTGCACATGGTCTTTGTCGAGTAGCTTCAGCGTACCGGGCCCTCCTTGTAAACCAGCAGCAGCAGCAACAGCAGACCACTGTTGGCGTTGTTCCAGGGGCGACTTTGCATCGCTGACAATGTTAAAGTCGACAATGCTTACTCAATCTGAATGCACGGTATGTGTGTTGCTGTCCTGTGGAAACAGCTGCGGCCATTTGTCGTGCTTCAGGCGAGTGCGTCACATCGACAACCATGCACAGGGCGACGCCTTGGTTGCGGAATTCTTGTTCATAGATGATAGTTGTGCGTAAAATACCTTGCACGCGGTTGTAAGCATCGTGGCTGGCTGACCGCAGGAGTAACCACCTGCACGGCACACCTGAGGCGCACCATCGAAGGTTGCTGCTCTGTCATTATTCATGCATGTATTTGAATCTGTGACTAAAAACTCACCTTTCCGGAGCATGCATGCAGCCCTGTTGAGACCTGCGGTTTCTATCGTGGCGGAAACGGGCGACACTTTCTGCCAGCACAGAACGAGCTGCGCTTCAGATAAGTTTTTGGCTTGATGTATTCAGTATTCAGTATTTAGTAATTCTGTGCCACTCCTGTGTATGCCGTGCTTCTGGTCTGTGCACGGACTTTGCAGCATCTCGCACAGCAAGCTTGATTAAGCCGACCATGGTGGCCACGTTGAAGCCGAGTGCAACATCCACTCAGTGAGTTGCATCTCAAAACATACCTACTAATTCATCTCTGTTGTGGTGCGCCAAACTGACAGGCAGCAACCCACGCCCAGCAGCAGCGACACGAAGGGCTGCTGCCATCATGTAGTGCCTTGCCTTGCCAGCAGTCATCACCAGTGCATGCAAGCGATGTTGCTGAGCATGTACAGTAACGAATTACACGGCTGAGCAGCAGCCACCACACATGTAGCAGCCAGCCAAACAAGACTACAAGCATCCAAGTCGAGAGCAGTTGCTTCGCACCGCACCTCATGCTGCCCCACCCTGCCCGCTGGACTTGCCCATCACTGCCGCCGAGGTTTCTGCATGCTTGCAGCGTCTACACACAGGCAAAGCTGGCAACCCTGCAGAGGAAGGCATTGTCAACGTGCTTTTGAAGTACGGAGGCAACACAGTTGCAGACATGCTGCTGCAGTACTGCAGCCTCATGTGGCAGCTTGAGCGGGTACATCAGGTGCCGGGGACAGTCGTCAGCATGCCTAAGAAGGGCGATCTGACAGACCCAGGCAACTACCGCGGCATCACCCTGCTCAGCGTGCTCTATAAGTTCTACACCAGCGTCCTCAATCAGCGCCTTATCAAGTTTGCAGAGGGCGAGCAGCAGGAGCAGCAGCAGCAAACACAAGCACAGCAGCAGCAGCAGCAGCAGCAAGGCCAGCATTCAGCAAAACAGCAGCAGCAGCAGCAGCAGCCACGCGCAACTGCTGCTACAGCAGCAGCAGCAGCGCCGCTGCTGCACGAGAGTCAGAACGGATTCCGCCCCAAGCGCAGTTGTGCTGACCATCAAAGCGTGCTCAGCGAGGTCTTTGATGGCAGGAAAGCTGAGGGGAAGGAGTCATATGTGTTGTTTGTTGACACCTTCAAGGCATTCCCTACGGTCTGGCTTGATGGCTTGTTCCAGAAGCTGTGGGATAAGGGTGTGCGTGGCAAGATGTTCCGTGTCTTGTACAACTTGTATCAGGGCGCGCAGCGTGTGGTGTCTCATGAGGGTTGCACCACGGATAGGTTCACCTGCGACCTTGGCCTGCATGAGGGTGATGTTATTTCGCCCACACTGTACCTGCTGTTTATCGACGACTTGCTGCGTGACGTGCATGCAAAGCACCCTGGCGTTACCCTCATGGGCCCTCGTGACGAACCTGCAGGCCAAGTTGTGGCAGCCATGCAGGCTGATGACTTTGTTGCTGTCTGCGGGTCTCTGTCTGAAGTTCAGGCTGTGGCTGCAACTGTTTACAATTACAGTTGCCAGTGGCGCTTCAAGCTCCACAGCTTGAAGTCTGCCGTCATGCATGTGCTGCCAGCAAGACAGACCAGCCAGCTGGTCGACTCCGGCACTGTTTGGAACAATGTCCCTGTGCCTGTTGTATCGGAGTACTGCTATCTTGGCCTGTGGTTCAACAATACCTGTACATGGACCACACATTTTGAGAAAATGCTGGCTAAGGTGCAACGTGTGAAGGGTGCGCTCATGCCAATTTGGAAGAGCCGCAGCATCAGTGTGGAGGTTAAACGCATACTGTTGCTGGCGTGTGTCCGTCCCATTGTTGAATATGGCAGTGAGGTTTGGTTTCCGTCCACAGCTAGGCAACTGCAGCTGATTGACAAAGTGCAGACAGACATCATCAAATGCGCAATGCGCTGTGGCAAGGAGCGCCCATGCTCTTCAGCTCTCTTGGCAGAATGGGGTGTGAAACCGTTGCATATGTGGCTTCATCAGAGGGCTTTGGAGTACTACTACAGGATTCAGCGTATGCAGGGCGTTCGGCTGCCGAATCAAGTGTTTACAGCTGAATGGAGGCGTCCTAGTGGTGCTGT
The DNA here is from genome assembly GCA_014080715.1 of Scenedesmus sp. NREL 46B-D3. NCBI lineage: Eukaryota > Viridiplantae > Chlorophyta > Chlorophyceae > Sphaeropleales > Scenedesmaceae > Scenedesmus > Scenedesmus sp. NREL 46B-D3. The sequence continues at coordinate 36,640 of JACERP010000403.1, read as the reverse complement.
GGCGATGACACCGTGGCACAAGTATGTGCAGAGCCTGCTGTGCAAGTATGGTGTGAATGTTGTGACCGCGGATGGCAGAGCCAGTGCGTGCAAGAGCCATGTCAACAAGCAGGTCAGGACACTACATGCTGAAAGGATTGCATGTGAAACGTTGGAACACTCCACTCTGAGTCGGTATGTTACTCATGTGCACCCCACTCATGTTGATGCTATGGGTTTCAGGAGGCCTAGGCCGTACTTGCGTTCAGTGGCAATTCCACGTGGTATTGAATTGCTTTTGCGTGTTCGTATGGGTTGTCTGTGTGTACATGAGCGGACTAGTCAGTTTGGGGGTCGCAGAGCTAACTCCACTTCAGGATGTCCTTGTTGTGGTGCAGAAGTTGAGTCTTTGTCACACTTCATGTTTGATTGCCCTGCTACTTCTGCTCAGAGGGATAGTATGTTTGCTGAGATCAGATCCCTGCCTGGTTGCGCTGAAAAGTTGCGCAGCATTTTGTCCATGGCTGATTCGTCAATCAAGGTGTTGCGTTTTGTATCTGATGATATTTGGGGCAGTTCTGGAAGATGTCGGATGGTGTCACCGTGTATTGCTGCTTTTCTTGTCAAGTCTTGGGATGTGCGCAATGCATGCAAACATTCTGGAGCAGTGCTCCCTTCTCTTTCCGCTCCAGTGGGGCGCGGGGCCGATGGCGCTGATGCTATGGCTTGAATGGGTAATATGATGATGATGATGATGATGAGTAGTTGCTTCGGGGGCACCAACTCTTCACAGTACAGGAAGCAAAGGCAAGAGGGCTGCCCCATCTTCAAAATTCCTGCGCAGTTACCTGAAGCGAACGTAGAAAAGGCAGCGGCAGGGGGCTCGTGACTGGGCTGGTGCCCCAGAGAGCCTGAACCTGCCGCCCCGTCTTGTACTCCAACGAGATGTCACCTAGACCAGAACCCCAGCAGAGCCCAGACACTCAGCAGCCGCAACGATGAGGCAACTTTGCAGCAGTGACAACCTGAATGAAAAAGAGCAGGCAGCAAAACAAGGCTACCAGCAGCGGCGGGTGGCAAGCTGCAAAGGCATGCGTAGAAACACCAAGCAAGTCACGCTGTCACCGTTGATGTCAGCTGTACTGCATGCAAATGAAGTGCCCCCCACCATCAGAAGGCCCCCCTGTGTTTGTACAGCAGAGCACCGGTGCCGGGCGGTGATGCTACACGCACACATCTGGCAGGATTAACAGCAGCTTGTGCGATCATCGCACAGGCAGAAGCAGAGTGGAGAGCAAAACGTAATGGGTTACCGACTGCCTTCGCGAATAAAGGGGAAGTCCAAACTTTCTCCCTTAAAAAGACCATTCGCGAATACTTTTGCAACGAATACATAAAGCGATTACGGTACAGAGATAGGAAGGGACGGCGACATGTGTGTTGTGCTGAGACATGCATGCCTGAATGTGTTAACACATGGGTTTGCACAGTATCATCAGCAACCTTTTAAGAGGTGATTGAGGCAGCAGAGTCTGCTGCTCAGAAACTGCCTGTACCTGCTGCAACCTCAAGGCTGTGTGTTCAACTTAAGCGCGCGGGAAACACCCAAACCGATGCGATGGAATTGAAAAGTGCTACTGCACAATAAGGTGCGACCGTGCAGTCAGAAGCGGCAGGCCTGCCTTGCAGCATGCAATGCCGGCCTGTGCTGAGCAGACGCTGCTGCCAGCCAGCATGGCATACACTGCAACGCTGTGAAAGCTTACCACTGCGTACCTGGCCGCTCCTTTTGTGACCCGTTCACAGAACGTGTATGGCTGGGTTGCAGCTGGGTGTTTGGCCGTCAGCAAGGAATGCACTAGCACACCGCATGGCGCAAAATGAGTTTAGATCCAAGATATGATGCCAAACCAGATCGTCCAGCATTTTTGGGGGCTTCATTGAGACGTATTGCGGGCTGCGAAACCTACCTGAAACATGACGCCACTTGTTGCTTGGTTCCTGTGCTTCTGTCGTATGTGAGCTGCATCTGCGTGCTGTCTTTCGGTGCACGGTGAACACCTGCTTATGTGCGCACTTCATATATCCACCGTGTGCAAGGCTGTCCAGTCAGCTGCTGTGCCGGAGTTTATCGTTCTGCTTTGATCCAAACACGCTGCTGAGCATGGTCGGTGGAACACGAGCTGCCACTCAAGTCTAGTTACGTGGGGGCTGGGCTGCTTGGAGCCAAATGTTGGAGAACAGCAAACACTTCATGCTGCGAGTCCTGCCCGGTGGTGCTGCCTGGCCATCAGCACTGCCTCAATGGATTGTGCTAGTGACCATTGTTGGTTGCTTAGGCCATGTAGCAGCACAGGAGGGGGGCAGGACGGCCTACGTTGTGAACTCCGTGCAGCAGGACAACCCTGCAAACAACACCTTCAAAACAATGAGGGCAGCTCTGGAGTCCCAGCAGTATGATACCATACTGCTCACGCACGCTGTCCGCATATATGTGAGCGCCCTGGACTTGCTGCTTCAGCAGCATGCGGTATGGCATACAGCCTGCAGCAGATCAGCATGAGTTGTAGTGCAGCAGCAGCAGCAGCATGGATCCTGCTGCCACGAAGTGCGGGAGCATGCACCCTACAGCTGGGCTTTTGCAGGTCTGGCATTAATGAAAACTTGTGCATGCCGCATATCAACCTTTGTTGTGCCGCCACTTCCAATCAGTAACTTTCGGGCCTGCCTGCCTTGCGTGCCTCCGCGGTTCCTGCCTGCCGTTCCACCTCCGCAAAACCAACCAACCTGTCTGTATGCTGGTTGTCCTGTTTGTCCTGCAGCCTGAGCTGTGGCCACCTGAAAACCCGCTGCTGCTTGGGCGCAATGTCACAATCGCCGCAGCCAACTTCAGCGAAGCTGCGGGCAACTATGCACACCTGCACCTGGGGTTCATGGAGGCACGTGCTGTCATTCTGCAAAACGTAACAGTCACTTTGCGGAACCTAGCACTGGGTAGGGCGCGCAAGAACTCAGGACAAGGCATCCCTTTCTTTGCAGGTGCGTGCTGTGCCAGTCGTGCGCTTGCTTGCTGTGCTATGTGTGGCGTCTGGTGTAGCATTGCAGCGAGTTGTACTTTTTGCATCCATCTGTGCGAGCAGCGGGTGTGCATGACACTGCAGGCTGCTAGCTGCTGCTTGTTGGCTGCCACAGGCTCAACACACGCAGCAGCACACACTTGCCTGCATGTGCTGGCATGCTTTGACACGCCTGCTGGCTGCTCGAGGACGCTCATTGCAGCAACCCCTCATCGCAGCAACCCCTCATCGCAGCAACCCCCCCCCCCAACCCCCATAGCTGGCGCCTTCAGGCCCACTCTCACTTCTGCTGGTGCGCCGCCTGCCATGTTTGCCTCCCCTGCTGCTGCTGCTGCTGCTGCTGCTGCTGCTATCTCCAGGGGAGGGCACAAGCTCGGTGCTTTTGCTGATCAACGTGCTGCGCCTGCGCTTGGCGTGTGCGCCCAATGCAGAGGAGCTGGTGGCTGCCCTGCGCAGCACCCCACGGGCGCCCCCGGGGGGTGGCGTCACAGCCGCAGCAAGCAACCAGGTGGCCATGAAGACTTTTGTGTACAACGGCACAGCGTACCCAGGTGCGGCGCGGGGCTGCGACTGCCTGCCCCGCATGCCCCTGCAAGGGCTCAGCAGGCTCCTGCAAGCATTGCAGGGCACCGCATGTGCGGCTGCGTCCGAGCCACCAGCAGCGCCTGCTCAGCTACTGTCGCTGTCCGGCCCCGCCTGCTGATCAGCCGCATGCCTGGCTCCTGCCCAGGCAGCAGCGTTGGCGCAGATGGGGACTGCCGCGCTGCCCGGGCTGCCGCATTGCCATGGCCCTGGTGATCCTGCCTGCGCCTTTCCCTGCAGACTCTGTCTCCGCAATCGACACCAGCAGCGTGGTGTCGCCAGGCGATGTGGCAGACACGCAGCAGTACTACGCGGGGTACTCGGTGCAGCAGATCAACACGACACGCATCTGCTTGAGCTTCGTGCCGAGCGAATGCGTGGAGGCAAAGGGGGCGGACCCGTGCGTGATTGACGCGGTAAATGCGCTGCTGGCCGCAGAGGCAGATGCAGCTGCAGCGCAGGCAGGCACCGGCGGCACCAACGTCGCAGCGATCGTGGCGCCAGTGGTGGTTGGTGAGTCGCGTGCCTGCTGCGGTGGCTTGGGTGTTGCGTAGGTCAGGCGACACGCCAGCCGCGCCAACTGCGCAGCTGCTGCTGTGCCGGAAGTGGCGGCCAGTGGAATGATGCGCTTTGGGCACTTTCAGGGGGGAAGCGATCGGGGCACGCTGCGGGGGAACCAAGTCAGGCCTGGCGGCATCGCAGGACGTGTTGCGGCCTGCATGAGGGATGAATGTACGGGGCGGCTCTTGCACCAGCAGTGCTGCACCACAGTTGAGTATCGCGGGGTACCCCCTAGCATGGTGCAGCGCTGCACGAACGGCGCCGCCACCTGGCTGTGCTGGTCCTGCGCTGCTGTCATTTTAGCCACCCGCACCAAGCACATGTTGCCGCAATCGCAGGCGTCGCACTGCTGGCAGCTGTGGCTGCAGCGGCGGTGTACTACAAGCGCAAGAAGCGGCGCATGGCAGCAGCGGCGGCCGCATCGGCGGCGGCTGCAGCCAAGGCAGCCAGCGACGGCCCACAGCTGCCGCCAGCCCCGCCAGCAACCGGCAGCAAGGACCACCACGACGGCAGCAACCCCAGCTCCATCATAGGAGCGCACGGGTGCGTTGAACGCCAGGCGCTGCGGGGGATGCCTAGGGTGCGGCAGCGCTTGCTTGGTCCCAGCTGCGTGCCGCATGCAGCCTTGCATGCTGCGCAGTCACGCGCAGGCAGTCTCTCACGCATGGCGCTTGCCTTGTGCGTGGTGCGGCTGGGCACCTGCGTGATTGCCTGCTGCATGGTGCAGGGGTGCTGCGGGGACGATGGAGGCGCTGGCGGTTGGCGGCAGGGGCGGTGGCTGGCAGCTGCTGGCGTGCCACACCTGCCCCGAGTTCAGGGATGCAACGCCCAACGACAAAATCAGGCTTGGGGTGCTGCTGGGTGAGCAATGGCGCGGCCGTCGTTGAATCCTGTGTCGCAGCAGCGGCGCAGCTGTCTGCACCAACAAACCAGCTGTGTGTATTGGCAGCTCGAGAGGGGCCGGGGCGGCAGGCCGACTGAAGCAGCACGGTTGATGACACGCAGCCTGCTTCCATCCATGGCCCTCCTCTGCGATACTGTGTAACGAATGCCTGCAGCATGCTTCACAAATAGGTGCCAGCATTGACAACCTAAGCCTGCCTGTTGACATCTGTGGTGTTGCGCGCGTGCGTGCGCGTGGTGTGCGTCACGCAGGCGCTGGCAGCTTTGGGCGCGTGTACCGCGGCGTGTGGCGTGACATGTCTGTGGCAGTGAAGGTGCTGCAGCACGACAGCACGACAGCAGCGGCCATCTCCAACGAGGTGGACCTGGTCATGAGCTTCAGGTGTGGCGCGTTCAGCGCTGGCTGCAAGCCTGCTGACGTGTGCGCGCAGCTGCAGCAGGGACAGCTGCCGCCAGGGTACCTTACACTGCACACTGCTGCGGTGTACACTCTGCACTGCTCACCACCACGTGATCACAATCAGAACAGCCTGGTCAAGTCAGCAGTGCAGCTGCTGTCGGCGGCTTGCAAGGGTTTGGTGCAAGCAGCAGGAGAGATGTTTGAACGGGCTGGTGCAACAGTAACGCAGCCCAGAAGCACTGCCAAGGCCTAAAAGCAGAACAGCATATGGCCAAACAAAAGGTGCTTGTGTATATTGTGTGTTGCAGCAGAAGCTGTTGTGTACCGACGTCACCTGATGTGCATGTTTGTTGTGTTCTGCTCCTCTGTTTTCCTATTGGCCTGGTGGCACTGACTCTGCAGGCACCCCAACATTGTGGCAGCTTATCACTTTGTCACCTGGACCCAATCAGACAGCAATGAAGACGCTCCGATGCACCAGCAGCAGCAGCAGTATGGCCAGCCCTCCGCTGTCAACCGCTCTCTGGGGTCAACACCAAACTCCAGGCGCCTTAGTTTTGAGGATCAGCACTCAACTGGGACCCGAACAAAGCTGAGGACAGTGACAGAAAGCAGCGCTGCTGCTCACAGCAGCAGCAGGCTCAGCTTCCCCAAGCCGCCGGGCGTGGTGGTTGGCAGTGCATTTGGCAGTACAGTAGCTGGCAGTACAGCCGGCAGTACAGTTGGGTACAGCACATTAGAAGGCAGTACACCACGTGTGGCTGCATCAAATGCATCTGCTGGCAGCAGTGCTGGGCGCATCATCGGCTTGGGCACTTCCGGATCTGCTGCTGCTGCTGCTGCTGCTGCTGCCTTTGGCTACATCAGCCCTACTGGTGGTGTTGCACGGGACAGTGCAGGAGGCAGTACAGCTCAGCAGCAGGGCTCAACAGGCAGTACAGGCCTGGTACGAGCCGTCTCAGGGGGCAGTACACTTCTACGGCAGGGATCCACCGGCGGTACAGATGTACTGCCGGGCAGTAGCAGGCAGATGACACAGCAGGTGAGCTTGTGCGCATGCCCAGCGCAGTGGCAGTGTCTGGGCCAAGCCGCTTCAAACTGCTGTGTGCAGTGACACAATGCTCCGCATATGGTGACCAGACTGCAGGCGTTCCTGCCCGTCCCCAGCGCTGTTGCGCCGAGGATGGCTGCATTGCTTGGCACGCTGGCGAAGCACAGGGTTGGCCCTCTGTGCTGACGCGCCCTGCTTTTGTACGCCCTGCCTGCCTGCAGGCGGCGGGCCACATCTCGTACGCCCACACAGCAGCAGCCATGGCCGGGTTGCTGCAGCAGCAGACCTTCGGCAGCAGCGGCGGCGGCCGGGGCCAACAGCAGCACCGGAACCAGCGGCTGCGCCTGCGCCAGCACCAGCGGCAGAGTCGGACATGCCTGCAGCAGCAACAGCAGCAGCAGACGGCGGCGGTGGAGCACACGGCCGCGGTGGAGCAGACGGCCGGGGCTCACGCCCCAGCGCAGCCGGCAGCGCTGCAGAGCTTGGGGCGGGCTGTGCCGCCAGCTCCCAGGCTGCTGCCGCCGACCCCTCAGGCAGCCCGGGGCTGGGCGCTGCGGCCGCCCCGCCACCTGGCAGGGCGCCGGCCTTGATGGGCGGCGCCCCGCAGCAGTTCAGCCTCTCGGCGCCCGTCCCTTCGTCGGCAGCAGGCGCGGCGGGGGGGCCAGCCGGTGCAGCAGCAGCAGCAGCAGCAGCGGGGGGCGGGGCGGCCGTGGACGCCATCAGCCTCTCGGACCCAGAGGCTGCCGCCGCAGCAGCGGCAGCGTCAGCGGCAGAGCACCTCTCGGGCAGCAACAGCCTGCGGCCGATCCGGACCAGCATGCCTGCCTCGAGCCAGCCTGCAGCAAGCGCGGCCCCCTCTGGCGCTGCTGGCGGAGGTCCACCGGCAGCTGCAGCGCGTGGCCAGGCAGCGGGTACAGCAATGCAGCGCTGCTGGGTGGCGCAGCACCAATAAGCAGCAGCATGGCAAGTTACGCTGCAGGCACTGGCAGCACAGCTGGCATGCCGGGTGGCGCGGGCCTCACCCCATCTGCACCACACACAGCAGCGGGCGGCGGTGGTGGCGGCCACCATGAGGTGCAGCTGGTTCCGTTCTCGCCGGCACAACTCCAAGAGCAGCAGCAACAGCAGCAGCAGCAGCAGCAGTATGAGCGGCGGCGGTGGCCGCCGACGGCAGCAGCGGGCAGCAGCAGCCGGGCTCGGATCACGTGGTGGTGGTGCGTCCGGGCTTTGTGCAGCTGCAGCAGCAGCCGCAGGAGGGGCCTGTGGCGGGGTCGGGTTGGAGGGCGGTCGGCGACGACCTCGAGATGGACGAGTTTGGCAACATGTACACCACGGGGGCAACGCGGCGCCGCGCGAGCACGACGGCATGTTTTCGAGCAACTTTGCAGGCGCCGCCGGCAGGCGGGGGAACGGCGCTGCCAGGGCGAACAAGGCGACTGAGGCCCAGACATGGTGAGGTGGCGGTTTTGGTCGGGTGCTGACGCTGTGCGACGTGTGATTTTGTTGTGCTCGCTTTGTCGCAGCTGTGCATGTATGCGCCCGTGCTGCCGTGATGTATCAATATCATCTTGTTTTGGGGGGTGGTGTGGCAGGTTTGCTCCTGCAGCAATGACGTACTCCAGGCGAGAGCTGCAGCAGACGCACAGCCAGGCGCAGACCCCAGCCCGCAGGCCCGCTGTCGTCACACTCCACCACATGCCAGACTGTGCCGCAGCTGTGGCGCCGCCTGCACCAATTCAACCGCCGCCGCTGCTGCTGCTGGTTGGTGTGCTGCTGCAGGCTGATCCTGGAGTTTTGCGATGGGGGCACGCTGCTGGACCTGCTCACAGATGGGCGCCTGGAGAGCAGCAGGCCGGGAGGCGGCCGCAAGATGGTGCGCAGCCAGCTGCAGCTGCACAGACGCGTAGCGTAAAGCAGGACGCAGTGAACACCAGCCTGCTTGTGACGAGGACGATGTTTGGCTTGCTGCTGTTGCACTGCGCCGACCGTACTATCGTCTGCCGGTGCATGCTGCTGCCCACTTCACTCACGACAGCACGCCCTGATTTGTGTGTGCCCGGCACGCCATTGACGGCGAGCGTGCGCTTGCCTGCCTGGCCGCTGTGGTGGCTGCAGGCGCTTGCGCTGACGCTGCTGCACGACATAGCGGCGGGCATGAACTACCTGCACAGCAGGTCTGTCATCCACGGCGACCTCAAGCCAGGTGGGCATGGCGCGAGCCACTGGCAAAATGACCAGTGACCTCACCCAAAAACCTGCACCCTGTTGTTATGTAACGTTGTAACGGTGCACATTAAACATTTACGGTGACCTCAAGCCAGGTGGGCGTGGCGTGCGTGCGACGCTGACAGCGGTCCACGTCAGCGGCAGCAAGCATTGCGTCCTGCCACGTCTCCAGACGAACAGGAGGCAGTAGCGCTGCAGCTGATGCTGCCGAGTGTGCTGGATCTGCATGCCATGCTGCTGCGCGCGTCATTCTCACAGATGCACAGCAGCATCGACAATGCGGCTGCAGCACTCTGTGTTGTTGCAGTGAACATACTCATGCCAAAGTTGCTGCTGCGGCTGCTGCTGCTGCTGCGGCTGCAGGCAATGTGCTCATCAAGCATGAGCAGGGAGCACCGTATGGGCGTGTGGCCAAGGTGCGGCTCACCATGGTTTGAAGCTGCTCTGCGCTTCGATGCAGCTGTGCTCAGCTTCAGTGATTGTGCTCTGTGCAGCACTGGCACATCTTCGGTGTGCAGGTCTCGATGCGGTGTCGGCTGCAGCAAAGCATGCTTGCAGGGGCAAAGTGTATTTGCACCAAAACTTTTGTCGCGGTAAACTTTTGTTGGCGTTGGTGCCACAAGTGAGGTTGGCTTGCTTGCACCTGTCGCATCTGGTTGCTGTACTGACTCGCTTGCTGGTGGCTTGGCTGCTGCTGCTGCTGCTGCTGCTGCTGCTGCCAGGTGTCGGACTTTGGGCTGAGCAGGTGAGGGAGCCAGGCTGTCTTGCGCAAGGGCTGCTGGTGTGCTGCGTCATGCTGCGATGCGCTGTGCTCTGTCCAGCCGTAGTGCCATGCTGTGTGTCATGTGGTGCTCTGTGACAACGTCATGTCGTGCTGTGTGACGCCGTGACGCGCTGTGGCGTGCTGCGTTGTTCTGTGGTGTGCTGGCAGTGCTCCCAGCGCATTGACTGCAGGGCGGTTGGTACTCGCCCTCTACCTTTGTCATGCGATCGCACCCTTGCTGGGCAGCAACTTGCATGGTTTGCTGCGTGCTGCACTCAGCTGCGTCTCGCTTGCTGCGTCTTTGCCCGGCTTACTCTGTGTGCCTGCTGCTGCTGCTGCTGCTGCTGCTGCTGCTGCTGCAGGGCGCTGCAGGTTGGCCAGTCGCACAAGTCGACGCGCACCATGGGCACCATGAATCACACGTGAGTGGCACGGCGCTGGCCATGCAGGTGGCGGCCACCGCTCTGTGTTGGCAGCTGCATTGCATGCCTCGACATGCTGCGGGCCCAGCGCAGTGCGCTGCTCGTCCCTGCAGTCAGCAGTGCTGCTCACCCCAGCAGCATTCGGCAGTGGACCTCAGGCTTGCTAGCGGGTTGGGCGCAGCTGAGTGCAAGGGAGTCCGCCAGGCTGAACGGCAGCGCCCAAGTCCAGTCTGCATCGGCATGTTGCCGTCCAGCATTGCCAGCAGTGCCATTGGCCTCATGCCCCTCTGCAACAGAGGGCAGCAGCAGCACTGCCCGCGAGTGTCTGCAGGCGTTGGCAGAAGACCGCTTGCAGAGCACAGTCAGCAGCGACTCCCAGTCCATCTCAGTCCCTTCTTTTGGTGTTGGGTGTGCTGCAGCTCCTTACACTGCTGCTGCTGCTGCTGCTGCAGTCCTCCTGAGCTGCTGCGCCTGGGCAGGCTGAGCCCCGCGGGTGACGTTTACGCGTTTGGCATCCTCATGTGGGAGGTGTTCACGAGCAAGATTGCCTTCTCAGGCCTGCACTACGGTGAGTGACGTGCGCCAGCTGTCAGATGTGGTGCGGTTTGGTGCGGTTTTTATCATTGCGTGCTGGTCTTCTGCTGTTTATATGTGTGGCGGAGCTGTACTGGGCGTCTGCACTAGTGCTCACATGCTGCTCCTGGTCAGGCAGCATCGTGCGTGGTGTATGCATGCACGCCACTGCCATCAAGGAAGCATGGAAGGGCAAGGGAGTCAGCTATTATTGGGCGTCGGCTCCGCAGGGCATCTGCTGCTACAGACTTGCCAAAAGCTGGCACTTCGCTGCTGCTGCTGCTGCTGCTGCTGCAGGTGAGGTCTTTGAGCAGGTGGCGCTGTGGCAGAAGCGCCCCCCAGTACCGCCAGAGATGCCGCTGGATTATGCAGGTGCGCGGCTGATAAGTGGACACGCCTCCAACAACGTGCAGGCTGTGTGCCCCTGCCACAGGAACACTTCTCACAGCTGGACAGCCAGGCGCTGGCGGGTCTGTGCTGTGCTTGCCTTGTGTGTGCTGACGTGTGCTGCCTGACGCATTGCTTATGCTCAGCTGACAAGCCGCTGTTGCGCTCTGCCGCCGCTGCTGCTGGTGGTGGTGCTGGTGCTGCTGCTGCAGAGCTGATGATCGCGTGCTGGGCTGCCGACCCCTTCTCTCGGCCCTCGTTTGCAGCAGTGCAGCAGCAGCTGCATGAGCAGCTGGACCGCATCGTGCAGGACACACGCGAGGCGCAGGATCGCTTCGTGTCAGACCTGTGAGGGGTGTCGCTGAGCCTTGTGCGTTGGCTCCTGCGTCTCGTCCACACGTCCTGGTATGGCATGTTGCGCCTGTCCACGTGATGAGGCGCTGGTGCGGGGTGAAGGAGTTTGCTTGGCGGCGATGGTGGTGCTTTCGTGTGTTCTTTGGTTGGCGCCTGGGAGGTGCAGCCCGCTTTCAGTTTACCAGATCGACACGCTGGCTCGCTGCAGTGCGCCAGCAGCAGGAGCAGCATGTGCGCATGGTGTGCATGATGCAGACTTTCAATTTGGCCTGCCACCAGTGGTGGTGGTGGTGGTGGTGGTGGTGCTAGGCTGTTCTAAACAGCAGCACTGCGTGGCAGCTGTCGTGTTGGTGTGCGTGGGTGAGCGGCATGCCCGCGTGGCGTGGAAGGCACAAGAGCTGCATGAGGACGACCTTTGCAAGGTTGTTGGGCTTCAGCTCTGGAAGCTTCCAAGCCTTTCTGTACATGGCCTGCATGATTGCGCAGCGCTGCCGCACATGCTGCTGCTGCCAAGTTGTTGCGCACGCTGGGTCCCACACAACCGTTGTTGTTGTGAGGTGGCTGCATGAATGTGCACGCATGGGGTGGCGGGTGGCGCTCCATCCGCCGTGTGTTCACCAAGGCCTGACAGTGCAGTGGTGCTAGGGGCGCGGCATGCCGTGTGCGCTGCGCAGCGGTTGCACGTGTGCAGAGCAGTGTTTGTAAGTGCTAGGTGCCCCCCCGCAGGTTGTGAGTAGCAGCGGTGCCCGCCCTGAAGGTTGCCAGGAGAGGCGAGGCCTCGGGCGCCGCCCACGCAACGCCCTGCTCCAAGGGGGGGCATGCACACTGTTCAGGCGGTGTGCTACAGCCATTGTCAGCGATGTTGTGTGGCAGCCGTCGGTTGGCGCGCCTTCCACCTTGAGAGCATCACCTGGGCCATACATGTGCCCCTTGCAGGGCATGCTGTTGCCGTCTGTCCAATCGGTGACGTGTTGTGCACGTATGCCGTGGTGTGCTGACACCACATGAGCTCTCGCCAGGGGTTGTCACTGCCAGACTGGCAGGCTGGCCGGGGCTCATGGCATCGTCTGTTGAGGTTTGCGGTGCGGGCGTTGCAACTGTGTGTGGGTGCATCTTTGGTTGGCTAGCGCTGGGGAGAACTATCGGTACAGCTGGATTGCATCATGCGCAGCACCGCAGAGCTTGACATCAGAGCTTGTCGACTTGCGGCACACGACGTGCCACGAAACAGATGTGTGGTTGGCAGCCTGATGCATGAGTGCCGGGTGATTTAGCCTGGTGTGTGGCGTCACTGCTGTGCCTTGCCGTTGTTGTTGCCTGGGTGTAGCTGTGGCTCAGGCCCTTGCCACATGGCTTGCTGATCTATGCTTAACTCCACCCATGCAGCGTGTGCAGCGGAGCAGGATCCCAGATGGTTCAAAATGGCCTTCTGCGTGGCCTTGCATCGGCTGTTGCAGTATTCATCAGTACATGAATTTGTTGCCAGTTGCCAGAACTGCCTGTGCAAAATGCACGCATGTATTGGGCAGGTTGTGGCGAGTGTGCATGCTGTGCCATTCCCAGCGCTGTTTGTCGAGCTGCAGGCTGACCTTAGGATAAGGGCGGGCACCTGCTGCACATGGCTGGCCCTTGAGACACCAAAGCTGCAGTCAACAAACCTCTGCTGTCTGGGATGTAGCGTGCAACAGGTCTTGGTCAACCCATTTTATGCCTATGTGGCCGTGGCAGCAGCCCGTGCGGTGCTGCGTCATCATATATGCTGACCTGGCGTGGGCCGTTGCTCCGCTTTTGCCGGGTGGACTGTGTGTCAGTGCATCTCATGCTGTCCAGGATTGTTGTCATCATGCACTAATCCGTTGCTTCCAGGCAGCAGCAGAGTCCAGGCAGCAGCAGAGTCCAGGCACCTGCTGAATGTGCTTGGCTGTCTCTTGCAAACTCTGTTACTTTGCTTCGGTTTCTGCTCGTCTTGTACCCTTTATGCTGCACTACTATCTGATTATGTGGGCACAGGCCGGCTGCAGTGTCGTGTGTTGTTGTTAGCATGCATCGTGCAAAGCTGGTGGTATGCAGCAGCTGCGTGCTGCAGCCACCATAGTGCCATATGAGATGTCCTTCGACTGTGACAAGCAGGATGTGTGTTGTCCTACTGCTGCTAGTAGGTCTTTCAGCCGGACGGCTTGTCAGTGTGATGGTGGCTGTTGATGACCCCGCCCGACCTGCATTCAGCATCTCCGGCACTAGCAGCACTGATGTGTTGCTCCACAGAAGCACTGATGTTCTGAGTTGTTTGGTTCAGCATCGTTTTGGTTGTAAGCGTGCGCAGCATTGAGGTTTTCAGTTTTGGCAGCATTCCTGTCTTGAGTCTGTGCAGCATCGGTGTTCGGAGCTTCGGCAGCAGTGATGTGGTGGATTTGTGCAGTGGTGATGTTGTGAGCCAGGCCAGCATTATTGTTATTGCATTCCGCAGCTGTCATAGCTTGTGATGAGCAGCAACATTCATCAACGGTTGTCAGCATCGTGCAAACATTGGACGCTACGCTTTGGCAGCATGATGTTTCAAGTTGGACTGGCTTTGGTATGTTTGGCCTGAGCACCACTCTAGGCTGATGTCCAACGCTGGCGGCGGCTACCAGCCATGGTTGCAGTTGGGGTCCGCGACTGCTGGTCCAACATCAGTGCGTTGGTGGAGTGCTTCTGCCGCCAAAGGCGCTGCTGATTGGTACATGTACAGCGCTGGGTTTTACAACCATTGTGCGGGCAGCTCCTCTTCTGTCGTTGGGTGCTGCGTATGTTTCTTCTTGGGGACTTGGGGAGGGCAGCATGCCGTTGCGGCATGCCATTGCGCAACGGGCATTTGTGTGTTTGTGTCACTTAGCAGGGATCAACGCCGGCTGCAAGCCATGTTGTTCATTGTGTGCTGCTTGCACTTCCGGCCAACAAGCAGAGGCACCTTGTTGTGTGAACTGTTGTGTGAACTGTGGCGAAACATGCCGCTATGGTGGTATGGAAGAGTGGTGGTTGTCTGTTTCAGTCCTGGAACTCAAAGTTGCATGCTGGCGTCATTGAAGTCATCTGCTGAGTGCCAGGTGGCACAGATCTGTGCACAGAGTGCGTGCTGGCTAAGCAGAACAGATGCATATCTGCATCTGTGCATACATGTTATAGCTTGGTACCAAGCTCATACCCGTATGTTGTGGCATGCTGCTGACGAGACGTGTTGCCACTTAAGACTTTGAAGGCCAGCTGGCAGCGCAGTGTCTGTTGGTCATGTAGTCAGGCAGTCTGTGCACTGGTAACTCGCGCGAGATGACAGGAACGTATGGAACGAGGCCCCTCTAGGCATCGGTTTTAAGCATTAGGGATCATGTTACCTTGGCTTCAGAGTAAGCACAGTGAGGACGACGCCCAAGCCGCATCAATGCTGCTGCAGCATATCACTAGCCTGCCTGCCGGAAGGCGGGAAACCCCCTGTGTCGGGAGTTCCAAATTTTCCGACATATGCTGAATGCCATGTTAACGTCAACATTAGAGTGCCGCCACGCAGTGCCGCTGCTGAGCTGCGAGCATGGACCTGGTGGCAAAAAACTGCGGGCAGTTGTTACCCAAGTTACCAAAGTAGGGCCACTGGCCTACCCGCAAAGGAGCCAAACAAGGCTCATGGGGTAAAACAACGCAAACAAAGCGAGGCACCTTCCAAACCCACCAACTATGATCAGCTGTGTAATCCCAGATACCACCAGACAGACTGCTCATCAGGCTGCTGCTGAGTAGCGTGTAGCACTGGATTTGTTACCTTGTGGCATTAGACGACCACACCGTCTGCGAACGCTTAGACAGCGCCGCAACATACTTTCTTTTCTCCAATCTTTTCTAATTGCTGCCAACCCGGCCTGTCATCACACATAGCGTAACTGTAACACTGACTCATCCCAGCAACACTGACATAATAGCTGTCATTTCACAGCGTAGTGCCTCGGACTGACACACTTCCTAGCAGGCATGCACACAGCAGCTGCAATACCTATTCACCCTGAAGATCACAACATACTGCATCTGTGCAAACTGTAACATCTGCTATAGGCAGGCACAGATCTGTGCATGTATTACGGCTGGATGGTAACAACCAACAACAGCGCACAGCAACAGCACAATGCTGCAACTTCCACACTACAAGCGGTTCCAGCAGCCACTACTCTGCGCAACACTGTGACAGCTGCCCAGGTAGGCTCGCTAGCGCTGTTGATGACGCTTGCTGCTCCCGCACAACTCCAGCCCCGGCTGCGCCTCCACCAAGCCTCGGGTGAACACGCTGCCCTGGCGGCACAGCCACTGAGGCGCAGCCGGTGCAGGCGTGCACACCACTGCAAGGGCACGGCAGCAGCATGCTGGAGGCAAGGAGCCCTAGCATTGCCGTCTAGGGCAGGAACTGCTGCGGTGCCGCACTGGCGGTGAAGCTGCAGCCCCAGCCGGTGTGGATGGTCAGTTTGGGGAGCAGCTCATGAGCTGCTGCAGCTGTCTCTGATTGAGCAACACCCCTGAGCCAGCCGGCTCCAAGCGCATGTGCCTGCTCTGGCGGCTTGCCAGCCCAGGGCTAGCAGCTGCAGGGCTGCTGCAGGGCAGGCGAGGGTGGTGGACAGCAGCAGCACTCGCTGGATGTGATGCGCTTGCTGTGCCTTGCTGGCGAGGTCCTACTGCTACACCTACAAGTGGCACTGGTGCAGCTGCACTGGTGCTGCTGCTGATGGTTGTAGGCCAGTGGTGACAATGGTCCTGCCAACATGAGGATGTGCAGCTGGCCCTACGCGGAACTGACGCCTTCCCTCTCCGTCCGTTTGTGCCAGGAAGGTAGTGTCAGCTATGCTTGTGTTGCTGCTGGAGTGTACTGCACATCCTGCTGTAAGGCATGCTGCGCTCAACTGGCGCCTTTGTCCTGGGTCTGCTGTGGGCTGGCGGTGCCGCTGCTGCCAGGGGTGCCTCCAGGTGGAGGAGGCAGCAGCGCCTGCACGAGCTGCTCCAGCCTTGCAGGGTTGTTCAGATGCAGGTGGCCCACCTGCATGCAGAAACACACAACATCACAGATAACATGTCAAGAGCAGCAGCAGAGTGTGAAAAAGTGAGGATGCAAAGTAGTACGACTGCGGCAGCCACGAGCTGCGACTCAGCCAGCAGCAGAGCAGTGTGCAAGCACATAAGAAGGCTGCACCTGCACATTCCAGCATTTACGCACACGGTGTGCCAGGTGCAACAGCCATGAGCAACCCAGCCACCAAGTGCTGAGATGACTTTGCAGGCAGACCTGCTGCCAGCTTGGAGAGCACCTGCAGCACCTGTGCACCTCCAAGCAGCTGCCATCATCAATGCTTCCAGTGTTGCAGCCCTGCTGAATGCCTTGGCTGCAGCTGGCGAGCCCATTGCTGCAACCCACTGCACTGCCCAACCACCAGCATCAACCGCATGAAGACCCACAAGCCAGTTGATGCCTGCGCTGCCAGCCGCTCACCAGCGCCTCCAGTGCAGTCGCCTTCCTGTATGCTGCTGCTGCTGCAGGGCTTGCGAAGCGCTTGCGCAGCTTCCCTGCCTCCTGCGCAGCGACGCGCCGCAGCAGCGCAGCCTCGCCAGGGGTTAGCTGCAGGCGGCTGCTGGTGCCGCGGTCACTGCTGCTGCTGCTGCTGCTGCTGCTGGACATCAGCTGATCGTACATGGCTGCCTGCAGGTGTTATGCAGAGGGGTGCAGTAGAAGCTGGAGATGTCAGCAGCGACTGATGCAGTTGCGCCCAGCAACTGACACCCCGTGCGCATGTGCTGCCAGCACTTGCTTGGAATGCAACCACGCACTTCTTGCTGTCGTTTTGCACATGCCGATTAGTGTGCTGAAGACTACTGTTTACTGTGCTTGAAGAACGGTTGAGGTTCACCTGTCCCTCTGCAGTAACGTACGGCCGTACTGCACTCTGGTATAGGGAGTGGTGCTTTGGCGGGTTGAGGAAGTGGCGGCGCACACACAGCTGCAGTGCAGAAACCAGCAGGTATTGTGGGTGTGTTTGCAGTCTACACGACTCCATTCAACTGCTTCAAAGCACCCTCGCTGCAGATGGAGAGGCGCAAGGCGACTATGTGCAGGGCTGAATTGCAACAGCTAATACGCAGCTGTTCCTGCAAGATCGAGAATGTCACAGGGCACCTGTGCTGTGTAGAGTGAACGCATAGAGTGCATCAGACAGCACGATATCGCACAGGCGAGTGGCAGCCATTTGTGGTGCCCTTGTGCTGCCAATTGCTTTTGGTGACTGATGACAGCTAGGCTCCTACTCACGCTCCAGATAGCATCTCCAAGAAAGGCTAGTGCCAGCGGATTGTCATGTGACATACTGCCAGAGTTCTGCGACGTGCTGCTGCTGGCGGCACAAATCTGTACCGTGCTGCAAGGCATCCGGCATGGTGATGTGGTGCTGCTGGCTGCCACTGACAACCATGAGTGCCGCGGCAGCTGTGATTGAGGGATTGTGCCTAGACGGCGAACATAACAAATTGGTTGGCATCGTAAGCTGCTGAGAGAATGCATGCAACCTGCTTGTGTACAGGGCTGCTGATGAAGCAACGCCCTGTGGGCAGCAGGCAAGCTGTAGCTGCTATTTCCTAACAGCCCGGCCTGGCAGCAACACAGAGGTTATAAGCACACACTCATAGCGAGAACAGCATGCACGATGTCCTTGAGACGATCGCCCGAGCAACTTTGACCGACTGTTACTGTCACAGGGCACAGGAGTCCACACATCTTGCTGCCTCGTGCCTGCAGCAAAGGGCAGCGTCACTCTTGATCTGTGATACAAGGGAATTAAGCACGCACAAGCACACAAGTGACCTGCGCAAGAGCAGCGCAGGGACCCGGGCGACACTGGCCTGAGCAGACATCAGCCGTCCCTTAGGCGTTTTTTGCAGCAAGGCATAGGCTTTGCTGTTTCCACGCCTCAAGGAGATGGTGAGTGTGGCAGTAGCCACTACTGTCTTGGGACCACGGCCCCCTCTGCTCAGCGATCAGCCTGACCTCCTGCCATCGTCATGCAGGCAATTGAAGGAAATATTGGACTGGCCTTCGGGCTGGTTGTTGCGGCGGGAATGTGCACATGCTTTGGAGCTATGCTTGTGTTTTGCACCAGCCTTGCAAACCACCGAGTGCTGGCAGCAGCACTCGGCGCCTCAGCAGGCGTGATGCTAGTAAGTAATTTGAAATGCCGAATTGCCTAATGCACAGCATTAGATAAATGCACGTGCCAGCGCAGCGGTGCTGGTCACTGGTCCGGCGTGCCAAAGTACTGTCAGATGCAGCAGCACCTTCAAGATGCCAGCAGTGCT
This sequence comes from Scenedesmus sp. NREL 46B-D3, assembly GCA_014080715.1. Classification (NCBI taxonomy): domain Eukaryota; kingdom Viridiplantae; phylum Chlorophyta; class Chlorophyceae; order Sphaeropleales; family Scenedesmaceae; genus Scenedesmus; species Scenedesmus sp. NREL 46B-D3. The sequence continues at coordinate 18,009 of JACERP010000403.1, read as the reverse complement.
GGAGCCTTGCAGTCATGTTTGGGTTCAGCAATGTACCTGTGCCTTTCTTCGGGTGCCTGACAGCAACAGTCCGTAGCATGCCATGAAGTTTGGCTGGTGTGCTTTGCAGCTTCTTCCACCTGTGTGCCTGCAGCTCACTGAACTGCAGCAGCGTAGCACAGCCACCAGCACCCACGCCTTACACCCTTTGCTGTGTTGTGCCGCTGTCCATGCAGTACGTCAGCTTTGTTGAGATCACCAACAAGGCAGTAATCGCCTTTGCTGATGCTGGGCTGCCTGAACATGAGGCAGCACGCTATGCCACCTTCTCGTTTTTCCTGGGAGTGGTTGCCACCTGGCTGCTTGGCAGGCTTGTGGACCTCCTAGCTACTGCAGCACGTGTTATCCGGGCCAGAAAGGTGCGCAAAATGAGGGCAGAGTAGTAGGTGGCTGGTGCCAGAACAGCAAGCGAAGCAGTATCAGTGTAAGCAACGACGCAAGTGACATGGATACGTTCTTCAGCCGGCTGGTCATGTGTTCAAAGCTTAGCAGATTAGCAGGTGAGATGCCCATGTGTTGTGACTACTTTGTGCTGTGCATGTGTGTGTTACTGCTTGCAGGAGCGCAGAGCAGCCACTGATTCTGCTGGGCGCTGCAGCTTGTTCAGCCTGTGCTCTTGTGTACCAGGCAGCAAGGCAGCAGCAGATGTAGAGTCTGGCAGCCCCACAGGTGCTGCAGGTGGCGCTCACGCTGCTCCTGCAAGCTGGCAGCAGCATCAGGACACTGACACGTCCACCGCAGCAGCTGACCAAGCGGCCAGGGGCCACCTCACCACCACAGCCAACAGCAAGTGCTCTGCTCCATCAGCAAACGCGACAGATCCGCTTGCAGCACCTGCTGTGTCCTCGATGGTGCCGCCAGGCAGCAGCTGCAAGTGCAGCTCCGCAGCCTCGTCAGTGGAGGGGTCGATCACCATGTGCGAGTACTGCTGCGAGGGTGTTCCACCTGCACCACCCCTGGAGATCCCACCACAGGTGACGTCCAGCTGGCTTGAGCTTGAGCTCTGGTAGTGCGGGTTCGCGAGCCAGCCGTCATGTGGTGGTGGTTGTCGTCCACGTGCTCACACCACCAGCATGCCGTTTGTGGGCGGCTTGGAGTATGTGTCCTGCTCGGCAGTCTTGCACATCTGGTGATGATAGTGCAGCAAGGGGTGGTGCTGTGGCGTGTCGTGCAATTGCTGCCCTTGAACTGGGCCTCATACCTTGCCTGAGAACCACGTCTGGCAGGCGTGTTTGCCTGACATGTACGTCATTGATATTCGATGTTGCAGGAGAACTGCCAGCTGGCTGCCATGGTGGCGTCTGATCCCCATGCTGCTGACCTGGCTCGCACTGGACTGCTGACTGGGCTGGCAGTTGGCTTGCACAACCTGCCTGAGGGCTTGGCCACTTTTGTGGCTACACTGGCGTCACCATCTGCTGGCATTGCCATCGCTGTTGCCATGTGAGTACGCTGGCTGCAAGACACTACTGCACATGGGTATGCAAGGATGCATGGCCGGCTTGGCTTGTTGAATTGCATGCGGACACACCGTCTATGGGTACAGTTGAACTTTTTCCATCATCATCATGGGTTCCAGCTGCAGTAGACAGTGTTTCAGTATGTAGACAACTACTCAGCAGGAGGATGCGTGCGCACCTTGTACACCACAGCCTTGCTGTCCCCAATCTCATGTGCTGCTGCTGCTGCTGCTGCAACTGCTGCTGCTGCCGCTGCCCTGTGCACTGGATCATGGTACTTGGCGCAGTGCCCTGCACAACATCCCTGAGGGTGTCGTCGTTGCCATGCCCATCTACTACGCCACCAAGTCCCGCTGGCGTGCATTCGGCTGGTCCTTTGTCAGCGGCCTTGCCGAGCCCATCGGCGGCCTGCTGGGCTATGCAGTGCTTGCAGGAAACGGCATGTCTCCCATCGCCTTTGCCGTCATGTTCGGGTTTGTGGCGGGCATGATGGTGTACATCTCGGTGCGGGAGCTGCTGCCGACTGCGCTGCGGTATGACCCACAAGACAAGGCGGTGACGGGCTGCTGCATCCTGGGCATGGCGGTGATGGCCAGCAGCCTGCTGCTGTTCAAGGTGCAGGGCTGAGAGCATCCTCAGCTGTGTTACTGCACATCCGGCAGTGTTTGGCGCTGGGTGTAGGCTGTGTGGCGCGCGTATTGACGTGTGGTGCGCGGCAGCAGTGGCAGCAGTTGCACCCTGTTGGGTGTTCATGCAGGTTACGTGCGTCATTCAGAGCCCTGATGCATGGGAGTCCAGCAGTTGTTCGGTGGATACATGACAACACAGCAGCAGCATTCATTTACGGGATTGAGGCACGTGTGTTGCTTCGGTGCTAGGTGAAGTACAGCTGCAACTGTTGTATGCTGTGCATGAGTACTGCAAAGGCCGGCTATAGGTGGTGACTGGATGCAGCAATGCTGCTGCAAGGGTGGTGCTCCATGCAATTGCGGCAGTGCTGTGGCTGTGGCTGTGGCTGTGGCAGGCAGCTGAACGCACAAACTGCTGCGTCACCTTGTGGAGCACACATGCATGCAGGGGCATGGGCTTCCTGGTGCGGGTTCTGAAGCAGCGCAACAAGCTATGTGTCTCATTTCGCATGCCAGGCTGCAGGTGTCAGTCACTGCGCTTTTGTGTTGGCACGCATGGGTAATGGCATTTTGGATTCTACGGTCAACATGGCAGCCGCCAGGATGTTCACAGGAGCTGCAGCAGCGTAATTGCCTGAGTAAGCTGCAGCAGAATGCGTGTGTGGTTTGTAGTGTGTGCTGTCTGCGGCATGCAAGCGTGTGGGCCTTGTCGCCCACTGTTTTGTGCTGCTTGTAAGCTGTTCCGCTCTGGAGCGCAGTTGTGGGGGAGGCTTTGCCGGAAACAGGCATGCCAGTCGTCTGGCAACTGGTATAGGCTTGCGGTTCCTACCGACTAGCCTGTCGCAGCGTGCCGGTCGCTAGGATGTTGAAGTTTGGCGATCCTTGGCTTCAAGCTGCCGTCTCGATCATGAGCAGCAATATGCTTGGCTTTGCTCCTTGCTGGTATGTTGGGCTGTGCCCTGTGCGCTGTTGCATGCGCAGTGTGCAGACTATGATTTTGGTATGAGTCTTGGTGTTCGTTGTGATTCTTGTTGGCTCTTTGACACAAGTAGCCCTGGAGGCATTTGCTGATGGTATGATCTGGCAATAAAGCTTGTTCACGTAACAATCTTTGGTGTCTGCTGCTGAGTTCTGGCCTTCATGCTTAGCATACTTGACAGCACATGGTGCTGTGGTTCGTGGCACAGCATGCGTTTGGAATGCTTGTGCATGACATCTTTGTGGCTGCTGAGTACTGCTTCCTGCCAGTTGTACTGGTGGCGTTAGCAAAGCAAAACTGTTGGTGATCTGCATTCCCTTGCTTGTCTGGGATGCTCTGCTTTTGACATGGTTCTGATCTACTGTTAGTCGTGTCTGCTCAAGTTAGCACTGCGCAGTGCTCAAAACGAGGCATGCCTCTGTTGTTGGCAGCTGCTGAGGGGGGGAGTTGCCCAGAGGGCGCTGTTTGTACAGAGTTCGGATCTTTTGTGAAAATGTCAGGTTGCATGCTTGTTAAAAGGCACGGAGTGCCACATGTCCCTACTTTGACTAGCTTTTGACTAGATATACACAGCATTTCTGGCATCCGCGCTTGAAGGGGTGATATGATGATGATGATGGCATCCGCGCTGTCACAGCAATCTGCGCTGTCACGGCATGACAGCTGTCATGCCGTGGTGTATCCTTTGCCGTGTTATGGCGGATCCTCTGAGTTCTACTGTCTACCTTTGAATAGATACAACACTTGTGTTTGTTGTTCATACGCTGACCCAAAGTCGCAATCTTGGTTGGTCAGCATAGCAGTTGTGTGATGGTTGTTGGTCATATTTGATCAACGTGCTGGTTACATGCTGAGATTGATGATCTGATGCAGGTAAATGAGGCTTGTACGAGGATTAGGAGGTGAGGTTCTAGGGCTGACAGTGTCTAACGCTAAGTGCCCGTTGCAGCAAATGATCAAGGCCAGTTGAACAGCAGCAGCAGCAAAGGCAGCAACAGGCGTGAGTAACGATCGAGACTTTGCAGGCCTACATGCATCCCCCCCATCGCAAAACACAAACTTCTCTGATTTTCCTGCTTGTTTGCGAGGAAATCTGAACAAGGAGCCGACACCCCAGAGCAGTGTTACTGGCACCTGTTCGATCTTTGGTGGACTACCTCAAGCGGACTACAAGAGAGTCGAAGACCGTCAGCGCTCGCTCCCCGCTATCATGGCCGTGAGCAGCATCGACCAGGTTTCTTTTGAAATGCAGGTAATACTAGAATATAGCAAAAAGAAGCAGAGATCAATGATGCAAGACAGTTCAGCCATGGTGGCGGGGGCCCCATCCTAGCAATGTCAGTGCCGCATTTGCTGCATTGTCTTTGTAAAGTGTGTCTTCCTGCAAACCTTTAAAACAAGGTTTCTCGCCCTGTATGTCTGGGCTCTGGCTGGCGGAGCAGCCAGAGTGTTTTGGGTCCGTTCGTGCAAGCGAGGAGGTTGGTTTGATACGCAAGCGATGTAACATACAGAAGCAGGATCGTTAAGCTGTTGTTTTAAGCTGTTTTAAGCTGTTGTTTCCTTGAGTAGCAACAAATGGAGGGGGGGTCAACCAACAGACGCTTCAACATTGTAAAGCATCAATGGAATCCAGCGCGAGTTGTTGATGTGAGGAATAACAGTCGCGATGGGTAACGTTGGGTAAACACTGTATATAGGCCGTTACCGGCCTCTGCCATATGCCGGTAACGGCAATCCGGTTGACGCAACCGGCAGATCTTACGTCAACCCCTTGTCAAAAGCGAGTGCAACATGATTCATTAAAGGACTTTCTTCAACGCCGATTGGCAGTAACCAATTTAGTTGTTTACCGGTAGTTACAGCTCTGGATATGTCCGACGCGGCAGGTTCAAGTCGCCGGGCTGCAAAGTAGGATTGTTCTTGTTGAATTCGTTCTCGTTCTTAAGTAGGGCTGCTATCAGAAGCATGTGTTCGTAGCCTTGCTGTTATTTCATGCCGTTTGGCTTGACTTTCGGCGCCGTGCCAGAAGATGTTCTTTTTCTGGTAATTGTTAGGGCAGTTGTAGCCATCATCGTACAGCATTTAAGCATCTTATTTTACAAAAGTGGTCAACATACATATAGTTGTGTCAGGTTGTGTCCGACCACGGGTGCAGTCACTACAACGCAGTGACACTCTCACTTTTGTCTGCGCGGATGCAAGAACGGGTTCAGCTGCAATCAAGATGGAGAACATTTGCCACTGCAATGCAGAGAGAGTCGCAACAAGCGCACACATCGTATGCAGGTGGCGATGCCATGTACGCGATAAGGTTAGGAATTAGATCCAGGTGTCCCCTGCCTATGTTGTAGAGCAAAGCCTCCTATTTCGGATGATCCTAAACTCAGCCGAAGAAAGCAGCCAGGGTACAGCCATGCTGTACTCGCTTGTCATACTGGGCACGGTGTGATCTTCTGCGGTGTGCATGACTGCAAACTGTCACCAAGCAGCCACACGCTCGTGTACATTGGTTTGTTGCATTTGTTTTGAATGTTTGATAGCATCTTCGTCGCACTACAGACTGTCTCGACCCCTTGGCCATCACACCGTTGATCGACCTGTGTGATCAATTGTTAGTTTCCCTTTGCTATTTACGTAAACGTTTTAGACCTGTTCAAAGCAACTGCAGCCACCTACAAATGCAAAGAGATGGCAAAGCCTGTGCATCAAAAATCTCGCCTGGGGAGCTTTGAGCTCGATCTGGACGATGTTATCTCCTACAGCACGGACGACGAAGCTAGCCCGAAAACGCTTGTGCCTCAGGAGGTGCAGGAACCGGCAGCAGCAGGAGGCTACTACGCAGAGGACATCCCTGGTGAGTCAGCAGGGCAAGGCTCCTTCAACGGCTTACACGCCAAAACGCCATAATAATACAGCCTGTACATAATTGAATGCAGCTGTTGGAAGTGCTCTGCCTGTGGATTGCCTGCAGGTGGTGTCGCTTGCGCTGCTGTCTGCAGCCACCCCCTCCCCTGCAGTACTAACTTGAGTCTGCTAGATGTGCCAGCTAGTGGGTAGAGTGACGAATGGATTTTCTGTGGGGTTGCTGATGTACGCCTTGCCTTGTAGCATGGTAATGCTGTGTTAGGTAGTGACTGCACTGGGGCCCTTGCGTGGCACAGGAAGCTATGTTTCCTTGCGCTTGAACGACTGGGGGTGCTGCCAGTGCTGCACGCGTGCGCAGCTTAATTCTCAACTTGTCTGAGCAACAGACGGCTGATGTGACTCTATAGTCCCGCCTCGATGCTGCCTGTGGTGTCATGTCTTGTGTGCACATGTCTGAAGTCAGTTTGGGTTGGGTTTGAGATTGCTAGGCTGCTGCGTGCTTTGAGTCTGCCTGTGATGGCATCGTCGCGCTTCCTCAGCCACACTGATGTGGCAGGTGACAGGCAGCAGCAGGTTAAGCTAGTCGACTCCAAGGCATACGTAGCCATACAGTAGATTGTATCACACAGCCATGCTGCATGCCGGTCGTCTCTCAATGCAAGAACTGCTCTGCGCCGCTGTGCTGCTGCGCTGCTGCGCTGCTGTCGTGTGCAGGCCTGCTGTGCCTGCTGCTGCAGGTGGCAGGCAGCAGCAGGTGCAGTGGTTGACTGTTGACCATGCACGGTCGTGCCTGCCGGCGCCTGACTGACGCTCTGCTCGCCTGTGCTGCTACGTGTGCAATGCTGCTCGCAGGTGGCAGGCAGCACCAGGTGAAGCACGGCCACTCCAACTCGTACGCGGCCGCGCCCTCCGGCAAGCGCACCAAGATGGAAGACGACTCGGTGGGTCGCCTCCACCAAGTTCTTGTGTTGCTTTCCGTACATCTGATCCGCACATATTCTGTCCACAATCTGCCCAAAATCAAAATACACGGTGCTCCAGCACGGAAAGGTTGCCAGCAAGAGGATGTGTGGAAAGCGGGCTTGGCGGTGTTGGCGCCCTGCATGCCTGCCCAGTGGCTGGCTGGCTGGCTGGCTGGCTGGCTAGGCTGCTGTCTTGCCCGTTGACCAAACTGTCCAACATGCTCCCAGATGTACCTGCCGAGTTCAGATACTTGTCGGCTTGCTGTCTGGGTGGTCTTTTGGGCTGCTGTTGCTCGCTGGCAAGCGCCTCAGTTGAACTGTTGGCCTGGTATTGTGCTCCTGCTGCTGCTGCTGCTGCTGCTGGCTGGCTTGTTGCTTCTTGAGTCAGCTTGTCGCATCGTTCTCGGGGTGGAGCGCATGTGTGCACTCGCATTCCTGTGCACACAGGAAGCCCATGACAACTGTGCCGCTCACAGGCGCTCGTTGATATGACACCCTGCTGGTCAGATTGTCTACGCGGCTCTGTGGCTGCTTTGCCCGCAGTTCTGCATCGCCAGAAGCACGACGTTTCATGCTGCAGCTTTGTGAAGCATGGCAAGCAGAGTAGGCGCCTGCCTGCCTCTGGTGTTACATGCATTAGCTCCAGCCCAACTGCTTGCGCTGCCAGTTTGTCCCTCCTGTGACCCGCTCTGTGAGACTGCTGCTGCTGCCGCAGCACTGTGAAGATGGCCTCTTCACGTGCTGTTGCTCACGCCCTGCTGACAATGTGCTGCCCGACACAATACACACCTCCCGGCCTCTCCCGCTGCAGAATCTGGCGGCAGCAGGCGGGGCCGAAGCAGGCAGCAGCGACGCCTCGGCGCCCAAAGATGCTGGCGGCGCCCCCGCAGCAGACACCCCCTGCGGCGACGTCGAGCCCAGCGCGGTCAGCCCCAAGCCAGCGCCAGCTCCTGCCCTGACAACCACAACACACCAGCACCTGCTGTCCTTCCTGCCGGTGAAGCAGGCCGTCTTGGGCATCACCAGCAGCAGGCTGCGCAAGGCACCTCCTGCAGGCAGTGGCTCGGCAGCAGCAGCAGCAGCAGCAGTGCCAGCAGGTACGGCGGCAGAGCCGGCAGCAGATGCAGCAGCAGCTGGCGCTGATGCAGCTGCTGCCGTGAGCCCTGACGTGGAAGTCAGTGCGGCAGGTGCTAGGGACCAGCAGAAGCAGCAGCAGCAGCAGCCGCCGGCAGCAGCAACACCTGCAAGGGACCTCACAGCTGACCTGGAGGACACCGCAGCACCTGCAGCAGCAGCAGCAGCAGCAGCAGACCCTGGAAAGCCAGAGGAACCAGATGCGGCAGCTGCAGGTGCTGCTGCAGCTGGGACTACTGCAGCAGCCCCAGCTGCAACAGCAGTCGCTGCCCCAGCTGCAACAGCAGAAGCAGCAGCAGGCGATGCCCCTGCTGGTCAGCAGGAGCAGCCAACGGCGGCGAACCAGCAGCAGCAGCAGCAGCAGCAGCAGCAGCCAGAACGCAGCGTCAGCGGCGGGCTTGGCGGCCTCATCAGGTGGCTGTCTGGCAGCTTCAGGGGCAGCAGGGGAGCCGCATCACCATCAGCAGACGATGCAGCAGCAGCCCATCTTGTGTCGGTTCTGACTGCGTCGATGTTTGCCAACGTGGTCGCACAGCAGCAGCAGGATGCAGATGTTGCAGCTGTGCACGGCGCTCACACCACCATGTTACGACGCGTTACATCTGGCAAGGTTGTGGCTGTTGCTGAGGCAGCCGCGCCAGCAGCAGCAGGCGGCAAGCATCATGAAGAGCAGCAGCAGCCGCCGGCGGTGGCAGCTGCTGTGCTGGGATCACCTGTGACAGCAGGACCAACAGGCAGCAGCAGCAGCAGCAGCAGCACAGAGGCCAGCCCTGCGTCAGAGCCGGCTGCAGCCGCCAAGTCAGCTGAAGAGGCTGCTGCATATGAAGAGCAAGCACTGCATGAGCAGCAGCAGCCGCAGCAGCCGCCTAGTCTTGCACCCACAGCTGCAGGAGGCGGCGCCGCTGCAGCAGCACCAGCTGGCGGTGCGGTTGCTGCCATTGCCGCAGCTACATCTGCAGCAGCCGAGCAAGGGGCCGCTGCACCAGCTGCCGCCGGGCTGCCCCCAGCGTTCCCTGCTCTTGGGCGTTCTGGCAGCAGCAGCGGCAGTGGAGGCAGCGGGAGTGGCAGCGGCAGCGGTCGCGTGGGGCTGTTCAGCTGGCTGTGGAGGTCTGGATCTGGTGGCAACTCAGCAGCAGCAGCAGCAGCAGCGCCAGCACCAGCAGCAGCAGCACCAAGTGATGAGGATGAGGATGAGGTGCAGCAGCTGGTGGCGAAGATAACACGCGAGGTGATTGACAACGTGGTCCAGCAGCAGCAGCAGCAGGACGAGGAGCAGCAGCAGGACGAGCAGCAGCGGCAGGGGCAAGGCGAGGCGACAGCTGCTGCTGCTGTGGATGGTGCAGGTGCAGCCCAGGTGGCTGTTACAGACACGCCAGTTGCCATCAAAGGAACCACGCCGAACCAACAGCAGGATGTGGCAGCTGCATCAACGACGACAACAGACAGCAGCAGCGAGCCAGTACCCGCATATCTCGCTCCAGCGCCAGGCACAGAGGTGGCAGCAGCAGCAATGGCACGTGGCAGGGCTGGGCTGCTGCCATGCGGCGGCAGCGACTCTGCTGAGGCCCCAGAGGCTGCAGGCCCTTCTGGTTCAGGCCCTAGCGGAGGTTCAGGGCTCAAGGCAGTCAGCTTCAACTCAGTCAGCAGCAGCTCTGGTTCATTCGGCGGCCCTGCAGCCTTGACGTCAGGCTTCAGCAGCGGTCCAGGGGTTTACGGCCTGCCCGAAACACCCCCAACAACCCCGGCCTGCTTGTCCCGCGCCCCATCAGGCCGGCCTGAAACCCTGATCAAGGCCTTGCCAGACCTGGGCAGCAGCCCGAGCGATGCCGCATTTGGTGTATGGTCCATCGGCAGACACAGCAGCAGCTGGGCGTCATCCAGCACGCCCGCAGGCACGCCTGCCTGGGGAGGCGCTGCCGGCCCCACGCCTGCCCACACCCCAGTAGAAGCGGTGTCAGGTACAGCGTCTGGCGCGGCCACACCTGCAGCAGCTGCTGATGGTGCTGATGATTGTGCGGAAGGCGCTGTCCCCCCTACGCCTGCCAACACCCCAGCAGATGCGGTGTCAGGTGCAGCGTCTGGCGCGGCCACACCTGCAGTAGCTGCTGATGGTGCTGATGATTGTGCGGAGGGCGCTGCCACCCCCACGCCTGCCCACACCCCAGCAGATGCGGTGTCAGGTGCAGCGTCTGGCGCGGCCACACCTGCAGTAGCTGCTGATGGTGCTGATGATTGTGCGGAGGGCGCTGCCACCCCCACGCCTGCCCACACCCCAGCAGATGCGGTGTCAGGTGCGGCGTCTGGCGCGGCCACACCTGCAGCAGCTGCTGATGGTGCTGATGATTGTGCGGAAGGCGCTGTCCCCCCTACGCCTGCCAACACCCCAGCAGATGCGGTGTCAGGTGCAGCGTCTGGCGCGGCCACACCTGGCGCTGCTGCTGCTGCTGCTGCTGGTGTGGGGGGCGTCGCCGCTGCAGCGCTGGCCGCGATTGCGGCCGGTGGTCGGGCTGCTGGGGGTGCTGCTGCCGCGGCGCTGGCAGCACTGACAGCTGGCGGCCAGCCTGCTGGGGGTGGTGCTGCAGGGGGAGCCGACTCGTCTGGCAGTGGCGTGGGTGGTGTGGCAGAGGATGCAGCAGCAGCAGCAGCAGATGCAGCAGCAGCAGCAGCAGCAGCAGGGTCTGGCCGCGGTGGCGGAGGTGCTGCTGCGCCGCTGCTGAGCAGCAAGAGCTTCAGCGACAAGATGATAGCCCTGGCAGAAGAGGAGGAGGAAGAGGAAAACAAGGCAGAGCAGCAGGAGCAGCAGGATGGAGCCGCAGCCCAGGAACAGGACCTGGATTTGCCAGCAGCAGCAGCAGCAGCAGCAGCAGCAGGGCAAGAAGTGTGCGAGGAGGTGCGGGCGGGCGCTGATGTGGGTGGTGGTGTGGCCGCACTAATCGCAGCAGCGCCAGCCTCGGCGCCCGCTCCAGCTGCAGAGCTGCCTGGCGCACTGGACGGCGGCGCCCACCAGCATCTGGAGCTCCCAGCACCTCAGGAGGCAGCAGCAGCGGCAGCCACGCCAGCAGCAGCAGCAGCAGAGGGGCAGGATGGCGTCACGTGTGTGCAGCAGGCAGCAGAAGGCGGTGATGTGTCACCTTTCACACCCGCTGCTGCTGATGGTGCTGATGACGCTGCCAGTGATGTCATGGGAGCAGCAGCAGCAGCAGCAGCGGGAGGAGATGGTGAGGCCTCAACACCAACAGCTGCAGCTGGCATCACTGCCGCAGCAGCAGCAGCCGGCGTGGGTGACGACAGCGCTGCAGCAGCCAGTCCCACTGGCAGCAGCAGCAGCTGGTCTTTGACCAGCTGGCTGCCTGGTGGCCGGCGTCGCAACCTGAACGAGATCCCTGAGCATGCTCCTGTCACAGCACCACCAACCCCCAAAGACAGCAGCAACGGGTCACCCGCAGGCGCAGGGCTCGCAGGCGGCAGTGACGATGGTGCTGGGGGTGGCGGCAAGGATGCGGCCCCGGCAGCAGCAGCCGGCGGCCAGGCTGGCAGCAGCAACGACAGCAGCAGCAGTGTGGATGTCGATGCTGGCGTCTGCTTCGCCCCGCAGGCGACCGACCAGCAGCGTCATGTCGGCGGTCCAGGCGCTGCAGCAGCCGGCGAGGAGGATGCAGCAGATGCTGCTGGCGTCGGCAGTTTGGCAGCAGCAGGAGATTCAGCCGACGCCTGCAGCGTCGGCAGCGTGGTTTGCCGCGGCAGCAGCGGCAGGGCTCTCGCGGGCGCCGGCGGCAGCGGCATGGTGCTGGGCAGCGTGCCGCTCGACGAAATGGCGCTGCGGCTTGCTGCAAGCTCATCCAGCGGTTCAAGCGGCGACGGCTCTGCGTGTGGCCGCGAATCAGCGGCAGCTCAGGGCTCGGGCTCCGGGCAGCTGCCCGCGGCGGCTGCAGGGCTCACACCGGGGCAGAGCCCTAGGAGCGGCGGCGGTGGTTATGCTTCTGCTGCCGGTGACGGTGGTTTGGTGGTAGATGGGCAGCCTGACCTTTGGCGCATCTCCGCCCCCGACGGTGATGCAGCCGGCTACGCCCACAGCAGGAGTGCCTGTGCAGGTGAGGGCGGGTGTGGTCGCTGCCTGCGGTGAGTCGTGCGTCATGCTGTTGCCTGACTAGGCCCTGCCCCTGGCGGCTGCTGACTCGCCCGCCCCCACAGCAGGAGCGCCCCTGCAGGCGAAAGCGACACCTGCTGAGCGCTCGGCCCCTGCTGGCGGCTCAAGTTGCTGCAGCGTGTTTCGAAACCAACCATTCAAAGCTCGTCATACGCTGGCCACTGTGTACGCTGCCTCCGCTCTGCAGTTTTGGCGAGCCTCAGCAGACTCCTGCAAGCGCCGTGTGCTTGCACCTGCTGCGCCAGAGCATGACTTGCGCTGAAGCCTCACACTCAGCATGTACCTTCCTGTTGCCCATTGTGATGGTAATGTCTTGCAGGATCAGCCCGGGATGACGTTGTTGAGCCTCAAGATTCTGCTGGCAGCAGCAGGTCAGGCGCTGCAGCTGCGTCCCCGCACCCCGCAGCCAGCAGCGGAGAGGCAGCAGCTGCTGCTGTCGCAGCCACACCTGCTGATGGCGGTGCAGCTGCTGCTCAGCCCATGCAGCAGCAGGCGATGCTGACGCCTTCTGAGGCTGCTCCTACGGCTGCATCAGCAGCAGCATCAGCAGCAGCAGCAGCAGATGTGAGCAGGAGCAGCAGCAACGAGGCCCATGACGACCTGCCACCCCCTAAGCTACCCCCACATGTGGTGGCAGCAGTGTTTGAGGCAGCAGCAGCCCTCCCCTCTCCACAACCACCGAAGGCCGGCAGCAGGCTGCACCCAGCAGCAGCAGACGTGGTTGAGCAGCAGGGCACGGACGACGGAGGCAGCCCTGCTGCCGCGGCTGCTGACATTCCTGCGAGCCCCAGCAGCTGCTTTGCACAGGCCACCAGCGGCAGCACTGCTGCTGCTGCTGAGCCTGGGAGTGCCAGCCTCAGCGTGAGCAGCAAAGCAGTGCCAGCTGGCTACAGGGCTGCTGACTCAGCAGCTGCAGCGGGTGCAGGCGTTGAGGGTGGAGCGGAGCATGCTGCTCCTGCAGCCTTTGCAGAGTATGCTGCTGTGGCTCCGGTTCCTGCTGCTGGCGGTGGTGCAGCGGCGTTTGAAGCAGCGCGCCCTACCCAGCAGCAGCCGCTGCAGGACTTGCAGGTTGGCCAGGGTGAGTGCGCTGCTGCTGCGCCTCTAGTTGGCAGCGCCGCTGCCGGTGGCTCTGCCGGTGGTGCCGGCCTCGCTGGCAGCAGCAGCGGTGCCGCGTCCGGCAAGGGCCGGGTGGCCGGCAGCACCCAGCAGCGCATGCAGGAGGTGCTGCAGCAGCCCCACGAGCACCCGCCGGCGGCGCTCCTGTACGGCATCACCTCAGCCTCCGGCACCGCCCCGAGCGACGTCCCTGCCGAGCTGCCCGCAGCGGCTGCGGTAGGGGTGGCCCCTGCGGCGGCGGCTGAGGCGGCAGCGGGCACTGCCAATGGCGGCAGCAGCCGCAGCGGCAGGAAGGACGTGAGCAGGCAGGGCCCCGCATATGTGGCAGCTGCACCGGCGGCAACGGCAGCAGAAGGCAAGCTCAAGACGTCGGTTGCTGGCCGGGGGAGTAGCGGCAAGGCCAAGCCAGCCAAGTGGTGGGCGTGCAGCTGCATGGGCGCGCCTGACGCCATGTAGGCGCAGCATCAGCAGCGATCGTCTACTCCGTGGCAGGTGCAGGCGGATGATGCCTTGGCGCAGGGTTCTTGTGGAAGGAGCCAGCAGAACAAACAAAAGAAGGTGCGGTGGCACAACAGAAGGTGCCGTTGCGTGTGCAGGTCTGCTGTGGCGGCTTGTGAGCGAGGCAGGATCAGATGCAAGGATGTGGAGGGATGTTGCTTTGGCACGGACAGCGTGGGAACGTGCAGAGCTGAAGGTGTTATGGGGCTGATACCACGGTGCCCGTGCGGCTGCTGGGTTGTTTCTGGCAGGGGAGCAGGCGCCAGCTGCGTGCAGCTTGATTGTGCAGGCTGCAAAGTATCCTCGAGGGACGGTCAACGGCAGCTGGTTGCCAGTCAGCTGAGGAGATGTGCAGCTGTGATGCAGGCATGCGCCGTGCAGCTGCTGGGTTGCAACACGCGGGGGTTCGCGCCCTGCTGTGTGCACAGGAGTAGGGGAAGTTCAGCTTCCTTACACGATGTGCAGCTGTGATGCAGGCATGCGTTGTGCAGCTACTGGGTTATGAAAAAGGGGGCAAGATTCCATTCCATGGACCGCTGGACGCATCGGCCCCAGCTTCCTTTGGAGTCATACCGTGTGATAGAGTGCCGCTGCTGTTTGAGGTTGGCTGTGCAATGTTGTGGGTTGAGGACTGAGTATGTCTGCCATGCAGCAGCACCTCCTACAGGCTGCAAGCGTGAATTGGTTGGGCGATGAGGATCGAGGTGGGGAGCGGTTGAACTGGTGTTGTGCTGATTGGCGCGGCAGGCCCTGGTGCCAAAGTTGATGCCTTGGGCGCATTTGCTGGGTTTTGTTCAGGTGGTGAACTTGCTGTATGGCTGTGATGTATCTGGCCGTGTGGCTAGCTGTACGACGTTACCTTGGCGGCTATGCTGTGGCTCGAGACAGGTGGCAGTGCACGCAGCGACAGCAGCACGCTGCAATCTGCTCAATAATTGCATGCTGGGCAGGAGACGCTTAGGTAGTGTTGCTGGGGGGGTTGATATCATTCATGCTGGGGTGAGCAGCGCCACCCACGCCTGTATGGTGCACTGCTGAGGTGCTGTGGCTGTCGAACTGCACTGTGTTGCAAGGGTGGTGTTCCTCACGAGAGTGTGGTCTGGTTGTTCAACGCTGTTCATATTCATGATCACCTTTGTCATGAACAGCTTAGTATAGGTTCTAATGGCAGGCGGTGACGGGTGACACAATTGCGCCAGCACCCAGAAACATTTGACGCAAGCGGAGGGAAATTCTGGTGCTGGATTGCGCCTGACAGCAAGCAGACACACACTGCTGCGCGTCAGCGCGTCGATCAACGTGTGACACCGCGTACACGTGCTCTGAACAGCAAGCATGCTCGCAAGCAGCTTACTGCGCAGCCCTGGACACTGTGTTGTTTGTGTGGCTCGCCATATCATCGCATCCTCAAATGGCATCATGCCGCAGGGAGTTGAGCGGCTCACGCTGTGAGGGCTGTCGCTGTCTGTTGAGTGTACATGTTGAGTGCACATGTGCCTCTGGAATTTCTGGCGTGCTGAGTGCCTGCAGTCCTTCGCTGTATTTGGTGTCCAGGCTGTGACAGGAACTGGCCAGTCGAAACCGCTGATGTTTTGTATGGCTGACGGTCACCTTTGTGCACAGCATGACATTTCTGCTGCCTTTGCACCTCACTTCTTGCATGGACAGCTGACAGCAGCCTCCTGGAGGCTGGTGGCATCAATAAATGCAGGTTAAACTTCACTATGTGGTCTCCCTGCATGGCATGGTGGTCCTGTTGTCAGCCTTTGGTGTGCGATAGCGCTATAAATGTTGCTCTCTGTTGTGCTCGTCATGCCTTGACCTCGATTGGAGGACTGCACTACTACACGTGTTGAAGTGGGTTTTGGGGTGAGCACGCGTCACCAGCATCGTCCTGCATCACAATCTGCTTGTTTCGGTCGTACCATGTATGTTTATATTTGTTTTGGCTGCTTGTAATGTGTGCCGTCAACTGTCAGTGGATGAGCGCGAAACCCTTTTTCCTCTCTGCGAAAGCTTCAGACTACTGTGCAAAGCCAGGCTTAAGGGTGCAGCGCACGCCACTTTAATACTGCAAACAGCGACACAAGTTGCCCAATGCAGTCCCATGCATCCAGGCATGTAGTGTCGGAAGCCTTGGCAGATAGACACCCATACAGGGACCCGCCATTTGAAAAGGCAAGCACGTACACAAGCAAAATGGCTGAGCTCAAGATAACATTAGCCCCGTTCAGAAAAAAACAGCAGCTTATGTGCCATGCTGCTGCTCTGCCTGTGCCTAGGCGCCCAGAGCACATGAAGTAGCAGAAGCGTACGGCGACAGGCAGATATCCAAGGCAAGCCAGGCATGCAAGTCACTACAGCTGTTTGTTTGATCAGAAGCCCGATGCTGGAAAGACGGTTGGTGCTCAAAAGTGGTCAGCACTGCAACGCCCATGTGCACCTGGCAGCCATGCTCAGCGACAGCAAGCCTTAGGTTGTTGGCACTGACCACGCCCACACGCCCGTGCCGCTGTTTTGAACCCATACAACACACTTGCTACACTGTACGGCGTGCACCCTCCGCTCCATGTAGCTGGGATCATCCAGGCCCCCACATTCAGCTAAGTGCTGCTGTGATGTGCCTTCATGTTGTGTGCAGTTGGTGGCTGTGTTGCGCCTGGGCAAACAACAGCTGCCTGAAGGAGAGCGGTTACATTGTCTGAAGCTCTTCACCAAACTGCTATCAACTCAGGTGCGCGGCCCTCACAGCAGCACCACAGGCAACAGCAGCTGCATGCATGTTGTCTTGCGGGATCATGCCTGCCTCTCAGAGGCATATGGATCAGTGATCAATATGTACGTACCCGACACAAGTCATGCGATGGCTCAACCGAGCTGAGGCAACATACAGCTGGCTGCTCTGTGTTAGGTGTCCCAACAGCTCGCGCTTATGTGAGGCATGCTGCTGTCAACCAAGTTGGTGCTATGATGGCACTGCATGCTTGCAGGAAAGCAAAGCGAAAGCAATCCAGGCGCAAGCACTGCAGCCGCTCTTGGCGTGGCTGGGCAATGACAGCAGCAGCGCTGCAGTGCGGCAGCTGTGCTGCAGGAGCGTCGCCGGCATGTGCCAGCTGCAGCAGGGCAGAGCAGCGCTGGCGGCAGCTGGGGGCGTATTGGTGCTAACACAGGCGCTGCAGACTACACCAGATGCTGCAGTAGCGGCAATGAAGGTGAGAGCAACACAGCTTGCCAGCAGCACAGGAACTTTATGTTATGGTTGGCTGCTGTTACAGCTGCAAGTGCAACACAAAACATCCGTCACCATTACTAATGGTTAGCCAAGCACTGGGAATCCGTGCTGTGCTGCACTACCAGCTCAGCTTTGCAGCCAGATTACAATGCTCAGCTTTGCTTGCACACCTGCAAGCAGAGCGAGGCGTGGCAGCAGCTCAGCAGCCGAGCTGCCTGGCCCTGGCACAGCTGCTGTTTGGTTGCCGTGCCGTGCTCTGGTGTGCTGCACTGCACGTGACTGGACGCAGCACTGCATACAAAGCAAACCAGCTTGCATCGCCCTGCACCCATCGACTCAACCATACAAGCTACGCTCCGCATGTGCATCCCACAGGGCGCTGGCAATCAGCATCATCATCATCATCATCATCATCCATCATCATACATCATCCATCATCATCATCATCATCATCATCATCATCATCACATCAAATCATCATCAATCATCATCATCATCATATCATCATCATCATCATCATCATCATCATCGTCATCAACATCATCATCATCATCATCATCATCATCATCATCATCATCATCATCATCATCATCATCATCATCATCATCATCATCATCATCATCATCATCATCATCATCATCATCATCATCATCATCATCATATTACCCGTTCAAGCCATAGCATCAGCGCCATCGGTCCCACGCCCCACCGGGGCGGAAAGAGGAGGGAACACTGCTCCAGAATGTTTGCATGCAATTGCGCACATCCCAAGACTTGACAAGAAAAGCAGCAATACACGGTGACACCATCCGACATCTTCCAGAACTGCCCCAATATATATAGGGCGCTAACAAGTGTGACGCGTTGTGCGTTGCTGCGCCTGCAGGTGCTTGCTGGCTGTGCTGATGGGCGCAGCCACCTGCACGCCTCCCTTGCGCGCGTGACAGC
>JACERP010000402.1:0-67052 GCA_014080715.1 Scenedesmus sp. NREL 46B-D3 | reverse complement strand
TGTGGTGCGCTTTGGAGTAGGCGCGCTTCAGCAGGTCGTGCAGCCTGCAGGCACGGCGCATGGCGGCAGAGCAGCAAGGCAAAGGCCACGAGCGAAGCAGCGTCGGTTGGATGAAGCCTCAGTGCTGCAAAGGGAGGCTGCTCGACGGCGTCAAATGTGAGCTCGACGGCGTCAGATGTGAGGAGCAGTGGGTTGGGGCAGCTGGTGAACGGTGGTGTGGAGCGATTGATGACCCGCGCTTCAGCAGATGATGCAACTGGAAAGCAACAGACAGGCAGAAGCATGTGTGCAACGAGCACTGCCACACTGTCACATCTGCATAATCCCAGCGATGGTGCGTGCTCTGCAACAGCACACATATACCATTCTACCAACCCCCGCCCTACTGGACACCCCATGTGCCCAAATCCATCCAGCTGCCCTGCTCCACCTCTGCAATGCTGTGCGTCGACAGCAACACTAGTCACATACTCCCAGACTACACATTACTTGTGATTTTACGCAACCGCCGTCAGCCACTTGCCATTCTAATTATATCAAATCAGCCGCTCACCCATACGTGATGGCCGCCTCGGGCGCGATGGCGAGCAGGCTGGGCCCCAGCCCCCTGTAGAACGCCCCCAGCCCCTCCTGCCTTGCGATGCTCGCCACGCAGTGCCGCAGCCCGCTGTAGCGCTGCGCCGGGCCCAGCGTCACCCTGCTGCGCACCACCTCCAGCGGGTACAGCAGTGCCCAGCTGAGCGTGCCCGCGAGCCCGGCCGCCGCAAAGGTCTTGGTGTTTGTGTCGGAGCCAAGCCAGGATTTGAACCTGCGTTACATGTCGTGTTATAACGCACAGGGCGTCAGGGAGAGCATGCGTGAGGCAGCAGCAATGCAGCGCAGCAGATGGGCTTGGAGCGGAGCAGTGCAAAGCAGTGCTGGGTGGATGCTGCAGCAGTGACTGGGGCGTATCCTCGCACTCGCCAGTGCTGTGCTCGGCGCGCACGCGCATGCGAGGGCGCGCATGCCAGAGTGCGACTCACAGGTCGAAGGCGAGGAAGTCGACGGCGCGTGCCGGCGCGCTGCGCATCACGTTGACCAGGTTGCCCCTGAACAGCGCGCCCGCGCCGCCCTGCGCCACCAGCCCCTGCGCGGCCGACAGCAGGCTGGAGCCAGGCGGCAGCGCCCCTGCAGCGGCGCAGCAGCAGCGGCAGCAGGCGTTTGAGCATGACCAGATTGTATGCGCAACGCCATGAATGTTTGGGGTGACAGTGAGACACTTGGTACTTTGAAGTACAAAAACACGCAAGTTCACCACGTGTTATGGTTGATGCATAGGTGCGGTGTCACACTAACAGCGTGCACCAACGTGCTGACAGGCGGCGCGCTCACAGCAGGCTGTCGAGGCGTCCCGCACCTGCCATCGCCGCCAGGCGCAGCGTCTCCAGCGGTGCTGTCGCGCTGCGGCTGGTAGCTCCAGCCACAGCACCAGCCAGCAGGTGGCCTGACAAAAGCAAGCAAGCAGCAGCAGCAGCAGGAGCAGCAGGTCGAGCAGCAGTAAGCAGAGCACATGGCAGGCCTGTTGCATTGTGCTGGGCGCCGATGCGCATGCCTCTCGGGCATGTGCCTTTGGTGGGAAGGTGACAGAGCAAAACAGCCCTTGGCAACACTAGTGACAGCTGCTGGCAGCTCAGAGCAGCACATGCTCGATCACAATCAGCGTGCCATGACATACACGCAGTGCACAGCTCATGGCACTGGCGCCTCTCGCTGCCGATGATGTGGATGGCTGCTGCTGCTGCCTGCTGCTGCGGCTGCTGCTGCCGCTGCTGCTGCTGTGTGCGCTCACCCCAGGGGGCCCCGCTGTGCCTGTTGCGCTCCAGTATGCTGAAGTGGCCGCCCATGTCGGCGCACTGCAGCGCGGCCGGCCCGCTCAGCCAGTACTCCACCAGCTGGCCCTGCTGCGGCAGCAGCATGAAGAAGCGGCGGAACTCCCCGAAACTCAGCCGCCTGGGCAGCAGGGAGGCGAGACGCAAAGGCAGCAGGCAGCAGCAGCAGCTGCGAGTGAGCATGGAGAAGCCGGGGACCCTTGAAAGTGTCCCCACCCTGCCCCTGGCTGCTGCTCATGTTTGTTTGATGCGTGCCAGCAGCTGCCCCGCCACATCTCGCAGCTGCAGTGCTGCTGCTGCCCTCCAGCAACCCTTGCTGCTGCTTGCTGTGGCCCATCTAGTCATGACAAGCCAGCAGGCGCCCCAGCGCATTCTGACATCTGCAGTACTGCCGCCGCTGCTGCTGCTCCCTGCCACCTGTACTGCTGCTCACTGTTAGCCCTCCCCTGTCGATGCACGCCAGCAGCGCCCCGCCACAACCCCGGCACCTGCACCACGGCTGCTGCTGCTGCTGTTCATTTGGGTGACAACATGACACCGTTACAGATCGCTCACCTGGAGCCGTCCATGTCGATGCGCGCCAGCAGCTGCCCCACCACGTCCTGGCTGGTGCGCAGCACGCACCTGCTGCGCGGGCTGCAGATGGACACGCGCGCCAGGCTGGCGTGCAGGTCCTCAGCAGATATGTGCCCGTCACCATCTGTAGGGCAGCAGCGAGCGTGTGGCGCAACCAGACGCAACACGGGCCTTGAGGCAGGACGACGGGCAGCAGCGGGTGTGCCTCTGCGTGCCTGCCAGCCAGCGTAGCTTCTGGTGCCTCTGCATCTGTCGCTGGTGCGCATGTTCATGTTGTTACACCATCCAGACCACTGATGTCAGCATACGATACATGCAACCTGCCTCCCAGCGCAGCCAAGTCAACAAGACTGTCTGGTGTTATGTTAGCCATGTCACATCTTGTCACAAATCGTGACATGTTTCATGTAGCGCTTTCACATTGCTGACACCCCTTGACGCGACTGTGCAGAGGCTGCCACCTCATATGTGCCGCACCTAGGTCGAACTGGCTAACGCCTCCCGCAGCCCAGCCTCCCGCGACACCACAAACTCCCGGAATGCAGCATAGCCCACCTGCAGCGCAGCAGCAGCAGCAGCAGCCTCAAAGAACAAGTCACGGCAGCAGCATGCTGAGCTCAGCTGCAGCAAACACTTGGTGAAGCCGCACAGACGCAGCTGGTGCAGATGCCTTCTGCAGCACTGCAATGCACTGGTTGTCAAAAGCAGTGCAGTGCACTTGGAGCCGGCACAGCCGGAGTGCTGCCTTTGCTGCATTGCGTTTTGCAACGTGTGCTTTGCTGCAACCCTTCACAGCTGGCGGTATGGCACCTGGCAGCTCGCAGCTGTCAATGCGCTGGTGCAGTGCATTGTGTCTCAGGCAGCACAGCTGGCAGCACTCAGAGCAGATTACATGCTTGGGTATGCAATAGTGTGGAAGAAAAAGCGAGCGCGTGTGCTATAGTGGCATGTGGCAAGAAGCAAGCACTGCTGCTGCTGCTGCTGCCGCTGCCGCTGACAGTGCATTGTTACCAGTGCGGCCACCGCTGCTTGGCAGCTGCTGCTGTTGTAAGGCTAGTAATGCAACGCCTGTTTTCCACCTCCGCGGCTGAGCTACTGTTGCTGCTGCTGCTCGCAGCGGCCATGCCCCACCTTACCTCCTGCGGGTGCACTGATCAGACGGGTGCTAGTGCTGCCACCAAGGGCACTGCTGATGCACTCCAGCCACTGCTGCCGCCGCTGCTGCTGCTGCTGGCAGCAGTCATGCCTCACCTCTCCCTCAGACTCATCTTCCGAGCTGCTCAGGTGCGGCTGCTGTTGTTGCTGCTGCTGCTGCAGCACAGCATCCAAGAACGGCTTCACATAGCTGCGGGGCAGGTTGTGTGCTTCCGCAAACTGCTGCAGGTCCGCCTCTGTTATGTGACCCTGCACACAGCACAGCACAGCAATGCAGTGTTTCATTGCTCAGCATGCCTGCAGAGTGCATGCAGGTGTATGCGCTCAAAGTGGTGAACAGCTGCAATCAAAGCTTGCCTGCTGTCTGGATGGCTGGCTGGCCGAGTGGGTTAGTGGTCCTTGCTGTTGTGTTGGCAGTGTCGAGCGGGATTGACGTGCCGCACATGCTTAATAGATGCCTGCTGCTGAACTGAGCCATAGGACAGCACCGCAACTGGTGCACCGCAAAACAGGCTGTACATCTGCTTTGGTGCAAATTTCAGGTGTTCTGTCGAGTTCTGCAAGCACACAGCAGCTCAGCCAGCCGTCGTTCCTGCAAGCATAGCTGCAGCTGGCCGCGCAGCAGCACTGCGCTGTGTGCATTGTACCTTGCGGTCCTTGTCAATCTTGTTGAAGGTGCTGCGGATGCTGTCGCCATGCACGCCAATGCCCCAGAGGCTGCAAAGCCGCAGGAGAGACAGCAGTGAGACTTGCTGCGTGATCACCCTCCTAGCCAGTCCCAGGTGATGACATGCTGTATGTGTCAGCTGCCAGCGACACCTGCTGGTATCAGCTGCAGCTGTTCTCTAGTATGCCCACACCTGATACCGGCTTCAGTGATAGATGCATATGGTGCACGCCTATGGATGCGTCTGTAAGGCCTGCTCGCCCATTTGAAGGGTGGCGGGCTACTGCTACTGCTGCTAGGCAAGGTGAAGCTAAGCTGATGAGGAAGCGCTGTTGAGGTTTCTAAGAGTAACGGAAGGCTAGCTCGACTGGTGGTGAACGCCAAGGGCATTTGCAGCTTCAGAATGAGTCGCCGGGTGAGGGTGACCACAGCAGCGTCGCAGACTTGTTGCAGACTTCCAGGTAATCTAACGTGCATTGCAAAGACACGCAGGGA
Source organism: Scenedesmus sp. NREL 46B-D3 (assembly GCA_014080715.1). Taxonomy (NCBI): domain Eukaryota; kingdom Viridiplantae; phylum Chlorophyta; class Chlorophyceae; order Sphaeropleales; family Scenedesmaceae; genus Scenedesmus; species Scenedesmus sp. NREL 46B-D3. The sequence continues at coordinate 62,291 of JACERP010000402.1, read as the reverse complement.
AGGATTCCAGTCCGTGCCCACATGTCTAAGAACCCTCGTGACAAAGCAGTGCCAACGCTTGTAGTCACGATCCAAGGCACCGGGCACTACTCGTCCACGTACTGCTATTGTTTATCAGACGTGCTGTAAGTGCACCTTACCACGTACGCAGTGACTACATCTGCTGGTGCCCTGTCGTTGCAAGTACACCACGTTCACCCACCGCAACCAACTGTACTGGTATAACGTCTTGCCGCAATTCACCACGGATACTCTAGAAGCACCCGGAACAACAGCAGCAGCAGGAGCAGCAGGGTCAGTACCAGAGCAGCAACTTCAGACAGCAGGGACCCTCAGCTTGCAGGCAGCAGTGCGTGCGACGGCAGCATGCGCTCATCAGCTTTCACGACATGCTGGGATGAGCAGCGGCTACCTTGGAATTCCCAGGCAGTTCATTCATCCATGCTGCATCGCATGGTACAGCCAGCTTACCTCACGTTCCAGCAGCAGTGCAGGCAGCGCTCCACCTGCTGCAGCAGCAGCAGCAGCAGCAGCTTCAGCGGAGCTGCGAGGCTAACATCTCAACAGCTGATATACGAACCAGCAGTGCATGCTGGGCTGCAGCGACTGCCAGCGCAACCTGTTTGCAGCGTGCACCCGCTTGCCAGTACCTGTAGCGTGTGGGGTAGCGGCTCATCTACAGACGAAACAGCACCTAGCATGCATAGCATGCAGGCCGTATTGAGTGGGCCTGTCACCAGCAGCAGCAGCAGCATTGCAAAGGCGCCTGGTGGTTCTCCGGGGCCACAAAAGCCAGGAAAAGATGGCGACGAGTTTGGGCCAAACTTTGGAGGTGCGCGGCTGCTGTAGCTAGCAGCTGCAGTGATAGTGTGCTGCTGCTGCTGCTGCTGCTGCTGCTAGGCTGCACAGTGGGTCGCAGCGCACAGTCTTCCGCTGCATGTGTGCAGCAATGGCAGCTGGTAGCAGGCGGCACATTGCTGGCAGTGGTTGCGCTGTGTGTGGTGCGTCCTGAAGATGTTCCTGCAGTTACGGTCCTTGCCGTAGTGCAGCTGCTGTTCGCAGTACTGCGCGCCGTTGCTTCATGTACAATGCGGCTGCATGCCAATGAAACGCAGCAGCACCACACACACAGCAGCAGCTGGTCAAGTATGAGCGGCAAGGTCTTAGTTATCCACATGTTGTGCGGGCCACCAGGTGCACTTTCTGACTGTGCCCTCGCGTGCTGTCTGCTGCTGTGCTGCACTGTGCTGCTGGTTTGTTGCGCCCGCAGAGGCTGTGGTGGTGCTGCGCGAGGACCTGCCGCTGCTGTTCCAGCAGGAGATGCGGTTTCACATTTACAGGGACGACATAACGTTCAGGTGGGCGCGGAAGCTGCGCTGCTGCTGTGCTTGCATGCTTGCTTGTCTTGCTTATGCAATCAACAGCGATTTGTGCACAGTATCCGTGCAATCGACGATGCACGCGCTGGCTTGGCAGCTGCTGGGTCCACGCAGCAGCGCCTGGTTTGCAGTGCGCTGGGACGTTGGCGCCAGCAACATGCACATGCACTGAACAGAAGAGCCGAACATTGGCGCTGACCATGCATGCCGGCCAGCCGTGTGCGGTGCCCAAATTGGCGCTGCCCACTTCTGCGCAGCTGCCTGTATTGCTCTGCGCATCGTGCTACGTGTTGTTTCTGCTGCTACCGTTGCCTTGGTCAACACCTCCACGTCCAATGTAACACTGTTACTTTGTGTCGTACGGGCCGCATGCAGGACGCCCTCGCTGCGCTACCTGAGTGGGCTGTGGAAGTACCGGCTGCTGGCGCGCGGCGCCCGCTGGCTGGGGCGGCTGCTGTACAGCGACCTGAGCTTGAACGTGCCGCGCATGTGGCAGCCGCCAGGCAACAGGCGACAGCTCAGGTGCGTGGCGCCAACTGCTGCTGCATTGGGTGATGCTTAGGTACATCAATGGGGCGGTGGTGCAGCAGCAACGAAGCATGCGGATGTGCTGGCCACAAGGCGCTAAGCGTTGGCTGAGGTGATGCGCCCAGCTGGTGTTGCGTCAGGCATTGGTAGGTTGGGACGGGACAGCAGCAGCAGCAGCAGCACTACAAGGGCATGTGGCAGCCACCTTGAACCAAGCAACAGCTCAGGTGTGTGGTGGGGTTGCAGAGTAGCAGGAAAGCATGCTAGCTGGCCGCTGGTCGACAGGTGACAGCGGAAAGACAGTGGTTAGATTGGACATGGTACATATGCGTCAGCTCAACGCAGTCAGTGTTTGGCTGTGCAGGCACTGCCGTGCTGTGCTGCTGTGATGACCCGTGTCCATCAAGTTCTCCAATGCAGGCATGAAACAAAGCAGAACAGCAGGTCGAGTCATCCGCCAACAGCGGCATGCTGTGCTGTGGTGTGCCGGTTGCGCAGGGTGCGCTGGACGGTGTCTGGCGTGGCGCGGCTGCCGATGCTGGGTGGGGAGCAGTCGCTGTCCACGGAGGTGATCAGCACCTACACCTTCGACTCACAGGGCAAGATCTACGAGCACCAGGTGTGCTGGTGTGTTGTCATGTTGTTATGATGCGCTGTCGCGCGGTGGTCGTGATGTTGCAGTGCGTTTTGTGGCTATGTGCTGCTTGTCAACAGCAATGCAGCACCCCGCCTGATAATAGCAGGGCAAACCAACCAGCGCTGGACGGGCTTTTTGTGGTTGGCTGGAAGTTCAATGGCGGGTTCATCATATGTTGCGCTCCTCCCATCAGCAACCAATGCAGCACAGCATGTCGACTTGCAGGGCAGATGAAACTGCAGCAGGTGGTGTGTTGCACAGCAGGCACAACAGCAATATGGAATGTTTTTGTTCTAAGCACTGCGTCTTCTATCGCACAACACACGGTGGATGACTGTGTGGGGCAGCGAGGGTGTCTGAAGCAGCAGCGGCCAGCACAGTGCTGCAGCTGCTGGAGTGGCATGTGGCCTTCATACAAAGGTGTGGCGCCTTTGCCTGCTGCGGGAGTCGTGGCAAGTTGCATGTCCTGCTGAGGCTGTGGTGAGGTGAAGTGAGACAGGCAGATGATGGCTTGCAAGTTTGACACAGTTCGCTTGAAGTGCAAGGTCGGCTGAAATTCTAATGCGGCAAGTGTCTGCTTTTGCTCTGCTGCTGCTGCTGCTGCTGCTGCTGTTTCATCAGGTTGACCAAATCATCCCTCCTGAGTCTCCGCTGGTCAAGCTGCTGGAGTGGCTCATGGAGCGGTTGCAGCCAGGAGCAGTGCTGCAGCCGCAGCTGCCGATACCAGGCATGCCTAGGGGTTAGCTGCTGCAGCTGCTTGCATGGGCCACCTGGGAGAGGCAGAGCAGCAGTGCACGGCTTAGGGGATGGCTATTTTATCAAACGGCCTGCTAGGCCTAGCAGGAGAGACAGAGCTGAGGGGTGATGTGAGGATGTGCAGCAAGCAGGCTCTGCGTTGACAGTTATCCTTTGCAGGGGCATGCAAGCGCGTCTGCCTCCTTGAGTTGGCTGCAGCATCCACGGCGTGGCATAGCGGGAACTCACCAAAGTGATCCTGCAGGAGAGTGAAGGGGCACCGTGTGCGTAATGATAGGGTACTTGGCAGCGGCTGCATGTGCCACAGTGATGTGTCTGCAGCCATGGTGTTAGCTGCATGTGTATGACACTGCCTGGCAGACATCACATTGTGATTTACAAGTCGGGGCATAGGTACCAGCATAGCACTATCGTACAGCTTTGACCGGATTAAATGCTGCAGGGGCTCATCCTTTCATGGAGCTGCATGTAGCTGCCAAGACCCACACGCTACAGGACTGCATGGGTGTTTTGGCTGCCCTGCTAGGTTACAGTGCTGTCATGACATAAGGGACTGATCAGTGCTGCTGCTTCTGACAGGAGTCTATATGTGCTCTGTCTAGCAGGATGAAAGAATGTAGAAGAGGCTGGGTAACTCTGCTGTTCCTGTATCAAATGTCTGCTGCTTCTGTCCCTTGGATCCTGCTGTATATGTAGAGGCGGCACTTGCAGGGGTAATCCCGCGGCCCCTTCAAGTTTTGCTTTGGCTCCTGACAAGCTCGCTCTCCTTGGATGGGTGTAGTGCTGTGTAACAAGTAGGGTCATTACTGCAGAGGCGCACATGCTTTTTAATAGTGGGCACTGCAGGGTACGGTGCCTACAGAAATGCACGTTAATGAGTAGCAGGGGTGTGTCATGTACAATGCGCAGCATGCACTGCGCAGTGCTAAATCTACAAGAATGCCAAGCAGGTTGCTGCAGGTTTGGCCGGTGTACACCACACGCAAGGTAAATACAACCTACAAAATTGTTGCATTTACCAAGCAGTGCAGTGCTCAGGTGCTTAGCAGTGTAGGTGCTTCAGGCAGCCTACCAAAGTGTGGCACCAGTGGCACATGCACCTCTGTCTCGAATCTGCATACTCCTGGCGTGCGTAGATGATCGAATGAAATTGAATAATTGTACAAAAAGTGCAAGTTCATGCCGTTTGGTTTAGTGCTTCACTAATGATGGTGATAACTAACCTTGTGTAATTCAGCTAGTGACGGCAATACGTCAGGCCAGCATGTATCATGAGCAGCCGCAGGGCTGTACACTTTCAAGGCACTGGCAACCCAACTTAAAGTGGTGAGTGCGATGAGGTGAATGACGGGTCTGCTCTAGTCTGTTAAACATAACACCAACACAATCACATACCATGGAGGTGACGCTGACCTGGCAGAGGCTGGGGTTCCGGCTATGGCATGAAGAAAAGTACGAATGGTGCACTGAAAGCTGACATTGCCTTTGTTGAGCGTACTTACAGTCTTTAGGCATGAAGACAGAGCTTGTGAATCGGTCAGAATTGTACGCCCGCAAACGTCGTGCGGCAGGTTGCAGCGAAAATAAGCTGATACCATGGTTGTTGTGGCCTTCAGCTTGTAGATCGTGCGCCCAGCAGTCCCGACAGCATGATTGGTCTAGCACAGCATGCTGCTTTGAGTGGCTTTCCCGGGTCCGTGCAGTTTGTGCTGTCCTGCAGTCGACGGAGCTTAACGGTGCTGACATGGTATGTTTAAAAAGCCCGTCAGTGGTATCATCATGTGGCACCTGTGGCGGGCACACGATTGCGTGGCAACTACTGCATCTGATGGTGTCCGCCATCAGCAATTTACTAGAAGTCGTACAAGCAGTATGATGTGCTCAGCAACTGTGCCTATTGTCTTTCACGCAGCTTACATGCATGCTGGGCAGCTCCAGCAGAGCCTCACACCTGCTGTTCATTGAGCTCTCAGCAAAGGTCAGCACCTGCTAGCTACAACTTAAGCCGACTTCCATGCACCATGCGTCTGCAGGGGCCGCAACGTAGAAGGACAGTGCGCAATAGAGGGGGTTGCGCCTCTCGTCACGCGCCCCACAGCAGTGCTAGAGCTGCATCAGGCGCCTGTGTCCAGTGTTGTTGCCAGCAAGCTTACTTCAGCAGCAGTGGTTGGCGATGCAGTGTACACCTGGGGTGAGGGAGCATCGGGCAAGCTGGGACATGGCAGTGGGGAGTCATTGACGGTGCCAAGCAGGGTGAGCGTCAGTGCGGCGGCAGCAGCAGCACCATCACCAGTGTAGCGTTATGTCCGCTGCAGCCTGCAAAGGCAGTTGAGAGTTGTGTTGCTGTTCTGTGCTACATTCACCTTCCGACAGAGCTTGATGCTTGTCCTTTGGCAGCTGCTTATAGTTTTGCTAGCTGGCTGGCGCCGTCTTCACTGTCTTTTGCAAGTGCTTGCGCAGCTGCTTCCTGCAAGCGTGTTCGCTTGAGCAGTGCACCATTGCCAGGCCAGCGTGACGCACATCCCCTGCTGTCTACTTAAAGCGTGCGGCTGTGCTGTCTGTTTGATGCGTTTTGGCGTCGCTGGCAGGTTGAGACGCTAGTGGGTCGCTCACCCATCAGTGCGGCCGCTTTGGGCCACCACCACAGCCTCTTCTTGGACCAGGGTGAGCAGCGGCAGCAGCAGCCAGCAAGCAGCAGCCAGCAAGCAGCAGCAGCACTACCATCAGCCACTGGAGCAGCAGCAGACAGCAAGCAGCAGCGGCAGTGGCAGCGGCAGCGGCCACTTCAGCAACAGCAAACAGCTCAAACCAGGCTGCAGCAGCAGCAGCAGGAGCAGACAGCAGTAGAAGCCAGTAAGCAGCAGAAACAGGCATTCTCACAGGCAACAGCAGCAGCAGCAGCAGCAGCGGCCATGACGGACGCAGCACACTTGAATTGCAGCAGCTGCTGTTGCTTGCTCAGCTGTCAGCAGCAGCAGCACTGCCTCGCCGCCATGCGGGCCTGCAGGGTCACAGCACCTCTGCATGCATATGTTTCCTGGTAATCGCGTGTCACACACGGCATTGTCGGCAGTCAACTGCATGTGTTGGCTGGCGCTTGTGGTGGTGCAGTGCTCAACACTGTCTTCGTGTGCCTGGTGCTGCTGCCTGCTGCTGCGTGTGCTGCATTGCTCACTGCAGCTGGCAGCTTGTGGGCGTGCGGGGAGGTGAGCCGCTGCGAGATGCACGTGCAGCTGCTGATGTCAGCAGCGTTGCGGGCGGCGTTGTCTTGTGAACCATCCACTGCTGGCTGCATGCTCTTCAGCTGCAAGGCGTCATGCTGGCGCGCAAATCGTGTGTGCGTGCTTTTGCGCCCCGCGGCAGCTTCAGTATGCATCGTTCCGCGGCACGACCTGCCCCGACTGCGTCTGGCAAGGATGACTGTCGTGAGGTGCTGTTCACCCTTTTGTGCAAGGACAGAGTATTATACTGCAGTGCGCCCTGGCAGCGCCAATTGCCAGCGCTTGGGTGCTGCCAGTGGACATGCACTGATCTCCACACTGTATCGTATTGTATGTAAATCAATGTGTGCGTGCGTGCGTGCTGCTGCATGTTGTGCCGTGCCGTGCCGTGCAGAACAAGGAGGGCCAGTGTGGCTTTGGCACGTCCTTGGATGAGCTGGCGGGGCAGCACCGGCGCGCCTACCAGCAGGCGCTGCAGCCACTGGCTGCTGCCCAACAGGTGCGTGTCGTTGAGGTGCTGCCGTGGTGTGGCTGAGTTTCCAGTTGTGTGCTGCCCATGCTAGCTGATGAAGAGGTGCTGCTGTTGCCTGCTGCTGCTGCACGTATGGGTGAGGTTGAGGAGTGCTATGTTGTGCATACGGCTTGCTGGAAAGCTGTGCAGTTGCCAGCGCTGCTTCCACAGGGGCTTTCAGTGAGATGGTGCTTTTGAATGTGTCTGGCGCCTGGGGGAAGGTGCCAGTAGGAGGGGGGGGGTGCTGGCCGTTTAGTGCATCCAGACCTACCACAACAGGCACTGCAGTGAGTTGATGCTGCTTTGCATGTTGGCCAGGCGTGGGGCCAGGATTTTGTTTAGGCAGTTCTCTGGTTTACTGCTGGCGTGCACTGGCAGGGCAGAGCAAGGACGTGCCTGCCAGGAGGCTTCGCAGCTGCTGCTGCTTCTGCTGCTGCCGCTGCTGGCCCTGTTGCTGCTGCTGCCGCTGCTGGCCCTGCTGCTGCCTGCTGCTGCTGCTGCTGCTACTGCTGCTGCACAGCTGAGTTGAGCTTGGCTGTGGTGAGCGCCTGGCTGCTAGACTGCACGGGCAGGCGCGTGGTGGGCGCCGTGCCTTCGGTGTCTCGTTCTGCTTTCTGCTTCGGGTCTAGTCAGTCTTCACGCCTCTTTGAACTTTGAGTCGTCCTGCCCTGCTGCATGTGCAGAGCCGCGTCAGTCCTGGCAGGTATCAGCAGTACCTGCGGGCAGCTGCGCACAGCAGCGCCACCAGCAGCGGCGGCACATCACAAGCAGAGGCAGCACCCTACGTAGCACAGGGATGGGGCAGCCTCACTGGCAGCAGCAGCAGCAGCAGCAGCAGCAGCCGCGCAGCACATCAGCAGTACACCCAGGGTGGTGCATTCGGCAGCAGCAGCGGCTGGGGCAGAATGCGCGACCCCTGGGCTGCTGCAGCAGCAGCAAGAAGAGGAAACCTGGGCAGCAGCAGCAGCAGCAGCAGTACTAGCAGTTGGCATTCAAGCAGAGGATCAGGTCTAGCAGGCAGCTTCTTTGGCGGTGGCAGCAGCAGCAGTGCCGAGCAGATCAGTTTGTCGGGAGTGTGGGGTGGTGCCAGCCTTGAAACGCACTTGACGGCTGCAGGACTGCACCCAGGGCAGGTTGGGGTGCCTGGCCGAGTAGGCGCAGTCTCTGGCAACAGCATGATGACTGCCGCTGCTGCTGCTGCTGAGGAGGAGGCAGCAGAGGCAGCAAGGCAGTTGGGCAGTGAGGTGGTGGTTGGCGTGGCAGCCTCAAAGTACTTCAGCGTGGCGTTGACGGCCAAGGGCGAAGTGTGGGCGTTTGGTGAGCGACACTGCTGTGTACTTCATGCACATCCGCAAGTTGCTATGTGCGGCGTGGGTCTTAGCTATTTGCAATGTGAACTTCATGCAGGTAGTTTCCTGCTTGGTTCGGCACTTGCCTGTCTGCTTGCCCTGGCTTGCGGATGCCGTGCTTGCTTTGCTTGCACTTTGTAGTGTCTTCTGCATTGCTGTGTGTACTGCCTGCGGCTCTGCGCTTGTCTGTCCCCGCCAGGTGCCTGCCTTATTGCGTTACTGTGCTCCTCCCCTCTGCCGGCTTGTCGCCTGCTGTGTGCCGGCCTCACGCACGTGCGTTGCAGGCGCCGACTACAACGGTGCGCTGGGCTCAGACGGCAGCAGCTGGCAGAGCAGCCCCCGCCAAGTGGGGCAGCCAATCTCAGCAGCACTTGAGGCGGCTGGCGGTGCTGTGGCAGTGGCTGCTGGCGGCACGTTTGCAGCGGCACTGACAGGTGCCGGCCGCGTCCTAGTGTGGGGCAAGCTGGCGGGCGGTTCGCCTGCGGCTCCTGGCCTCACCGCTGCTGCCGCCAGCGGCGAGGCTGCTGCTGGCGTGATGTTTGCGGAGGTGTGCCTGCCAGCTGGCGTGCGCATCAGCAGCATTGCGGCAGGCCAGCAGCACCTGCTGCTCAGCGACGGGCAGCAGGTGTGGGTGGTCGGGCGCTGGGTGGATGCCGACGGGGAGCAGGCAGGCGTCGCGCACTGGCGTCACCCGCGGCTGGCGCTCAGTCTGACTGGCAGCGAAGGTGTCACCCGAGTGACGGCCGGGTTACACTCCAGTGCGGTGGTGACCTCCGATGGGAGGCTGTGGTTGTGGGGGCGGCTGGTGGACCGGCAGCATGGGGTGGGAATTCTGCGTAGGTTTGGGCTTGAAGATGCACAGCAGCAGCAGCAGCAGCAGCAGCAGCAGGTGCTGGCTGCAAGCAGCGGAGGGGCCGATTGGGACTGGGCAGGGTTCGGGGGCTGTGAACCGCAGCTGGTACGGGAGCTGTCGGGTGTGAAGGACGTTGCGCTGGGTGGCTGGCATGCTGTGGCGCTCGTGGAGTAGCGGTGTGCGGGGCTTGGTGTGCATGTTGTAGAGCGCACAGGCGACTCAGCAGGGTAATGTGAGTGTTTGCGAAAGTCGGCAAACAATCAGGTTGAAGGCGTGTGTGTCTGTACATTACCTGAGAGCCTAGCATTTGAGTTGTATGTGCGCAGCACAGCAGCATGCTAACACAAGCCGTGTGTCAGCTTCAGTATGGCCAGCGCATCAGCTGTAGTGCTGTTTGTAAAGGGTTTTCAGGAAGCACGCATCAAATAGCACAATGCAGGAAATGCAGCACTCACATTGCTAGAATGGGGCTCCCGCCACCATGGCTGAACTGTCTTGCATGGACCTATGCTTCTCCTTGCCATGCTGTTTCTACTGGTTGCGGGCGTCTGAACTGTCAGCGCACTTGCTGTACAGTGGCTGCATGAAGCAGCACCTTGCTCAACAAAGCTGGGTCTGACCAAGAGCGATGCCACGTTGGTATTCTCACTCGCATAGTTAACCTGATTTCAGACAGCATTGTAACTTGGGCCTTGACAGGCTGTCATGGCTATAGGCCTGGCCATGGCTGACGAGCCAGTGTTTGCTGTTGCATTAACAAGCCAGTTTTTGCTGTTGCATTGTTCAACCAAGTTAGTATGATTGTTAGCCATGGCATAGTGTTAAAATGACAGTGTTCCACCTGGTGGTTGCAACAGCTGGCAGCTGTGAAGTGCATGCATGCAGACTAAGTGTGGCACTGCAGTGTGGCAAGTGGTAGGCAGCCAGTTTTGGCGCGTTGAGAGTACTGCTAGCACAGCAGGGGATGTCTGTCGTCTGGAAAGGTGCACCATGTGCCAGTGAATACGCAGCACATACATCAATTCTCTGCGCTACAGGTATGTTTGGTTATTTGAGGCCTTGCTGCAGGAATGCGTGCCTGCATGGCAGCCCACTTGGAGCACCAGGAGAACTTGGGCGGGGGTCTCCTGGTCCAGCATTGCTTGAGGTGCGCAGTTTTTTTGCATTTACCTGGAGCCCAGGAGCCGTTTAAAACTCGTCCTATTACATACGGCTGGTAGTAAACATGTGCATATGTGTCTGGCGGTCACCGCTGAGGGAACGGTTCCACCGTTGCATGGCTGGACGCTGGCAAGCAGTGCAACAACTTGTTGCAGCTGAGCTGCAGCACTGAAGCAGACATGGTATGCACAGAAGTGTTGTGAAGCCGTGGTAGCCGTCAGGTTGCTAGTAGCTTTTCAGATAATTATCTTTTATATAAAAGCTTGAGCTTGGTAGCAGCCGAGGCCTTCAAGGCCCGTGAAATTGACACAGCCAGCATGGGATTTATTAAAGCGTCTGAGACGCTAATGCTGCACTCTCGTTACCCCATGAGCATCATCATCATCATCATATTACCCATTCAAGCCATAGCATCAGCGCCATCGGCCCCGCGCCCCACTGGAGCGGAAAGAGAAGGGAGCACTGCTCCAGAATGTTTGCATGCATTGCGCACATCCCAAGACTTAACAAGAAAAGCAGCAATACACGGTGACACCATCCGACATCTTCCAGAACTGCCCCAAATATCATCAGATACAAAACGCAACACCTTGATTGACGAATCAGCCATGGACCACTGTGGGCAACGTAGATCAGAGTGGCTGCAGAGTGGCTGCAGAGCGGCTCTGCAGCCACTCTGCAGCCTGTCTGCAGCCACTCTGCAGCCACTCTGCAGCCACTCTGCATGCCATTCTGCAGAGTGCAAATATTCTGCAGTCATTCTGCAGACATTCTGCAGGCTCTGCAGTCACTCTGCAGCCAGTCGTTACGTTCTGAATCCGCTCGTTACTCTGACCAACGCAGACCAGAGTGGCTGCAGAGCGGCTCTGCAGCCACTCTGCATGCCATTCTGCAGAGTGCAAATATTCTGCAGACATTCTGCAGACATTCTGCAGGCTCTACAGTCACTCTGCAGCCAATCGTTACGTTCTGAATCCGCTCGTTACACACGACACACTTCAAACAGCACAAAATACACGCACACATGACGGAAACGCATAATAGTAGTGAGTCGTGCTGGCAAAAGTGCAGGGACAGCACATCAGGCGTCGCTGTCTGTGTCACCATTGTCCTCTACTTCGCTGTCGCTCCTGCTGCTGCAGCTAGTCCCAGCAAGTTCATAATCATCGAGCAGGGCACCACACTCTGCACCAGCTGCTGCCTTCTGGGATGCTTTGCACTTACGCCCCCTTGTGCTGAGCCCACTGCATGGCACAGCAGCAGCAGCAGCTGCTGTTTGATCTGTGGCAGCTGCCTTGCCGATGCGTGGCGGCTTGAACGGCTTGCGTCCTGCCTTGCCAGCATTGCTCAGCATTGCAGCTTCGCCATGGTTCTGGGCGTCTTTCTTCACGCGCTTTCTTTTCTTGTCTGCCTGCAGCACCGAGAAGCAGCGAAAATAGCAGCGGCAGCAACATACACGAGTAGGGCAATACATGGTGTCAGTGCTGCAGTACAACTTGAAGGCACGAGTTCGGCACCGTCATTCGTCGTACAAGTGCGTGATGAAGTGCTGGGTTAAACATACAACCAAACAACCGTAGTGGTGCACTGAGACTGCAGACTGGAGAAGACCATGTCATCACATACATCACTCTAGCTATATGGCGGTGTTGCCCTAACTACAGTGCCTGTTGCTCACCAGGGCTGCTACTTTAGCACCTGCAGCTGCAAGCAGATATAGCTTCTGCAACTGCTGCCGCTGGTCTGATGGCTGCTCTCCAGCTGCCTCAGACAGCAGTGCTGCGGCACCGCTGAGGTCACCGCTGTTGAGCAGGATCAGTGCAGCACGCTTCTTGTGGTCGACCAGGTCGTCACCTCGGCCAAACTCGTCCTCAAACTCTCCTTCGCTCTGCTGCTGCTGCTGCTGCAGTGAAGCAGCCTGTTGTTGCTGCTGCTGCTGCGGTGTGGAAGCCTGCTGCTGCTGCTGCTGCCGCAATACGGCAGCCTGCTCCTGCTCCTGCTGCTGCAATGCGGCAGCCTGCTGCTGCTGCTGCAGTGAAGCAGCCTGCTGCTGCTGGAGCAGTGATGCGGCCTGCTGCTGCTGCAGAGTTGCTGCACCTGACACGGTCACCGGTGGCACCGAGCTTGGTGTGAATGTGGGCCCACCACGGCTGGTGGCAGCACTCCCTGGGGTAGCTGTTGCTGCTGCTGCCTTCGCCTTGGTGGTGCCCTGCACGAACAGGTAAAGCAAGAACAGGTGAAGCCTGCACGATACCATACAACCAGAAGGCAACAACAGCATGCATCATGCCGCTGCATGCAGAACGCTGCATTGGGTGCATTGTCCTGCTATGGCATAATGCTGCACAATAAGATCAACCATTGCTGTCGACAAAACGCTGCGCAACTTTTCAGCGCAACCAGGCAGGGATCTGATCTCAGCAAACATACTGTCCCTCTGAGCAGAAGTAGCAGGGCAATCAAACATGAAGTGTGACAAAGACTCAACTTCTGCACCACAACAAGGACATCCTGAAGTGGAGTTAGCTCTGCGACCGCCAAACTGACTAGTACGCTCATGTACACACAGACAACCCATACGAACACGCAAAAGCAATTCAATACCACGTGGAATTGCCACTGAACGCAAATACGGCCTAGGCCTCCTGAAACCCATAGCATCAACATGAGTGGGATGCACATGAGCCACATACCGACTCAGAGTGGAGTGTTCCAACGTTTCACATGCAATCCTTTCAGCATGTAGTGTCCTGACCTGCTTGTTGACATGGCTCTTGCACGCACTGGCACGCACCCCATGAGCCTTGTTTGGCTCCTTAGTGGGTAGGCCTGTGGCCCGACTTTGGTATCTAGTGTTTGTGTGATAGCAGGCAGCATTGTGCCGCTTTCAGGCTGGACACAGAACACCAGTACTCACATGACATGATATGGCCACAGTCAGTGCAGTACAACCTGCGGCGCAGAACAGTGGGTGGAGCCAGCTTTGCTTACATGCGCAGCCTCGCATGCAGAGGTACTAGTAGGGTGACGCTGATTGCTTGCTTGCCTTTTGCTGCTGGTTTGGAGTGCTTCTTCTTCTTCACTCTGCATCACGCGTCTGGATGGTCAGCCCATGGCTTGAATGGTAATATGATGATGATGATGGATGGTCAGCCCAAGCGCGGCCATGCTATCCATTGTTACTACCTGTACACCTTTAAATGGTTACACCAGGCTCCGAGCAGCTGAGCCAGCCAACTGACACATGCATGATGCCCTGCTGCAGGCATGGCTCAACACCACCAAACGGTCTTGCACACCTGGTGTGGACAGGCACAGCTGACTCCGGTCTTGATCTCACAGCTTAAACAAGCGCACTGCAACAAGCTGCGCGGCCCCCACAAAGCAACCGACGAATCACAGAATAACCATTGGACCAGTATCGACAGTTGTGGCTGCACCACATGCAGGTGACTGCTGCTCACGGTCTGCTTCAAACTGGCCGCACAAGACGCAGGACTCACATGGCCAGCCCACCCTATGCAGGATGCAGGGCAGCAGATAACCATCCACGCACGTGTGCAACAGCACGGGTGAGCAGGTGAAGCACTGACAAGGTTCAGCAACTGAATCATCATCAACCAGCAGTGCTTGTACCCGTACTCCGATTCCGTCCTATACCACGATGTCCAGCTTGCATAATGCTGGCTGCCATGTCAGCCACCTTCAGCCCGCAATCATTGCCATGCAACAGCACAGACCCTCGTTTGCCAAAGTGGATTGATCAGACCAAAAAGTTCACGGAAATGTAAAAAAATGCAACTGCTATCAACCTTCAATAGCACTGCACGGCCACGGCGCACTTCTCAATGCGACGGCGGCCCTGTGGCCAGTCAAGTGTCAAGCAACGCACACAGCACCAGTTTCGGAAAATGATTGAAAAGGGAACTCCAACAGCAGCAGGACATGTCACATCCTACATGCCATGTGGGAGATGAGCCTGCAGAGTGCGCAGCAACACGCCAGTCATGGGGCGACCCTAAACTCCTCAAAGCCCCTCAAGTGTGTGGGGTGCATGAATAAGTCCACCTTGATGTCCTGCGTATGCTGCCTGAATGCCAGGCAGCGCTGCTGCCCTGCACCACCTCCCAGACACTGTGGGACCCACGAGTTCAATTCTTGAATCTGCGTGTGTGCAGACATGTGACATGAGCAGTCACCAGTTGCCCTGTGTCCCGCTCCTGGAAAAGGTAAGCATGCAAAGCCACACCACAGCTGGTCAGGGACGCAACATTTGCACATGTGCTAGTGGGTCGCTGCTGCAGCAGCAATGCTGCGCTATTCGTGTCGCCACGACATGCAGCATACAGCACTGTACAGTGCTTCCCTGGCAGGCGTCTCACACAGCATACCTGCAAGCAGGGGTGCTCAACTCATGCCGATTACTGAGCAACTGAGCAGACATGTCACAAAGTGCAGTGCCATGGAGGGACCCGGTTCGAAGCACAAGGCTGTCAGCCCGTTCCCGTTCCTCATGCTATGACATTCTGCTCAGCAATGGTGCATGGCATGCAGCGCACACGCAAGTTCTGCCACCAAAGAGATGTTGCAACACACCCGTAACCCACGCAGGTATTGTACTTGTGAAAAACAGTAATTGTCTGGGTTATCACTAGATGCATTGCATCTGAGCTAGGTTGGTGACAGTACCTAAACTACACAACCCCCAACACAGACCACCTGCCCACACCAATTTCACAATCAGGTGGATCTGCTGGTGCATGTTGCTCAACAGTGCTGCCTGGTGATGAAGTCTATGGCCCAACACATGAGCTGCGCAGGCGCATAACCTCACAAGGAAATGCAAGAAAGCATGTGTGTCAATGCTGGTATAGTGTTTGTGCCCACACAATGCCGCAGGCGAAGACTACTCATAACGCTGCCCCCTGCAGACATGACGCGGAGCAAATGATGCTGCTACCAGCCAGCTACAATCATTGTAACCCGCCAGCAGTACAACCCACACACAGCAACAGCTGTCATCTGAGCTGGCTGGCATGCTTCAAGCTTGGCATGATACTCTGCCAGCAATACAACCCACACACAGCAACAGCTGTCATCAGCACAATGCGCATGTACTGCTGCAGTGCTTGCTGAGTCTGTAGGGGCTTGCACACACACAGTTCTCCGTCAACACTCTGCTTCCGGTGGGGCGCGGGGCCGATGGCGCTGATGCTATGGCTTGAATGGGTAATAAGATGATGATGATGACTCTGCTTCCAAATACGCCTGGAGCCTGCACACAAGCATGAGACCAGGCTCTTTCATCAAGTTGGCACGCACGCACGCACGCACGCGCGCCCACCCCCACATCTCAAGGCACACTTGGCAACACAAATAATGACCCTGCACCAAACACATGAAGCCAGCGTTGCTTGCATGCGCAGTCTTGCATGGGGTCATGGGGTTCCTGGTTTGTCCCTGCTGTGTTTCCCCACTATGTCTCAGTGCTGCTGCTGGTTATGAGCACAGTAGAGCAACCCTCAGGTCTGACAACCTTGGCCGACTACACACGCTCGCTTCTGCAGCACCTCCTGTGTGACATGAGCCCCTCAGGAAACAGGTGCGCCATGACCTGCACCTGCCTAGCTGTAGGCATGCCCGCCTGCAGCTGGACTCGACCCCAGCCGCTGCCCAGTGCACGGCACCCCGCAGGAAACATGTCTCAACAAAAACATGCAATGCAATGTCTTCACACGCATGCCCAGACACCACCAACAGCCGAACGCTCCCATTCATCCCAGTTTCTGCGACCTGAGCAGCGCCCCTCAGGCAGCACAACACGCAGGACACTCTGTGATGTGATGGACCGCAGGAGTCGACACCAGGCTGGCAGTGCTCTGCTGAATCATGCCGGGTTGCTGCTTTGAGACACAGCCACGAGTGCAGCAGTCTCCTGTGGTGCTGTAGCAGGGCATCCACACCGTATATGTCGGTGGTGACGCTCCCCATGACAACGGCCAGAACTCCCAACACAGCAGAAGCCCCTAGACCTGACACATTCCTACAAGCTGCCTTGCTGCACAACGGGGCTTGACAGCCCAGCCAAACTTGACCACCCGACACCTACCTACATAACACTAAGTATGCAGGCGTATATTGTGGCTGAGACAAACAGCCTGCAAGGAATACGTACTGTGCTAAAAAGTGAACAACATATGGCTACTCCTAATGTGAAGCCATGCTTCACACTGGTCGTTGCTGGCTGATTGCAGAACTGGATTTGTTAATACAGCCAGCAATGCACCAACGGCTGTGCAATGCGCATAGTGCGTCACCATTTGCGCAGAGGGCAGCAGCAGGTACATGCATAAAAAACAAGTGACGGGCCAGTGCTTGACAGCCTGCCCTCACAAGCTGATAGTTAGCCAGTTATTGAACACCGAGCACTG
This sequence comes from Scenedesmus sp. NREL 46B-D3, assembly GCA_014080715.1. Classification (NCBI taxonomy): domain Eukaryota; kingdom Viridiplantae; phylum Chlorophyta; class Chlorophyceae; order Sphaeropleales; family Scenedesmaceae; genus Scenedesmus; species Scenedesmus sp. NREL 46B-D3. Next base: position 45,465 of record JACERP010000402.1, on the reverse strand, counting down.
ATGAACTCTACCGTGCATCAGGTGACTGGCCGGTTAGCAGCACATCCGCCTCTCCTTCAGTGTGCAGCGATGTCGGGCAGTTTGCCCATTGGTGCCAGGCACCAGTCGCCGCTGCGCGCCTGCACATGTGCACATGCGGGCACATGCTTCTGCTGCTGCTGGCTGCTGCTGCTGCTGCTTGTGGTGCGGACTGCGGGCTGCGTGGTGCAGCGAGTGCCTGCTGCCCTTCTTGCTGCTGCTGCCACTGCTGCCACTGCTGCCACTGCTGCCACTGCTGCATTGGCGCACAGCTCCTAAGCAGCAGCTGCTGCTGCTGCTGCTGCTGCTGCTAGCCGTGCATGCAGGCGCCGCAAGCGCTGCAGGTGCAGATGTTGCATGAACAAACACTTGCACTTGGTAAGCGGGCCGCTCAGCACTTGCTAGCAGGACGCTGCTCAGGTTGCGCCGCATGCTGCGGCTGCCGTTGCTGCTGATAACTATGCAGGGCACACCATGATGCTGGTGGCTGCTGCGCGGAGGCTCGGGCTCTGCAGTGATTGAAGAGCAAGAGATGCAACAGGGCGAGGGGCAGAGGCAGGCACAACACACATTCAGAAGAAGAGAGGGTGACAGCAGCAGTGCAGCTTATAACAGATACAGCACATGCACGTCCTGCTGGCAGATCAGCGCATCAGACAAGCACGCTTCTGCAGGGTGATAGTGCTCCCGTGAGCAACACTGGTTTTGCCAATCAGCCAAACACCAGGCCATTGTGGCCCCTTCAGAAACCTCTGTTGCGGGGGGAGGGCTTCAGGAACAGCCCCTACCCCCCTGCCACTTTAGGCTGCTTCGACCACCCCACCCTGGCCAGCACAGGCTGTACATCCGGAGCAGTACACCAGCTAAACTGATTGAAGCCCTATCAGCGCTTCTGTGCTTAGGTTGATTTGCCACAGCCACACCCTCCCGGTCCCCTTTTACTCCTTCTCTAAAGGACTAGATTTTTGAGGGTCCCCGTGCGCACCTGCCAGTGCATTCATCACGTTGCTGGGCTCAGAAGGATCATCTGAGCTATCATACGTGACTTTGGCGGGAGGCAGGATGTCTACTGCCGCTTGGTCACGCGGGTCATAGCCATGCCTGTGGATGCAGCAGGCAGAGAGACCAGCACAAGGACGGTAGCGCAGGTCGGTGGGTCAAAAGGGAAGACGCCTGCGGTCAACAGTTGCTCACGCTAAACGCTGCAAGCCTTGATTTGTGCCTGTTGCTGCCTGTTTGCAGCAAGCGGGCGCAACACCGTGTCACGTACTGCACACAGTGCACGTGCTGCACATGTTGTTATGGACACTGCAAGACACGCATATTGCCGTTGCACATGTCCAGCTTAAAATACTGATTGAAATGATCGCTCACCAGCCCCTGTGCATGGCCCAGTACGCAAACTCCGCCTCGCCCATCCTGCGGACGCTTGCATCATCAAAATCTTTAAAGTTTTCAAGTGACAAGCGCTCTACTGCATGGTGCTTTGAGCCGGATAGCCCCATGCTTAAGAGCCCGGCTGTTGTCCTGAAATTACTGCTGTCTCAAGCAGTGCCCTAGCGTGCAGCCCTCAAAACATTCAGCTATCTAAACGGCAGGGCAGTGCTGATGCTTGGTCGCTGGCAGACTCTGTCTCTGAGAGGCCGCCTGTGCCGGTAATGCAGTGTTGTATTATTGGCTTTTGAGTGAATGTTGATGCTTGGTAGACTGTTGATGTTGTAATGTCTGACACAGTTCGGCTGGCTCACATGTGCTTTCGTTGCGTGTGAGCGCGAGAGCTGTCCGCGTGCAGTTGTGTTACTTATCGTGGCGGGCGCCTTCCAATGATCAGCGTTGCTTTGCAAGTCAATAGGCCTTATGTATTTAATCTGCAGCCCCGGAAGCGTGCTAGCGGCTGCCTCATCCGCCCGCTGCTGTGAGACGCTGCCGTACTGTACAGCTGCCGTGGCACAGTACAGCCTGTACTGTGTACACGCTACGCCCCACAATGGGATGCTCACAAATCTACAACCGAACGCGATTCCTAAGGGGTGTAAGCCTAAGGGAGTTCGGGCTCTCTGCCGGGTAGCTGTACTAGTATGTGAACTAGCCAGTGATCACTGGCTACTCATGAGTATACAATGCATACTATGCATTGAGGCGCACCTGTCAGGTGTAACAACCTCCTTGCAGGGGGGCCTGACGTGGGATCGTATCCTGTGGTGCCTCTGAAGCGCCGTCACTAGCTCTTCAAGAGCAAGTTGATGCTTCTAGCAGGTCAGGCGTGCATTCGGCTACAGTGTCAAACCGTTGCAGAAACTGATCGAGGCCCTATCATGTGTCAACACTGGTTGAAGCCCTATCCGCACTTCCGCCCTTAGGTTGGAATGCCACAGCAACACCCTCCCGTCCCCTGGGGCTTTTTACTCCTTCTCCCAAGTTGGCGGTCCCTCTGCGCGCCTGCCAGTGCGTTGATCAGCTGTAGGATTTCTCAAGGGCTGAAAATAAACGGCCAACAAAATATTGCAAATTCGTTGCAGTCTAGTTGCAAACCGGTTGCAAAGCTGTTTTGCAACATCAATGCGTTTGTCGTAATTGTACCCTGGCAGTTTCTTCTTCCAAAGAGGCCAGTGAAGAAGAAGCAGCACCTAGCATGAAAAGGCAAGCAAGTGTCTCCCTACCCCTGCATGCGAGGCTGCTCATGTAAGCAAAGCTGGCTCCACCCACTGTACTGCGCCATTGGTTGTACTGATGAACATGAAGCAAGTTGAGGCCAACGGAGCCGCTTCTGGGGCGCGGGCCGATGCTGATCTATGGCGAATGGTAATATGATATGATGGGCGCCAGCCCTCCACGTCCAGAAAGCAAAGGTACAGGCTACGCGCGCACGCTCTTGAACATCCCCAAAAAATTACCTGAAGCAAGCAGAAGTTCAGCGGACAAGCACAGTGTGAGGTGGGCCCGGCCCACTGGGCCGGCGCCACCCACACCGCACGCCTGCCGCTGGTCTTGTACTCCAGTCCAGGATGTCACCCGCATTGAACCCATGCATGTTAGGTCTGTTCCAAAAACGTCTGCATACTGACAATTGATATGTATCTGCAGCACAAATCAAATACAGAGCAGAGCAACACAAGCTGCCAGCAAGCTGGCATTAGGGAGCAAGGTTGCATGCATGCGTTCTGCACTGCTGCACCTCAGCACTGCTGCTGCTGCTGCCGCACAGGGCAGAGCTGTATACAAGCAGTAATATCCACCAGAAGCCCGCAAGTTGTTTGGGCGGTCAAAACCACCCCGCGCAAATCCGTTATTTCCTGTCGTTTGTTATTTAGCCCAGCCACGCAAAACGAATATCCGTTCTCTTGCAACCAGCGAATCTGCTTCCCAAGTATATTGTCATGGTATGATGTAAGGGTTGCAGGAGGCACACATGGCATTCATGTTTTGTAACCAGCACAGCACCGCATGTGATGAATCACCGCCCTCTCCCCCCCAACTGGGGTTCTGGCAGAAGCCCAAATTCCTTATGTACTACACAGCGTCAGCTCAATTATGGACGGTTGACATGAGACAAGGGGAAGCCTCAAGAACTTGCCGGCAGTTTGCACCACTGCAACTGCCAGGCAGCTGGCAGGTGCTGAATGCCTGCAACCGTTGCTTGATGCAGGCCTGCCAAACCTGATATGGTCATGAATGGTTGCTTGGTCTGCTCTCTTATTAGCAGAGCCTGTAGTCACTCGAACTGTGGCACCATGCCACATGTGGCTGTCCAGTACGTGCACATGCATGTAAAGCAAGGAGCTGCAGCCTTTCAATACTTTGCTTGCGGACTTTGCACTGCATGATAACAGGAGAGTGCCAATAGCTCGCCCGCATACCCAAGACCTCAACATTCGTCGCATTGCCGACGGCAACCATTGGAGCAGAGAATACTACAAAATAGCAACGCACCCAACGCTGCCGTGTCCACAGCCTAGGGGCCCCTAGGGGCTGCCGTGTCCACAAGCCCTGCTCATCATCATCATATTACCCATTCAAGCCATAGCATCAGGACCATCGCCCCGCGCCCCACCGGGGCGGAAAGAGGAGGGAGCACTGCTCCAGAATGTTTGCATGCATTGCGCGCATCCCAAGACTTGACAAGAAAAGCAGCAATACACGGTGATACCATCCGACATCTTCCAGAACTGCCCCAATTATCATCAGATACAAAACGCAACACCTTGATCAACGAATCAGACAAGCCCTGCTATGGCTTGAATGGGTAATATGATGATGATGATGATGATATGATGATGATGATGATGATGATGATGAGGCCCGTATACGTAGGGGTTGCCAGGCACCACCCCAGTTCATGCATGGTCACAGTGATCAAGATTGCAAGAACACATGTTACACATTTCACTCAGCAAATGCGGCACTCACATGCTAAAGTGGGGCCCCCGCCACCATGGCTCTCCTGAACTGAAGAGCTCTGCTTCTACTCCTTGCTAGTATCTCTAGTATTACCTGCACTCAAAAAGCAATCTGGTCAGTGCTGCTCACGGCCATGATAGCGGGGAGCGACAGCTGCCGCGCCTTGATCAGCCAGGGCAGAGCAGACAGAGCCCCAGCACACCCTAGTGCAGCGATGGTCCAGAGCCCCAAAGCAACTACTTTGGACTTGGATGCTTGCAACGTGTTCATCAGTACAACCAGCGGCGCAGCACAGTGGGTGGAGCCAGCTTTGCTTACATGCGCAGCCTTGCATGCAGGGGTCGGGTGACACTGCTGGCTTGCTTGCTTTTATGCTGCTGCGTTAGCGTGCTGCTCCTGTTGACAGCCCAGTCAGCAGCAGTCGCTACACATAAAAACTCGTCCTAATACATAAGTAGGAGTCCAGAGCCGTTAATCGTTCTTTTACATAACGTGTCCATGCGCCTGCACAGCCAGCTGCATCAGACCATGACGTAGTCGTCGCTGAGCATGTCGCTGACGCTGCCGTGCACGTGCGTCTTCATGTAGCGCCCCAGCCCGTGCCGGTCAAAGCTGCTGCCAAGCTCGTGTAGCGCCATGATCACATCACAGCACGTGATGGCGTCCTGCTGCAGCAGCCAGTGTGCCGCCCGGCTGCCATGCTCCACGCCAACCACAGCAGCATCACAGCGTCAGCAGCAGCAGCACTGGCAGGGCTGGCACCAACTTCTGCGTCACTGCTGGCTGCTCCTGCCTCCAAACAGCCTGACTCATCTGCTGCTGCTGTCGGCGCTGCAGCAGCGCTGCCAGCAGCTGCTGGCATGCTTGGCTGCTGCTGCTGCTGCTGGGGCCTGCGCCGCACCGCCACCAGCTTGCTGCCGCCGACGACACGTGTGCTTGAGAGCAGGCCATGGAACTCCGCAAGCCCGTGCACCAGCAGCCGAGCAAAGCCATCCGGCAGCTCCAGAAGCTGCTCTGCTTGCGCATCAGCCTGCAGCAACAGCATGCGCAGGAGCAGCCCTCTGCCTGATTACGAATCCGGCAACATGACATGGGTAACATCACTCCGTGTGCACGGGCCAAACTGCAGTGCACCAGCACTGCTTGCAGTCAACAAAACAGGACGTGCCAGGCGTCACTGCTGGTACAACTCCATCACTTGCAGCAACAGCAGCCGCACAAAACTGCAGCAACAAACAGCCCAGCCTGCGCACCAGCCTGCAACAATGCAACAGCAACGTATGCAGAGCAACTGATGTGACCGAGAGGGGTCACGGGCGTGCCTCACGCAGCACACTAGCAAGCAGTAGCTGCGGACGACACAGCTATGCAACAAAGCCGGCCGACTGCTGTCACAGCAGCTATCGCCGCCAATTACCACAGACAGCACCAGACAACAAGCGACATTCGCCATGGCAGAGCCACGCAGCAGATGCAAACAGCGCAAAAGTGTGCCGCACCAGATCGTCAGACCACAGCTGCAAGGCGAACAGCAACCGCACTCGCACTCGCACAGCGCGGAAAACGAGGCCAAGCAACGCATCATTTGTTGCGGGCTGTCCATGCTGCCTGTACTGCCACACCTGGCACATCGGCAGCTCAGTGACGCTGACGGCTGCTTGCCAGACGGCTGCCGGGTAGATTGGCAGTGCAGCAAAGCACGCAGCATGGCCTCACCAGGCGCAGCAGCTGCAAGACTCGGTAAATCAGCAGCTCGCTGACGCTGACAGCAGCTGGCTGGGCGTGTGGCGAGGTGACAGGCACGATGCAAAGCACAATGCATGGCCTCACCTGATCTAGCAGCTGCAGCACCTGCATCTCCAGCTCGAGCACGCTGTGCACGTTCGCCTTCTTCAGAGCAGCCCTGCAGGCGGCAGCGGCAGCAGCGGCAGCGACAGAGAGAATCAGCACAGCTCCGCCCAACAAAGCCCATGACCTCGTCCGTTGCAGCCGGCACCAGCATAGCACAAAGGAGCCGACCAGCCTGCAGCGCTGCTACTACTGAGCGCAAGTCAAACTGCAATGCAAGGCACTGTGACACACACTCTTGTGGTATGGCTGCCATCTCATTCCTCCTCAGCAAACAGCGGCGGCTGAACCAAGCAAAGACTTTGCAGCTGCTCCAGGATCTCAACATATCAATGCATGCCACAAGTGCCGCACAATGCCGGCAAGAAGCTTTGTCTACCCAGCAGCTCATGGCAGCACTTGGCAAGATCTGGCTGATTCAGCAATGTTACTGCGGGCCGAATCGTCACCTTGCGCTGCGCCCCACACTTCGCCACTTGTCCAGTGCAGCTGCAGCTGCTGCCTCCTGCTGCTCGTGCCGCGTGACCAGCATGCCTGGCTTGTGCTGCTGCTGCTGCTGCTGCTGCGCTCGCTGCTCCTCCCGGTTGTGCTGCTCCCAGCGCTGCAGAGCAAGTCAGCAACCCGGCAGACAGCTTGGCAAAGAGAACAGGGGCACAAAATAGACCGGCAAGTAGGCACGCAGAAGGCAGGCAGGCAAACAAGCAGGCAGAACAGGCAGGTAGCAGGCAGGCAGCAGGGTACAAAAGGGGCAGCCTCCTACCGCCATGGCACAAGCACGCTGCCCACAAACACCCCAACACCAGCGGAACGACCAAGGGGAGCAGCCCACCTGCAGCACGTTGGCCTCCCTGTCCACATCGATGTTCCTGAAGTGCTCCCACAGAGGCAGGTGCTCAGGGGCCATGGCCACAGCAAAGGCAGAAGGAGGCGGGTAGCTGCAGCACAAAACACATGCACCGGCAGCAGCGGCGGCAATAGCAGCAGCAGCAGCAGCAGCAGCAGGTTCAGCAGCAGCAGTTACATATGTAGAGGCTGTAAAACCATTGCAAACAGCAACGCAACAGCACAGGAACCGCGACGGTGCCAGCAGCAGCAGCAGCGCGGCGGCGCAGGCATACCTGCCAGATGGTCAGCCCATAACTGCCGACAGGCAGCTTGCAGCAGGTGCGCAACAGCCACGCACCCGCGCATGCAGCAGCCGCAGCTTGTACCCGCTGCTCAGCACGTGCAAATTTATACATCCAATATAGAGACACATCCACAAGGCACAAGCCGGCCGCTCATCTGCACTGATGCGTGTTGCATGCACGCAGGGAGGCGCTGCAGCACAGGGGTGATGCACGCGCCCGCAATACCGCAGGAGCGTGTGTGCCCGTGTCGAGTGGCTCGAGGGCAGGGGGGTCCACTTCGACATGTTCGGTCTGCCACACGCCTGTTTGCAGTCTGCTACATGCACATGTGCTGCGCACCAAGCTCGTGCAAGACCTGCGCACACCGCAGGCGGATGCACTGCTGACGAGGTGGGTGGTCACCTGCCATACGACACACGGCGCCGCAACGTGAGTGCACGCAACATGAGCTGTGCGTCACCCATGGATGTGGTTTGCTGTTGTTACAGCCTCAAGCGTACCTGCCAAAAGGCCAGGGCTGAACTGCGACTGCATGTCCTGCGCACTCATGGGCCAGCCATGTCACGCAGCACCTGCACACAGCAGCAGCAGCGACAGCGGCGCACACGAGGTGCAGACCACTTGCATATCAAAACCACATCATTCGCACATCTGAGGCAGGTAGCAACATGCGCTTGTAGCATGTAATTGTGTGTGTCTTAATCACGTGAGCAAATCTTACACTACACGCTGCTGAGCTGCAGAAGCATTGCAGTGCATGCAGTCAGCATGGGCTACGACAGCTACACAGCAGCAGTGAAGACAGCAATCCTTCCTGCCCCTCTGCTGCAGTGACCAAGGCACAGCAGTCTGTGCCGCTGCTGTTGTTCTGCATGCATGCCGTTACATGCTGCAGCAACACTGCTGGCTTGACGCACGCATGCAGAGGGGTGGTATGTTTCGATGCACTTGTACATGATTTTAACGCCAGCAGCAGCAGCAGCAGCAGCAGCAGCAGCAGCAGAAGCAGCAGCAAGGGCACCTTTTCATTGAGCCACCTGCGTCGCCGCCTGTGCCCTGCTTGCTCGATTGCCCGGATCTCCTGCAGCTCCTGGTCACTGCCCGCAGACACCTGCAGGGGCGCCCAGCAGCACACGGGTGGCATGGTGTGTGGAGAGGGGGCAACAGCAGTGATGTGCAACACGTCTCAAACGCAGCACAAGAACGAGAGGCAGCAGCAGCAGCAGCAGCAGGAAGGCTTACGAATCTTGCTGCTGGCAGCTGTGTAAGCTGCAGGCACGCATGGCCATGCGTCACCATGGAGACAGCGCGGGTGAGGCTGCGCCCCTCCTGCATATAATTGTTTGTGCTGCCAGCTGAAACAGTATCCCCATACAACGTCGAGTTGATGTGTGGAACAATCACATGCTGTCACAGGGAGCAGTGTACAGCGCAAGGAGCCCGCTGCTGCTGCTGCTGCAGATACTCAGGATCGCCCTGCCGCAGAATACTGAGCAAAATGACCTTGTTGCGCTGCAGCTGCAGCCATACGTCGTCCTTGGCTCTCCTGAGACCGCTGCTTCGGTTCTTGGATGGCACACCCTCTCGGAGGGTGTACCTGCTGCCATCAGGCATGATGTATGGAGCATGGGGCTTTTCTGACATTTCGAACGTGCAGTTAAGTATCGAGCGAAGTGAACGCAAAGCAGAGCTAGTTCAGGCACGGCAGTGCTAGCTGCTGATCGAAGCAAGCTATCAGACGATGAAGTAGACCAACTGCGTACAGCGTTCCTTTGTCAAGCATTTGCATGCACAAAACACGAGCATCCGTGGTGCGGTCGTGTTGTCAGAGGCATGACAGTGCAGGGCTTTACAGGGCAGTGGAGCCAGTGCAGCCAACCTTGCTACAGCTTGGTGCAGTAACAGCAGGGCATCCAGCTGGACAACTACGTGTGACACCAATTGTGCGCCTGTGTCGCCAAAAGCCGCCTTGCATTGTCTGTGTTGCTCTGCACTGTCCAGTTGCTAGCAGTGGGCACCAGTTGATACTGCAGTGTGGCCGCCCTGGGGGCTGCAGGTCCCGCCCTGGCAGGGTGGGAGAACGCAATTTCCAGCATTTTGGTGAACATGGCGTGATGTGATGTGGATACCTACAGCCCTCAGTGTCAGAAGCAATACAACCATCCACGTGGTGCACCTGCACTCCGCTCCGGTCAAACCCGGCACGCACATATGATTCGACACAACAGGGATGTAGCAGGCAGTGAGTCTCATTAGTACAAGCAAACAATCAGATAACATTTGTACCAACCTTTCGAAGCACTATGGTAGCAGGTCCGGTAACTGGTGTCAAACTTTTAGCACGTCAGATCTCGTCATGAGTGTATGATTGTATCTGACTAGATTGTTGTGTGCGACAACAACTGTCAGGGTCACAACTTGCAGCGCAATGTGTTAGATTTGGATCCGAGGCGCGTGCCTGAAGTGCGCAGGCCATACGCACTGTCATTGACGGCTGTAGCCAAGCGTAAGATCAAGAACACCTGAGACATGTTATACTGCGTCATCAAATGCCGTCGGGAACTGTTGTCGTGCATCACGTAAACACAGCAGGGCGTATACAGCAAGGAAGTAGCGCTTGCCGCAGATCACGCTGTGCGCACACCAAACGCACCGGTCCTAGTTGATCATTTAAGTACCTAAGCAAAGGCGGCAAGATGTACGAGGCAATCACATGGAGTGAGTAAGCTTGCTCAGAACGAAACCCCTGCAGCAGGGCAGCTGCAGCCACAGAAGAAGTCTCTTCTACCTACTGCACCTCCAGCCGAAAAGAACCAAGCCCTCCAGCTGCTGATCACAACACAACCTATGCATACCAAAGGCTCACATGCCAGGATACACCAGACACCTACAGCAACCTCAGCAGCCGCCACCGTTGTTACTTTTGTTACGAGCTGCGCTGATATGTCCTGCTGACCTGTGAATGCTGCGTCTGCGTGCCTTGCAAACCTACCACTTCGCCTGTGCAGTGTTTGCTGTTGGCTTTGTGCTGGCGCTGCTGGTGGCGTATGGCCTTGGCGCAAATGTGGGTGCCTGAGCAGCAGCTTGCAGAAGCGCAACCCTGTCGAGCTTCGATGTTACGAGCCCATTTGAACAGCTGTGTCTGCATCGCCCATAGCACCCTGGCCTATCTCCCAGTCAAGCAGTGTGTTGCTATCATATGTTATTACTTTATCAAGTATTACTGCGTTTTTCGGCTTCGGTTTGGCACCCTGTAAGTCACCTGGCTGGCTGCTTGCATCTGTCAGGCATTGCACAACAAATCTGCTGGCCCTGCAGCCCCAGCTACGACATGCCGATGCTTCTGGCCTGCCATGCTTCTGTGTTCCTTGCACACGCTCACTTTCCTGCACAGGATGTTGCCAACATGTTTGGTCCATCAGTGGGCGCTCGCGCACTGACGATGCGCCAGGCGCTGCTGGTGGCAGCCGTCTTTGAGTTCCTGGGAGCAGTGCTCATGGTGAGGCATTTTTATAACAACCGAATAACAGCTTGCAGGCTGTTGCATGACAGCCAAGTGATGTACCTGCTGCTGCGAATGCAGACCTCGCACTCAGCATGTGCCAGCACAGCAGCTACTGCACATGCAGAGAGAGGACCCACAGCAACGCGTCTGGTCACGCATTTCACAACGCATTCTTTGCCACTGGTATGGCTGCTCATTGTTCATACGCGGCGCTGGCATCGCAAGCTGCTGTGTGAAGAGCGGGGTAGTATGCGCAGCCATACAGCAACTGCTGGCACGGCACAGCGTGCTGTTGCACCGGCGTAACTTTGAACTGCTGCCCGCCTGTGCTGCTTTGCCCTACCTATGTTGCCTCAAACGTGTCCCAATCTGTCAGGGTGCGGGTGTTGCGGATACCATTAGGTCTGGCATCACCAACATTGACTACTTCACACCAAGGCCAGACATCCTGGCTTACGGTGCGCGGCGCCTTTGCCAACAGCAACTCTATCAGTCGATCAGGATCAGGCAGACGTCTTGCGCTTTCCCTGGCTGCTGCCTCTGTTTTGCGGCATCGCATTATGCACACAAAGTACTGTCACATCATATATACATGTGCTGGTGCCTGCACCCCTTACATACAGTTCATGCAGTCCGCCATGCTGCTGGTGTTTCATATAACAACATCAAGTAACAGCAACGCAACATGCTACTGCCCCTGCTTGCTTGCAGGCATGATGTGTGCTCTGGGTGGCACTGGCACCTGGATGATGGCTGCCACATACTGGGAGGTGTGTGGCTGCATGTGGCCTGTTATATTGGAATTCAAATGTATCATGACGCTACCCTGATCAACAGCAGCGCTTGCACACATCACATGCATCTTCCTGTTGAGCTTGCCTCATGTGCTCATGAGCAGCGTCATTGGCGTGTGGCTGATTGTGACCGCTGCAGCACGCTGACTCGCAGGCGTTGCACTGTACTGTACAACACTGTGCTGCCATCTGTCAGCAGCTACACTCACTTGCATGTTGTTGCTGACTGCTGCTGCACTTGCTGCTGTGTGCTTTGCTGCAGCTGCCTGTGAGCTCAACCCAGGCCATCATTGCTTCGGTTGCTGGCATGTGAGTGGCTGTGCTGGCAATGCTGCGGCGCTCACTCATTGTCAATGCCGTTCATGGTGGACTGCCAGCAAACATGCCTCAGTACGGTGAACCTCACCACGCAATCAGCTGCTTGCTGCTGCGTGATTGACATTGTGCGTAGCTGTTCACGTGCAGAGCCATGATGAGCCAAGATATCATCTCACACTCACTTTCTCTGCTAGCTGCCATGGCACTGCCTGTTGAGGTTACTGATCCGTGTGTTGCGCATTGTTGCTGCTGCAGGTCCATCGTCGCCAAGGGCTGGAATGCTGTTGTCTGGACTGCAACAACTTCCAAGTTTCCCTACATGACGGGCATGAGCTTCATTGTGAGTCTCTTGTCGACTGCAGCGTGTCACATTGTGAGTCATCAACTCTCATTGTGAGTCCATGGAGTCACTGCAGCGTGTCATGCTCGCTCATATTGGCATGTGGCTGTGGTGAGGGCAGAAGCAGCGTCTGCAGGCACATTGTTACACGCACAATACTTCCTCAGCAGGCATCCCAGGTGAAGGCATGCATGCATGCATGGTTGTGCACCTGCATGCTGCGTATGCTTTCACTGGCCATCGTGTGGCCAAGCAGAACAGCTCCAGTGACACCATGAGGGAGCCAACACGCAGCACAGCTGCACAGGGCATGTGAACTATCAACCTAGGGTAGTGCAGTCATCCGTCATATCGTCCGGTTCTTTCAGACAGATTGAGCAGCAATCTAGCAACCACCGGCAACGCCTGACATGGCCCCTGTTCCTTGCATGCGCCAATCGCAGGCCCTGTCTTGGCTCGTGGCGCCCGTCCTGGCTGGCATCGCCTCCTGCTTCCTGTACTTTGTCATCCGCACGTTTGTGCTGCGCGCCAAGAACGCGTACCAGCGCTCGCTGTACGTGCTGCCCGTGTTGACCTTCGTGACCTTCTTCACCGTCACCTGGTTCACCATGGTCAAGTGAGTGTGCTGCGGTTGCACTGTGCTTGTCAAAGGGTGCTTGACTGCTGTGGACTGGCAGTGCGGCGCACACCCGTGTGACCCTTCATTTCTGGCCGTCTCATGATCATGCCATGTTTGGGTGACTGTGCGGCGGTGTCGACTGCAGTCATGTGCCATTGTCTGCGCTGATCATTTCATCACCACACGGTGCGCCTGCCTTTCTCCCTGGATGCTTGCTGTGCGGAGGAACACGGGCGGCTTGCAGTGCAGGACCCAACCAGCAGTGCTCACAGCCCGCTCGCACTTTTGCCCACAACGGCTCCTAACACCGGTCCCTGACTGCGCCTCTGCTTGCTCACCAACTCACCCTCCCAACACGCAGGGGTGGCATTCAGTACAACTGGAGCAAGATCCCTGATGTGAAGAAGGCCTGGATCTCCATCATTGTCGCCTCGGGCACCACGCTGCTGTCCATCTACCCGGGCCTTAAGCTGCTGAAGAGGAACGTGCAGCAGGACATCGACGCAGAGGAAGCCAAGTGAGCGCCCACGCTTCTTTTGTGGTCCGGTTGGCAGCTCTGTGAGAGTGCACGTCGTTGCGGCAGCCGCCAGAATTGTTATTACCGCGCTGACATGTGGTACAGCAGACACAAGCCTGTCAACCGACTTACGCCGACCGCCTGCACTAATCTCCCCTCCCTGATCTTAAGAATCTTTTTGTTCTGGTGATTCCTCTGGTCATTACTCTGCATTTTTGCAGGGCCTCCTCCGTGACGGTCAACGTGGGTGGCGATGCCGACAAGTCTGTTGATGTAGAGGGAGCAGCGCCGCCCACCCCCGGCGTGCTGGGCAGCGTGCAGCGCTCGCGTGTGTGGCAGGCGCTCACGTACGGCCTCAACTACGACATCCACAAGGTGAGCCTTCGTTTTGCAGCGCGGCTAGCTGCAAATGCTTTCGCCTGTTATAGACGGAGGCGGCAAGCAGCCAGGTCGATTTCCTTCCGGCAGAGCTGTCGGCGGTGTGCTGTTGTGGCCTGTGCGCAATGTGGCGGCTCACACCTCAAAGCAAGCATGCCTACCACCTCATCCACAAGGTACTGCGTCGCTTGCTTGCTTTTGGTCTGTATAACGCTGTCGTGACATGCGTTGTACACTGCTTTGAACGAAAGACAGCAGTGTCAGCCAGTCGCGGCACGCGCCGATGGCTGCCCTTGCCTTTGGTGGTTTTCTGCGGCGCTGGTGTTGCTGAAAACAGTGACCAGGTCGGGAACGGTGACCAAGTAGGCCTTGAGCCCCCGACACAGCTGGCCCTCGTGCTGCACCTGAGGCATATGCTGATGGTCCGCCGCAGGTGATTGAGACTGACGAGCGCGTTGCAGAGATCCACGCCAACGCCGAGGTGTTTGACCGCAAGGCTGAGCTGTCCTTCAAGTACCTGCAGGTAGGTTATGCTGCCCTCTGTGTACTTGAAAGTTGTGTGCTGCATATAGTACACAGGCTCATGGCCTTTAACCACAAGGTGAAACCACTCTTCACATAGCTACAAACATGTGTTGCTTGGTCAAGCTGTGTCGTCGTCGCAGCAATTGCAGATATCTGCAGCTGGAAGCAACCTAACCGCCTGGAGCGGTTGTGTCATCTATGCAAATGCAATACATTATGCTGACAGCTGCAGGGTCCGTTATTTGTGTGGCGTAGCCAGCTTTGAAGCCAAATCCTGTCCCTGTATCACTTGGTTTCGGGCAAACTATGACATTCACACCAACCGCAAGAGAGAGCTTGTGTGTGTGGGGGTGGGGGGGGATGGGGGTGGGGGGGGGGGGTGTAGGTGTTGGTGCTTTGGGGCGCAGGTGCGAGCGTGCGTGCGTGCGTGCGTGCGCGTGTCATGATCATTGCGAAGCCACACACCACCTTGCCAAATGTTGACATTAATTGACATCAGTTGTCAGCAATGAGTGTTGTCGCTCGGGGATTCTAAAGTTTGTTACATCAGATAGCTTCTCTCTTTATCAGCACCTTTGTAAGCCTTGCATGAAAGCTGCTTCAAACAACTATTTTGCTTCAGTCTGACTGACTGAAGCAAACTAGTTGTTTGAAGCAGCTTTAATCGCAAGGCTTACAAAGGTGCTGATAGCGAGAGAAGCGATGGCGTGCATGCACAGGCCAGCGGCCTGTATAGTTGCAATCAGTGTGTTATGTGACAATGTCACATAGCACACGCCTCAAATCCTCCGGATTTGTGCAATACAACACATAGCCGAGCGACAATCTCGCTTTCACTGCAGCCCTGTGGGTACAGGGCTTAGGTGAAAGCTGCATTACACTCATAAAGCATCGCGCAATCTGAAGCACCCTGCTCCTGTTTCTCATGCAGGTGTGCACCGCCTGTGCAAACGCCTTTGCGCACGGCTCAAACGAGGTTGCAAACGCAGTAGGCCCCCTGTCGGCCATCTACCAGGTGTGGCAGACGGGCCAGATCACCTCCAAGGCCCCTGTGCCCACGTGGCTGCTGGCCATCGGAGCTCTGGGCATCTGCGTCGGCCTGGCTACATGTGAGGGGCAACAGCAGCACCCTGCTATGCCCATGTGGGCTGATGTGGCAGGCACTGTACAGCGGGAGTTGATGCACGTCAGGGTGTGCACAAGGCCTGTAGAGTGCATGCTAACAAACACTGCGGGTTGGGAGAGTGGAGGGTGGTTGCTACTGCTGCGGCAGCTCTCTGTGCCGGCATATGCTTCGTTCAGATTGTGCAGACGCCGTGACAATCGCGGCTAACGCAATCCTATGGTGTGCCCTGTGTCGGTGTCTGCTGCTGCAGTCGGCTACACCGTCATGCGCGCAATGGGTGTGAAGATGACTCGCCTCACGAACTCACGCGGTAAGCACCGCAGCTGCTCATTTGCACAGCGTGGGTTGCACCAGACACCGCATGCGACCAGCACCAGCATCCATCACCGCGCCAGCTGCGCCACCATCAGCACCTTGATACGCACGACCCTGCTGTTGCGCCTGTCGCCGGTCCTGTCGCCGCATGTTGCTTGTTATAACACGTTGGACAGCTCTGCCGCATGTGCGTGGTGCACTGCGCTCTGACCCCAAAAAACGGAGACAAACTTGTTGCCGCATCGCCCGCCACGTGCTACGTGCACTGCGCATGTGCGCTGTTCAGCCATCAAATGCAGCACAGGTTGCAGCCCGTGATTTCCACTGACGCCTCACTGCTGTCTCACACCTGCTGCGTTGCTGCCTGCGCCTTGCTGCAGGCTTCTGTGTCGAGCTGTGCGTGGCTGCAGTCGTCATCGTGGCCTCATACTGCAACCTGCCCATGTCGTGAGTGCCCGGCTGGCAGCAGCTACGCCTGGCTGACAGAGTGGCTGGCATCCATTGACACTAAACGCGTGCCGGTCTGGTTGCTGTTCTAAAAGGCGGGTTTTTCTGTGTGTGTGCCTGTGTGCTTGCAAATGCCTTGAACCGCTGCCGCTGCGTTGGTGTGGAGGTGGAGGTGCCGCAGGCGTGAGCAGGTGTGTTGGCATCAGCCTGTTGCTCATCACAGCCAGCTGCATGTGTGTGCAGTTGTACTCCGCACCATAATCTGGTATGGCACACCGCACCGTCAAACGTGGGGATGCCACATTTTGTTGAACTCCCTGCGCCTGCTCCCTTCGCGTGCGCGTCTGTATCCCGCAGCTCCACGCTGGCCACTGTCGGCGCCATCGCCGGCGTCGGCCTGTGGGAGGGCCGCTCCGGCTTCAACGCGTGGCTGTTTGTCAAGATGGTGTCTGGCTGGATCCTGACCATCATCGCTTCGGTCTCCCTGACATGTGAGCCCGCGTGCGGTCAAATTCTCAGCATGCGCCGGGATTTGAGAGGCGCTTAAAAAAACATGCACACCATGGACTGCAGTGGATCGCACGCCGTCCGGGAGCTTGCACACCATGCAATGCAGATATGCACACGAAGCGCGCCAGCTGTTGCGCTCGCCACGCAGCGCAGCCCGTGCCTGCCAGCATCTGCACAGTGGCACCAGCAGCAGCATCTGCGTCTCACCACATAGGGACCGTCTGGTGCTTCCCAGTGCAGATGTCGCCGTGATGTGCATGCTACTGGCTTTGTAGCCTGCTGCGCCCTTGTGGCTGCTGTGCATGGTCGTCGTGCTGTGCAAGCCAATTGTGCCATGGCTGGCGGCTGTGGTGGCAGCACTGGCCATCGAGTTGCAAAGCTGCTCAGCTTGCCTCAGTTCACTGCCATCAGGCTCGTTGGTGGTTGCCTGTTGGTTGCTGAGCTGCTGACTAGCTGCTTGCTGCTGCTGCTGCTGCTGCTGCAGGCCTGTTCATGGCTCAGGGCCTGTACGCACCCAGCCGGGGTTGGTGAGTGAGACATACAGCAGCAGCAGCAGCAGTGCGGCTGCGGTGCATTTGTCATAACAACACATGCGGTGTATGGGGTGCTGCCACTGCACGGGCTTGCTGCAGGCAGCAGGAGGCTGATAGCAGCAGCAGGGCATTCAGCAGCAACATCAGTACCTTGCTCAACGCAGCCGGCAGGTAGCTTGTGGCTGCATGTTGTCGGTGGTGGATGTGGTTGTGGAGCACTGATGGAGTGCTGATTCAGCCCTGTTGAGCGTGGCTTGCTTGCTTGCCTGCCATAGTAGCTGCTGAGCTTGCATGCAATGGTGGTGAAACTGCAGTTGAAACAACCGTAAGTGACATACCGCTGCCGCTGCTGTCTTTGTATTGCAGCGCCCTGGCCGACTACTAAGCCACCACCCCCCACTTCCAAGACCACCAACCATCGTCGATTGAAAGGATTATCCCAAGGACGAAGACAGATACATGTGCACTACGTCAAGTTCCGGGTCCGGTCAAGTTCCGGATAAGCATATTACGTATGTCACGTCTGAAGTATCCCAAATATTACAACTACCTTTTGAGCACATTACGTTATGCAGTGGCATGTGGCAGCCTATGCTTCAGGCTGGCTCTTGTGCATTGTCCTTGGCACTGCAGGTCGTGGTTTGCTGGTGGCACGCATTTGATGGGCCCAGCTGCGCCCAGCTGCTGTTAGCCTGCAGCTTGAAAGCTTGGCACCTCCCACACACCTCAGTGCGAGGCGTTGACGGTGCTGCGTGGCACCCATCATGATCTCTGCTTCTGCACAAGAACCAACACAGATATTAGCTGCTCAGTGTGGCGGGCAGCAGCTACGAGTGCATGAATCCAAGTAGTTGTCAAAGTGATTGATTGTTGCAGCATGCTGTTCACCAGCCCTGGATCTGCTGGCTGGAAACAAAACTTAACCTGATTGGGCACCTCCATGGTGGCCTTGTTGCGCTTTTTTGTCAGGCCAACACACAGTATGGCCCACCACCTCGCTTGGATTGCCCCTGTTGTGGCTAGCAGCTCTGCTACAAGTTTATGTTCAAGTGTAGGGTTCAGGGCACACCTGCGCCTGCGCACAAAACACAATGCTGTCCTGGTCTGGGTGCTTCAAACACAACAATGGCCAGCTGTTGGTCGTCTGTACAGGACACATGCATTTTGCAGCTGGTCGCGTGATCGGTTGCCGGTAATCCTTGCGCAGCTGATTGCATGCACATGCCTTGCACATGCACAAGTGCGTTATTTCACACAGTCTAATTTGATAGCAGGGAATTTTGGCGGCACATTTTGCACTTCTCTACATTGTCTCAGCAGGCACGCCTTTTTTACACTAGTTGTGGCTGTCGACACCCCTGCATTTGACCACGCCTGCTATGGTGTGTGATGCTGGTAACGCACAGCTGTGTGTTTGCCAGGGGCGCTTTGCATGGCCAGCGCACATGACCTTCCGACCTGGTCAGGTTGCTGCCCCAACCAAGTGATTTGTGGGGCCTCTTTGTCCCTTCCGGCTTGTGTTGTGCAACAAGGGTGGCATGAGTGATCCGGTGCTGGCAAGGCACAGGCTGTTTGCTGACGCCGCATTGGTCAAGCCACCCCCTAGCTGAGGATTGCATGTTGTTGGCATTTTGCTCCGCCAAGAAGTGCAGCCCGCAATTGCTCGGCACACGGACTGTGTC
Organism: Scenedesmus sp. NREL 46B-D3; assembly: GCA_014080715.1. Lineage (NCBI taxonomy): Eukaryota > Viridiplantae > Chlorophyta > Chlorophyceae > Sphaeropleales > Scenedesmaceae > Scenedesmus > Scenedesmus sp. NREL 46B-D3. The sequence continues at coordinate 26,462 of JACERP010000402.1, read as the reverse complement.
CTGTTTTCGTTTTTGCCTATGACTCTTTATAGCCAGCAGCTAAAGCATGGGCTGGGTGGATGGCTGTCTGCTGGTACTGCATTCTTTGCAGGCAGTGCTAAGCCTTCTTGCAGCAAACAGGAGCCAGCGCTCCTGCTGGATGATGGCTGCTAGCTGCTGAGGCTGGTGAACAGCACTACACATGCATGCCACATGCACCCCACATGTCGTTCATACATCAGTACGTTGATGGTGGGTTGGGAACATCCAGTTGTCTCAGGCAGATGTGTAGGTGCACTTGTTGCTGGTGGCGGCTGCTTGTTTGTGAAGATCACCCATGATTGATGGCGATGACGGCTACATCATGCGGTTATCAGTGAATGAGCGGTCTAGAGGAGTACTGGTTCATGGCGCCCACCATGCATGCCACCAAATTGTATCAGGATGTTTTTTCACGTACCATTGCTAGTGACAATTTGCCACACATCAGGGCTCACACACACCATTGGAATACTTGACGATCCATTCTGGCAATGTCAAAAGGAGCAGCACTGTAACGCAGCAGCAAAAAAGCAAGCAATGTGAGTGCTGCATTTGCTGCATTGTGCTGTGGGGTGGCAGGTGCAAAGGTTGGCGGAAATCGGGTCAGTTAAACCCTGTTAACTGTTATTTACCATCAAACCACCGTCTTGACGTTTACTATCAAACCACCGTCTTGACGTTTTGCAGAAGCGAAGCTTGCGGCTCCTGAAGAGCCGGAGGTTTTACCGGCCGGGCACAAGGTTTCACCCGTCACTGCAGTTGCCAGCTTGGCAGGGCCTGCCGTACATGCCTCCAAGGCGTAGTGCCGCTGATTCAGCGCTGTTCGCTCTTGATGAATACGACTGCTGGAGCATGCAACAGTGTTGCGGTCTTAGTGGGTGAAGCCAGCATTGCTGATGCGTTGGCAACGCACATGTCTACAGTGCATGCACAGTCTGCATTGACGCGGTCGGGGGGCTCTGCTTCTCCCTGCTAAGTCAACATTGCTGCTGCGACGCTGGAATAGGAGGAGGGAGGTCGTGAGTTCGAACCCTGCCAGGGCACCTTGTGGGATTGGCGGTGCAGAAGGATGCCGTGCAGTGGCTAAGTACAGGAGGGCTGCTGTGCGTGCAGTCAGGATTAGGAGTGCTTGCGATAGAGCAGCGTGCCAGTGCGCTAGAGCCGAAGGCAACTGGCCGATTCCCCGCTAAGAATTGAAGATTGATGGATTAGGTGGTTGCCCGATGAGCCTGTCATTGGCTCGAAAACGGGCAATGTTCCCGTCGTGTGCTTTGCTTTACTTTACTTTACATGCTCCACCCATCAAGGAGTGGGAACCCCATTCAGGAGCCAACGAGAGGCTCATTGGGGGGGGGGAAACCTCACAGAAAATATCATCGTCATCAGAGAAAACGGAAGAATCAGCAGAGAAGACTTCGTCCGCTGCATCAATCGCTTGAGCAACAGAAACCGAAGACAAGAAGGACTCAGGATCTGCCTCCGGGTGGCGGCGCACCACACAGCAACAATGCACAAAAGCGGCCACAAGAGCAGGTTGCTGCCGCATAAAGGTCATCATATGCGAACGACCTGGCTGACAAGAGGCTGTACTACCCCACGTTTGTGACGTACCTCCAAACGGTTCAAAAAGGCAAGCAAAACACTCGCGAACTGGCGCGTATAAAGAATACTCAAAAACCATGTGAAACTCATCCTCAACCTGACCCAAGTGACATCCAGGGCGTTGGCATGTCCGATCAGACCGCACCAATGGCGGACGGTGCCACCTACCAGTGCATACACGCAGATCATGGGCACCAAGTCGGCAATGAGCCAGAGAACCAACATACTCCCTATTGAGCCCAGCTGTCTGCAGCACATACTGGGGGCACCAAGACTCAGGACGCACAGACTGCAAGTTATCACCCGAGCAGTGTAACATCCAAACTGTGCTTACTACGTAGCATGACCAGGCACTGCAAAGCCGTCTGTTTATAAGCCGCTCATCAGAAGCCCAGCAGGCCACAACCGCCAAGCAACTGCACACCAAAGCAGAACCACAATAACGACATGCTCCACTAGCGAACGACAGAAGCGGCATGCTGCAATTGACCTACTGACCTGAAAACCTACCCATAGAACCCCAAAATAACCTATACACCGCAAAGTTATCAGCAACAGTGCCCTAACCTAGCAAGGAAACACAGCAGTGAACAGCAGAGCACTCAGCGTATACTGTATAATCCGACACATATGACTCAGGGAGGCATGAAAGAAGATGGGTAGCACTGGCACGGTTCACGCAGCGTAGCGAAAACAGACACAATTAACCAACAAAGCAGCAAAGCACTGAGCATGGGCGTTCACGATGCTGCTTCCCAACAATTGCACTGCAGAGAAGCCGTCATATGCTGGAACATGAACAGCTGGGTGGTAACATAACTGAGCGCACCCTTGCATACATGTCGCATTGCACCCTGTGTCTGTGCAAGCCCTGCATTCAGTGCACTTGGAAGTGCAAACGGAGGCACAACGCAGCAATTGCGGCGCTCTGCCTCAAGAAATCCTAACTCACAAATTTAGCACCCAGAACTAACAAACCGTAAATGCAGTTCGCAAATACGTGCTTTGCTTTGCTTCCTTGCCAACTTCACTGCTGCTGCTTCTGCCATCCCGCTGCTCTAAAATGCAATAGCAAGCGAGCAACGGCCGGCAGAGAGCTTGCCCAACCAGTTAGCCACACACTCCAACAGCTGCATTGCACTCTCATGCAAAGGCCATCTACGTCAGCAAATCCGCATCAACAAACCAACCCAAGCTGTGCCAGGCATGCCGACACACTAAATGCACAGGACAGCAATACCCGCATGCACAGCCAGTCATCCAAGACAATATACACACAAGGTACATAGCTTGCCAACCATACTCACTTACAGCGCGAACGCACGCACCCATCCACCCACACACATGCCTGCTGACACACAGCATACCTTGGTGCACTTCTGTAGGGTGAACCGTGCTCCGGTCATACATGCAACACCACGACTAGAAATAATCAGCAGCACGCCGCAAGTGCACGCAACATCCTGCTGTGCTCATATCATAGCAAGCTGACTACCACATCTGTTGCAACGTGTAATCGCTGCTCGAGATGGCTGTGGTCGGGTTTGGTCAACAGCCAGGCTGTTGTCACACCCATCCACGCATGCGGCCGCGTGCAATTGCCGCTGTGCTACATACAACACACCATGTGAGCAGCGCGCACAGCAAAGTACAGTGTTGTACACAAAAGTGCTGCACTTGCTCATGGCCTGCTGCTGTGCAGCAGAGTGTCGCCCACGGCTGTGATCCAGAGCAAGTCCTCATCTGTGGTGACCTCAATGTTGTCTGAGGAGATGATGTTGGAGGTGGACAGCAGTCCCCTGAAGCACATCTGTAGAAGCAGCAACAGCAGCAGGACAGCAGTCAGGCAAGCAGCAGCTGCAAGGATGGTGTCCACTATAATGAAATTTGGAAGAAGACAGCACACTTGGCAGCATATCTGAGCAGCAGCAGCAGCAGCAGCAGCAAATCATTAGTGCGGCGAGCAGCAGGCGCCAAGATGAACAAGAATGGTGTTTTCACGCTGTCGCCATCTCAAATGACAACAGCCCATGAGTGCCCCTGATGGTGCGTGTGCGTAGTTGCCCTCCGAAGCACATCTCAAGCAGCAGGCACAATCACACATGCACGCAGGCGCACACAAGGCGCCACACCCACCAGCACATGCAAACACGCACGCATGCAGGCAACATCTTGCACAGCCACGTGCATGTGCACCGCAAGCCCGCACACGCTCTCAAGCACATGGCGGTTCCAGCACCTGCACCTGCACGCATGCAGGTGCACGCACGCAAGCACACACATGTACGCATGGTACCCTCCTTGACCCTAGGGTCAGGTTGGGATGGTAGGGTTGCATGGAGGCGCATAAAGTATCCTTACCGTCACACACGCCCCCTTCCTGAACTTACGCGGGTGTCAAGTGTGAACACCACGCGTAGCTCATTCATTCATTCAAGTACGCATACACACATTCAATGCGCAAGCACAGATAGTGCTCATACACAAGCATGTCAACACATGCAAACACGCCCATGGCGCTGATGCTATGGCTTGAATGGGTAATATGATGATGATGATGATGCAAACACGCCCATGAACAAATGCACATGCACCAGCAAGTACACACGCAAGCATGCACAAGCACGCATGCAATCACATGTGCGCACACCCAGCATAAGCCAGCACATGCACGCATGCATGCACCAGCACCCAAGCATACACCCACACGCAAGATGCAAACTCATCGCATGCATACAACTGCTGTCAAGCACACATGCAAAAGCCCAAGCACGCCCACGCGCATGACCGCGCACACCGATGCACACACACGCATGCACCAGCACGCACATACGCAAGGGCATACGCACACAAGTCGGCAAGCAAACGCGTGTAGTTGCACGAGAACACAATTGCATTCAGCAGAAGAAATGTGCATGCACGCATGCAAGTATCAGCATCAAAGCACGCAACAGGCAAACTCGTCGCATGCATGCGGGTGCGACCAACCAACCAACCAACCAACCAACCAACCAACCAACCAACCAAGCATATACGCACGTGCACCAGGCCAGGCACGTGTGAAATGACCACGCATACACCAGCACTGGTGGAGGCGCACACATTAAGCACGCGCGTATGAAAGCACGCACATCAGCCCGCACATGACCATTCAGCACAAGCATGTGCGCGTGCACGCATGCAGGCACCAGCAAGCAAGCACGCAACATGCAGACTCATCGCATGCACGCAGTTGCAAGCAAATGCACACGCACATGCACGCACACGCGCAAGCTCAAGCACGGCCGCCGACATGACCGCAGGCACCAGCACGGGCAGAAGCACTCACAAACACGCACACACGCATGAGCGGGCATGACCAAGCACGCATATGTGCAACGGCATACTTGAATGCAAGCGCGCCAGCACATGCCCGGGGTTGCATGCCCACACACACTTAGGCAGCACAAGCACGTACGCTTGCACACATGCAGGCACCAGTACGCAAGCACGTAACATGCAAACTCCACGGATGCACGCAGGTGCAAGCAAACAAGCAAGCAAGCAAGCAAGCAAGCAAGCAAGCAAGCAAGCAAGCAAGCAAGCAAGCAAGCAAGCAAGCAAGCAAGCAAGCAAGCAAGCAAGCAAGCAAGCAAGCAAGCAAGCAAGCAAGCAAGCAAGCAAAGCAAGCAAGCAAGCAAGCAAGCAAGCAAGCAAGCAAGCAAGCAAGCAAGCAAGCAAGCAAGCAAGCAAGCAAGCCAAGCAAGCAAGCAAGCAAGCAAGCAAGCAAGCAAGCAAGCAAGCAAGCAAGCAAGCAAGCAAGCAAGCAAGCAAGCAAGCAAGCAAGCAAGCAAGCAAGCAAGCAAGCAAGCAAGCAAGCAAGCAAGCAAGCAAGCAAGCAAGCAAGCAAGCAAGCAAGCAAGCAAGCAAGCAAGCAAGCAAGCAAGCAAGCAAGCAAGCAAGCAAGCAAGCAAGCAAGCAAGCTTGCACACGCGCGCGTGCACAACACCGAGCACGCGAGTGAATGGAGTACGCATACACTAGCACAGGTAAGAGTACACACAATAGGGCACGCGCGCATCCACGCGCATGCATAGGCACGCACATGCGCAAGGGCGTACACAACTGCAAGCACGCCAGCACATGCGCGTGGTTGCATGCTCACACATGCTCATCCAGCGCAAACATCTTCGTGTGCACGCATGCCAACCAGAACGCGAGCACGCAACAGACAAACGCATCGCATGCACGCAGGTGCAAGCAAGCAAGCACACCCGCACACGCGCAAGCTCAAGCACGCGCGCGCATGGCCGCGCGTACACCAGCACGAGCAGAGCGACACAAACACGCACACAGGCATCGCAAGCACACGCGTGTAGTTGCACGCGCGCAAATGTCCACACAGCACAAGCATATGCGCATGCATGCATCGAGGCACCCTGGACGCAACAGTGAGGCACCAACACGCAACATGCAATTCAGATGCATGCACGCAAGCGCAAGCAAGCAAGCACACTCACACGCGCGCGCATGGCCGCGCATCACCAGCACGGGGAAAGCACACACACATGCACACACACGCATGCGCGCGCCTGCATAAGCATGCACATAACCATACATAATTGCAAGCGCGCAAGCACACGCGTGTGGTTGCAAGCACGAACATGCTCATTCAGCGCAAGCATCTTCATGTGCACGCACGCAGGCACCAGCACGCAAGCACCGAACATACAGACCCATCGCATGCACGCAGGTGCAAGCACGCAAGCGCACACGCACGCGCACGCCCAAGCACGCACGCATGACCGCGTAGCCACCGGCACAAAGTAGAAGCACACACCATTAAGCACACATACATGCGAGCGCGTGCACGCACATGCACAGGCGCAAGGGCTGACACAACTGCAAGCGCCCCAACACGCGCGTGGTTGCATGCACACACATGCTCATCCAGCGCCAGCATCTGTGCCCGCAAGAAGGCACCAGCACGAAAGCACGCAACAGACACAAGCATTGCAAGCACACAGGTGCAAGCAAGCAAGCACACACGCAAGCCCAAGCACACGCGCGTGGCCGCGTGTACTTTAGCACAGGCAGAACGACAGACAAACACGCACACGCGCGTGCATGCGCATGCATAAGCCCGCACACTTGCACGGGCATACACAATATGCAACTACGCCATCGCACACGCGTGGTTGCATGCATACACATGCTCTGTCAGCGCCAGCATCGGCAGATGCACGCATGCAGGCACCAGCACGCAGGCACGCAACACACAAAACTCTAGCTCGCACGCGGGTGCAAGGAAGAAAGCACACACGCACGCATGCGCGCATGCACAAGCACGTGCATGTGCAGGGGCGTACACACGCAAGCTCGTAAGCACACGCGTGTAGCTGTTGCATGCGCGCGGATGCTCATCCAGCAAAAGCATATGCGCGTGCACACAAGCAGGCACCAGCACGCGACACGCAACCCCACAGGATGCACGCAGGTGCAAGCAAGCCAGCACACCCACCCACGCGCAAGGCCAAGCACGCACGCGCATGGCCGCGCGTACACCAGCACGGGCAGAGCGACATTCACACCGGCACATGCATGCACGGATATGAATAAGCACGTACATGTGCAAGGGCATACACATGCAAGCGTGCAAGCACATGTGTGTAGCTGTTGCATGCGCGCTAATGCTCATCGAACAAAAGCATATGCGCGTGAACACCTGCACATACCAGCACGCCATTACCGACACGCAAGAAGACACCATCGCACCTGCGTGCAATCAAGCAAGCACACCCGCGCACGCGCAAGCCCAAGCACGCGCGCGCATGGCCGCGCGTACACCAGCACGGGCAGAACAAACACACAAAACACGCACGCACGCATGCGCGCATGCACAAGCACGCGCATGTGAACGGGGCCTACACTTGCAAGCTCGCAAGCACATGCGTGTAGCTGTTGCATGCGCGCAAATGCTCATCCAAAAAAAGCATATGCGCAAGCACACAAGCTGGCACCAACACGCAGCCCCATCGCATGCACACAGGTGCAAGCAAGCAAGCACACCCTCACAGGCCCAAGCCCAAGCCCGCGCGCGCATGGCCGCGCGTACACCAGCACGGGCAGAACAAACACACAAAACACGCGCGCACGCATGCGCGCATGCACAAGCACGCGCATGTGCAGGGGCGTACACACGCAAGCTCGCAAGCACACGCGTGTAGCGGTTGCATGCGCGCAAATGCTCATCAAGCAAAAGCGTATGCGCGTGCACACAAGCAGGCACCAGCACGCAACACGCAACCCCATCGCATGCACGCCGGTGCAAGCAAGCCAGCACACCCACCCACGCGCAAGTCCAAGCATGCGCGCGCATGGCCGCGCGTACACCAGCACGGGCAGAGCGACATTCACACCGGGACGCGCATGTCGCGCAGGCATCAGCACATACATGTGCAAGGGCATACACACGCAAGCGCGCAAGCACATGTGTGTAACTGTTGCATGCGCGCGAATGCTCATCCAGCAAAAGCATATGCGCGTGAACACAAGCAGGCACCAGCACGCATGCGCCTACATGCAACAAGACACCATCGCACCTGCATGCAATAAAGCAAGCACACCCGCACACGCGCAAGCTCACGCACGCGCGCGCATGGCCGCGCGTACACCAGCACGGGCAGAACAAAACAATCAAATACGCACGCACGCATGCGCGCATGCACAAGCACGCGCATGTGCAGGGGCGTACACACGCAAGCTCGCAAGCACACGCGTGTAGCTGTTGCATGCGTGCAAATGCTCATCCAGCAAAAGCATATGCGCGTGCACACAAGCAGGCACCAGCACGCAACACGCAACCCCATAGGATGCACGCAGGTGCAAGCAAGCCAGCACACCCACCCACGCGCAAGCCCAAGCACGCACGCGCATGGCCGCGCGTACACCAGCACGGGCAGAGCGACATTCACACCGGCACATGCATGCGCGGATATGAATAAGCACGTACATGTGCAAGGGCATACACATGCAAGCGTGCAAGCACATGTGTGTAGCTGTTGCATGCGCGCTAATGCTCATCGAAACAAAAGCATATGCGCGTGAACACAGGCACATACCAGCACGCCATTACCGACACGCAAGAAGACACCATCGCACCTGCGTGCAAGCAAGCAAGCACACCCACCCACGCGCAAGCCCAAGCACGCGCGCGCATGGCCGCGCGTACACCAGCACGGGCAGAACAAACACACAAAACACGCACGCACGCATGCGCGCATGCACAAGCACGCGCATGTGCAGGGGCGTACACAAGCAAGCTCGCAAGCACATGCGTGTAGCGGTTGCATGCGCGCAAATGCTCATCCAAAGAAAGCATATGCGCAAGCACACAAGCTGGCACCAACACGCAGCCCCATCGCATGCACACAGGTGCAAGCAAGCAAGCACACCCTCACAGGCCCAAGCCCAAGCCCGCGCGCGCATGGCCGCGCGTACACCAGCACGGGCAGAACAAACACACAAAACACGCGCGCACGCATGCGCGCATGCACAAGCACGCGCATGTGCAGGGGCGTACGCACGCAAGCTCGCAAGCACACGCGTGTAGCGGTTGCATGCGCGCAAATGCTCATCAAGCAAAAGCATATGCGCGTGCACACAAGCAGGCACCAGCACGCAACACGCAACCCCATCGCATGCACGCAGGTGCAAGCAAGCCAGCACACCCACCCACGCGCAAGCCCAAGCATGCGCGCGCATGGCCGCGCGTACACCAGCACGGGCAGAGCGACATTCACACTGGCACGCGCATGTCGCGCAGGCATCAGCACATACATGTGCAAGGGCATACACACGCAAGCGCGCAAGCACATGTGTGTAGCTGTTGCTTGCGCGCGAATGCTCATCCAGCAAAAGCATATGCGCGTGAACACAAGCAGGCACCAGCACGCATGCGCCTACATGCAACAAGACACCATCGCACCTGCGTGCAACAAAGCAAGCACACCCGCACACGCGCAAGCTCACGCACGCGCGCGCATGGCCGCGCGTACACCAGCACGGGCAGAACAAAACATACAAATACACACGCACGCATGCGCGCGTGCACAAGCACGCGCATGTGCAGGGGCGTACACACGCAAGCTCGCAAGCACACGCGTGTAGCTGTTGCATGCGTGCAAATGCTCATCCAGCAAAAGCATATGCGCGTGCACACAAGCAGGCACCAGCACGCAACACGCAACCCCATAGGATGCACGCAGGTGCAAGCAAGCAAGCACACCCACCCACGCGCAAGCCCAAGCACGCACGCGCATGGCCGCGCGTACACCAGCACGGGCAGAGCGACATTCACACCGGCACATGCATGCGCGGATATGAATAAGCACGTACATGTGCAAGGGCATACACATGCAAGCGTGCAAGCACATGTGTGTAGCTGTTGCATGCGCGCTAATGCTCATCGAACAAAAGCATATGCGCGTGAACACAGGCACATACCAGCACGCCATTACCGACACGCAAGAAGACACCATCGCACCTGCGTGCAAGCAAGCAAGCACACCCACCCACGCGCAAGCCCAAGCACGCACGCGTATGGCCGCGCGTACACCAGCACGGGCAGAGCGACATTCACACCGGCACATGCATGCGCGGATATGAATAAGCACGTACATGTGCAAGGGCATACACATGCAAGCGTGCAAGCACATGTGTGTAGCTGTTGCATGCGCGCTAATGCTCATCGAACAAAAGCATATGCGCGTGAACACAGGCACATACCAGCACGCCATTACCGACACGCAAGAAGACACCATCGCACCTGCGTGCAATCAAGCAAGCACACCCGCGCACGCGCAAGTCCAAGCACGCGCGCGCATGGCCGCGCGTACACCAGCACGGGCAGAACAAACACACAATACACGCACGCACGCATGCACGCATGCACAAGCACGCGCATGTGCAGGGGCGTACACAAGCAAGCTCGCAAGCACACGCGTGTAGCGGTTGCATGCGCGCAAATGCTCATCAAGCAAAAGCATATGCGCGTGCACACAAGCAGGCACCAGCACGCAACACGCAACCCCATCGCATGCACGCAGGTGCAAGCAAGCCAGCACACCCACCCACGCGCAAGCCCAAGCATGCGCGCGCATGGCCGCGCGTACACCAGCACGGGCAGAGCGACATTCACACCGGCACGCGCATGTCGCGCAGGCATCAGCACATACATGTGCAAGGGCATACACACGCAAGCGCGCAAGCACATGTGTGTAGCTGTTGCATGCGCGCGAATGCTCGTCCAGCAAAAGCATATGCGCGTGAACACAAGCAGGCACCAGCACGCATGCGCCTACATGCAACAAGACACCATCGCACCTGCTTGCAATAAAGCAAGCACACCCGCACACGCGCAAGCTCACGCACGCGCGCGCATGGCCGCGCGTACACCAGCACGGGCAGAACAAAACAATCAAATATGCACGCACGCATGCGCGCGTGCACAAGCACGCGCATGCGCATGTGAAGGGGCGTACACACGCAAGCTCGCAAGCACACGCGTGTAGCGGTTGCATGCGCGCAAATGCTCATCAAGCAAAAGCATATGCGCGTGCACATAAGCAGGCACCAGCACACAAGCATGCACCTACACACAACAAGCAAACCCATCGCATGCACGCAGGTGCAAGCAAGCACACACGCACACGCACAAACCAAAGCACGCGCACATGGCCGCGCATACACCAGCGCAAGCAGAACGCCATTCACACTGGCACACGCGCATGCGCGCGCATGCATAAGCATGCACATGTGCAAGGGCATACACACGCAAACGCGCAAGCACACGCGTGTAGCTGTTGCATGCCCGCGGATGCTCATCCAGCAAAAGCATATGCGCGTGCACACAAGCAGGCACCAGCACACAAGCATGCACCTACACACAACAAGCAAACCCATCGCATGCACGCAGGTGCAAGCAAGCACACACGCACACGCACAAACCGAAGCACGCGCACATGGCCGCGCGTACACCAGCGCAAGCAGAACGCCATTCACACTGGCACACGCGCATGCGCGCGCATGCATAAGCATGCACATGTGCAAGGGCATACACACGCAAACGCGCAAGCACACGCGTGTAGCTGTTGCATGCGAATGCTCAACCAGCAAAAGCATATGCGCATGCACACCAGCAGACACCAGCAGGCAAGCAGGCAACAACACGCAACACGCAACCCCATAGGATGCACGCAGGTGCAAGCAAGCCAGCACACTTGCACACGCGCAAGCCCAAGCACGCGCGCGCATGGCCGCGCGTACACCAGCACGGGCAGAACGACACACAGATACGCACACGCGCGTGCACGCGCATCTATAAGCATGTTATGCGCAAGGGCACACACAGATGCAAGCGTGCCAGTACACATTTGCGCGAGCATACATGCAGGCACCAGCACGCAGGCAAACTCTAGCTTGCACGCAGGTGCAAGCGAGCAAGCACACACGCGCACGCTTAAGCACGCACGCATGCATGCACGGCCGCACATACACAAGCACGGGCAGAAACACACAAACTCGCACACATGCATGCAGGCGCTTACATCAACACACACATGGGCAAGGGCAACCACACGCGCAAGTGCGCACACACACGTGTGTAGTGGCATGCGTGCACATGCCTAGCCAACGCAAGCATTTGCGCGTGCACACGTGCAGGCACCAGCACTTGAGCTCGCAACATGCACATTCACTGCACGCACGCGGGTGCAAGCAAGCAAGCACACATGCAAGCCCATGCACGCGCGCAGATGGCCATGCGTACACCAGCACGGGTGTAAAGCGCACGCACGCCTGCCCGCGCCCCCGCCCCCGCCCCCGCCCGTGCCCCCGCCCGCCCGCGCCCCCACCCGCACATGCACACGCACGCACACACGCACGCACGCACGCGCTTGTTGTTGTTGTAAATAGCATATTTGCTCGCCCAGCACAAGCACCTGCACATGCACGCATGCAGGCACATGCATGCAAATCCACACACGCAATGCACATATGCACCAGCGCAAGCAAGGACAAATACACGCATATGCATGCATACACAACCACATGTGAAGGGCAAACGCATGCACACGCACACGCGCCCACAAGCGCAAAGCATGCATAAGCGCAAGACATGCACACACAACAGAGTGCACGCAGCACATACACATCCAGCACAAGAACCCAAAAATGCGCGCATGCAAGCGCAAGCGCAAGCGCAGCACCAGTCACGCACAAGCAGGTGCATAATAAAAACCAGTCACACAAGCATCCACAAATGCACGCATGCAAGCAAACATGCTTGCGCTTCACCCAAAATCACGCGCACGCAGGCACGCACGCACGCACGCACCCCCATCCCCAACCCCTCACCCCCAACCCCCGTGCCCACCACACCCCACACCCACACGCCTCACACACAAGCATGCAGATGCAGGCACACACTTCAGCAAGCACCAGCACGCACATACATGCATGCACTAACACCAACATGCACACGCCTGAATGTATGCAACAAGAACAGCTGATCAAGCATGCTTGCAAGCAGCAGCAGACTGAGAAAGCAGGTTCAGCCACTCACGTGTGTGTCATCCAGGTCCCACTTCAGCCCCTTGCTGCTGGCAGTGGCAGGCCGAGCCAGAGGCACCAGCCCACACGTAGGCCCCTCCAGGCGCGACGGCTTGATCACACTCCTGCCCGCGCGCAGCAGGCGCACGAGGTTGCCCTCTCCCCACAGCGTGATGTTGAGGTGTGGGTAGCAGTACAACGTGTTGAGGTTTGCAAGTGTGTGATCCAGCCGGCCCCCCAGGGCACCTGATGGAGCAGCAGCAGCAGCAGCAGCAGCAGCAGCAGCAGCGGCAGCAGCGGCAGCGCAGGACGCAAAAGCTTGAGACAATTGCAATGAGTTTATGTGTGATTGCAATGTGTCCGTGTGTCCAACAGTACGGGGCCACACTCGGTGGTCCCGCCAGCTGTCAATGCACCCAATACAAGACCTTAACACCAGCCCGGTCCAAGCCAACGCGCATGGCAGCACACAGTGCCACTGACAGCACAGCTGAAGGTGCCTGTCGCACACCACACAGCCCACAAAAGCTACACAGCAACCCTGCAGCGACTCACCCAACACAAGAATGAGATGATCCTGCTGTAGCCGTTTGCGCGCTGGTTCATCTCCAGCTGCGCCATGGCTGCTCAGGATGCTGGCCGTCACCTCGTGCACATGCCGGTGCTGCTGCTTGTTGCTGCCCTGCTGCCCCACCGTGCCTTGGCTGGACTCAAGCTGTGATAACCCAGCGCCAGTGCTGCTGTTGCTGCTGCCGTACCGCCCTGGCCCTGTGTGCAGCCGCTGCTGCTGTGGTAACTGCTGCTGCGGTTGCTGCAGCCGCGCGTACTGTTCCTGCAGGCCCGGCAGCATGACAATGTCACCACAAATCTGGTGTCCCTGCAGCTGTTGCTGCTGTTGCTGCTGCTGCTGCTCCTGCTGTTGCTGCTGCTGCTGCCCCTGCTGCTGCTGCTGGACGCTGCTGCTATCGTCAGCAGCTGTGCCATGAGGTATTGGTGGCCCCATGCCCGCGTTGGTGCTAGCTGTGGCTGCACTGCTGCTGCTGCTGCTGTCCAGGTGCAGTGTGGTGCCACTGCTGCCGTTGCTGCTGCTGCTTGGCCCAATGCCGGTCGCGTATGCGCGCGCCGCTGCATTCGCCGCCCCAATTGCCTTGGCGCCGTGCCCATGGCGCCCTCCTGCTGCTGATCCTGCTGTGGCTGTGCTCTGTGCGGCTGCAGCTGCTGCTGCTGCTGCTACTTGGGCATCAGCAGTCTGCCGCGCAGCATCCTCTGACATTGCACGCAGCCTCCCCTCCAGGAACAGTAGGCACTTTTCAAGGTCTGTTGTCTCCTGGTCCGACGACAGATCGATGAAAGGTACGCCGCGGCTGGTGTAGAAGTCTGTGACGTCTGCCCTGACGCTGTCTAGGTCGCCTTTGATGAGGTCAGGCAGGTGGGCCTCACGAGCTGCAAAGGGGTCTGTGCCTGGGAGCATGACAGGGATCTGGTCGTACAGGCGGTTGGCACCGCCATCTGCGCAGATGCGTGTTGTAGCTGTATTGGGAAGAGCAGGGTGATGCACGGACAACGAAGGTGGTGGCGGCAGTGGTCATAGAGGGGCAGCAGCAGAGGAGCATAAGGCTGAGTTTACAGTGCGTCAGAAAGAACTCGGAGAAAGATGCAGTGTGGCTGACAGACCAGGCGGGGGAAGCAAGGACATGCTTGCGGGACATCTTGCAGGACGCCTTGCAAGAATCTCCCATGGTACTGCTCGTGCGCCCTGCACAACAGCCGAAACTCATGTACCAGCAAACAATTAGCATAGTCTACTGACCACACCACTGCTTGTCATGCGCCGAACCGCCACTTACAAGAAATTCGTCAGGCATCCGTAGAAAACTGCCAATGCACATACATTCCATATGGGTCATTGCGGCTGATGCTGCTGCTACTACTGCCTCTGCGTGCTGTGGCACTGTTGCGACTGCTAACTTGCGGCTACCACTACTGCTGTTGCTGGTGCTGCTCGTCTGCTGCGCAAATCACTGCTTACCTTGCTGCCAAAGGTGTGCTGTCTGTGGGGGGAGCACATAATTCAGCAGGATGAGGTGCAGGTGTGTCCCTGGGCCCAGCGAGTCTGCTGACAGGAAATCGCTTGTGACTGTCTGTACATTGCCTTTGTGACTAAGTGGCACACCGCATTGTGCCATGCCAGCTCCTGCTGGAAGACTACGGCGTGCAACCCGGGCTGACAGGGAGGGGGCCTCCGAGCGCCCAGCCCACGCTGCACGCCGAATGGTGACGGTCTGACCTGCACCACAATGCAGCAAAGTAAGGTTACATGCAGATGATGCAAACAAAACCAAGTGTTGATGTGAGCAAGTGCATCTCTGGAGTGTGGCAGAAGGAATGCCAGCAGACTGCTGCTACTGCTGCTGTGCTGGAAGTGTGTGTTCTGTTGACGACACGCTGCTGCAGGCCCAGTTATGCTGCGACGAAGACCCGTTGCTACGAGTAAGTGCTGTTGCCTCACCCTGCAAAACTGCTGCTGATAGGCACTGGCTACCTCGCAGGACACTGAGCATCGGCCAGATGTTCAAGCCTGATGAGCTGACGCAGCAGAGCTCCCTGATACAACAGCATTGATGCACCTTAAACGCTTGAAGGAGCGCAGACGTGCACAACAGCAACACTTGCTTCGCGTTGCCTCAGCATCACCATGCTTAGCAGTCGCTCTTGTAGGGTTATATAGAGCAGACATGCTATGTCGATGGTCCCGAGCGAGGGCACTTGGGGCCAGAGTGCGCAGGTCAGTCCTGAATGAACCCTGCTGCATGTGGTGAGTCTACCGTGCTCTCGCAACGTGATCCTATCGTTTGCTCCTTGGGCTTTTTGGCTCACGATGCGATTTGCTTGAGGTACACAGAAGTTACAACTTCCCCTAACACAACCACCTGTACACCTGCATCCCTTGTTCTTTTGATCTGTTTCGCTGTGCTTGCTGAACCACTCGGAAGCTTGACAAAAAGTTCAACACGTGGCAGGATCTGTTTGAGAGCCGGGGTGAGGCCCTTGTGCGCTCCTGTTGAGCAGGTCCTCCACAGCAGCAGTAGCATAGCCACTGCTGTGCTGGGTGCTGCAACCTAGGCACAGCAGCTAGCAAGCCACGACCGCTGGTCGACAGCGCAAACGATGGACTTCTTCATGGGCATCAAGGGCAAGGACTTTGTCCTCGTGTGCACAGACACCTCAGCAGTGCACTCCATCATCAGCATCAAGCAGGATGAGGACAAGATCATTCCTGTGGATACGCACAAGGTCTTTTGCATAGCAGGAGAGGCAGGAGACCGCGTGCAATTTTCCGAGTACATCATCGCCAACATCAAGCTGTACTCACTGAGGAACAGCACCAGCCTTAGCACCAAGTCGGTGGCACACTACGCGCGCGGGGAGCTTGCCACAGCACTGCGGAAGGTGCCATGGGTTACAGGATGAGGGTGCAGCAGCAGGCTTGTGGCATTGCAGCAGGCAAACATACGTGATGCAGCATTGTGCATGGAGCAGGGGTGTGTCATATGTCAGGATAAGCAAGCACAGTGCGCTGTTGCACGCTCAGACTGCAGCAAACATGCAAAATGAGAACAGCAGCAGTGGTCAGCATTGTTCATGACAACCACCAGTAAGGGCAGACGGGATTGGTGCATGTGTGAGGCCTACAAATGCATGCATGCACTGCAGCCCCATCAACTATGCAGCCAGCATTCCCTGGCAGTTGGAGTCTGATGTGTAGTCCTTTCTAATCAGCTGCACTGCTGTCCTTGTGTGTGCCTTTGCATCTCATTGCCCCCGTGCCATGTGTGTGCCTTTGTTTTTTTTTAATAAGCCATAACTGACATTGGTGTTGCTGCCATGCGTATCGCTGCACTGCCTGCAGTCGCCGTACCATTGCAACCTGCTAGTGGCTGGCTTTGATGAAGGCGTGGGCCCCTCACTGTACTGGCTGGACTACTTAGCAACGCTGCACAAGGTCAATACAGGAGGCACAGGGTATGGTGAGTTGCTGGCACGAGTGCCATGCAAGCAGCAGGATGATGGTGGCAGGGAGCGGCAGCAGTAGCTGCGGCCAGCAAGGCCATGGTCACATTGCTCGTACACAAAGTAGCCAATTGACACTTGATGCAGAACTGGGTTGAGCGTCTGGCAGTGCAGCAGTCTGGGGGTGTTGAGCTGGGATGCAGTTTTTGGCTGCACCGCTCGGCTGTGTGGCGGTTAACGACGCCCTAAATCTTGCACCACACGTTGCAGCATGCGCATGTAGCGGCTGTGCATGCTGTTGGACTGGACTGTAGGGCATCATACCTAACGCCGCTACACCTTCCTGCCCTGTCCTGCTGGGCAGCACTTCGGTCCCCCTTGTGATCTTGGACTGTGCACGTGCTATAATTGCGCATCGTGCATCAGTGCTCAGCAAACAAGCTGTGCTACCATTTGTGGCTTTTAAAGTATTGTGTGGTTCTCTTTATTGTGTCAGAAAGTTAGTTCCAGGCAGCAAGGCATGCACTGCTCTGACTTGCCTGCTCCGCCTGTTTTGGCTGCAGGCTCGTACTTTGCGCTGTCGCTGTTTGACAAGATGTGGCACCCGGACCTCAGCGAGGACGAGGCAGTGACCATGATGGAGGCGGGCATTGCAGAGATCAAGAAGCGGCTGGTGGTGGCGCCACCGCACTACCTCATCAAGGTGGTTGACAAGAACGGTGTGCGGGAGGTCAAGAAGGTGTGAGTGGGCTGAGCAGCAGTCTGCGTGCTGGGAGGCAGGCGGCATGGCAGCCTGATGAGGATGTTGCGCATGCAAAGCCTGTCGAAGCTCTGCATCACGTCATGCCTGGCCCTGCGTACCCTGAGGGGGTGCGGATGCACAGAATCGTGGCTTGGTGCCAACGCGCTGAAGCATTTTTGTGTGGTTTGCTAGCGGTGGAGGTTGTTCCATTTCAATGGTTTACCGCTTACATGCGCATTGCTGCAGCCTAAGTGCCTGACTATTGCTGCAGGTTGATCGAAGTGATGTTTTCTACCCAGCCCTGTGCCAGGCACAGAACAGTTCGCGTTGATGTACATGGTATTGAAATCGCGCAGTGAAGGGTCACACACCTGTTGTGTAATAGGACACAGCACTTCATGGACGCAAAGGAGGTTCTGTGCGCTCCTCTAGCAGTGCTTTGCTTGCAAGCTAATTAGTGCCGTGCTTGCAGATCCGTACATGTTGTGCATGTGGTAGGACACGGAGTAGGGTGCAGAGACCGTGGAGAAAAAGGCACAATGCGGCATGCAAGGGCATGCAAAAGGACACGGCACTAGCCTGCATGATGCAGAACCGCAGGCTGTGAGTTCCCCACGTCCAGCACACCCCGCACGCAAGCAGGACTGGCACATGCAAGCACTGCTGCGCACCCACTTTAGCACGTGAGTGCCGCATTTGCTGCAGTGAAATGTGTATTACACGTCTTCTTGCAACCCTTTCACTGCTGCGCACCCACTGTAGAACGAGGCTGTCACTGCTGTTGATGAGTAGACTGCAACCCGTCCAGTTGCAGGAGCTTCGGGGGCACTGGCCATTGCCCCCATGGCAGCCCTTCTGCATCCAGGCATGTGAAAGGACACAGCACTGCATGCATGCAGATGAGTGCCCCACAGCCTACCACCCTCCCGCATGCAACTCTGCTGCGTGCACCCACTGTAAATCAGCTGGCGGGCTGGACGCAGCCCACCATGCTGTGGCCACAGCAGCTTGGCAAGACAAGTTGCGCTCAGACAAATTGGAGATGGCAGCAGGCTTGCCCTGCTAGCCCCTTGCCGGACTTCAGCGGATATCAGACCACGTTTTGGTTGATGCAAGTTGCAGCAGGGTCACCCTGCGGCACTGTTAGCAGCGGCAGCAGCAGCAGTGGGAGCAATAGTAGCAGCGGCAGCAGCAAGAGCAACGGCGAGGCAAGCAATGGCTTCAAAAGTGCAACAGTACACTTTCTTTGAAGATTGTCGTGTGATTTGATGTGGCTGAGTCATGTTGCACCCGCATGCACGCTGCTGGTAGCGGGGACGCCATCCCTTTTACATGCTGCTTTTTGGATTGCAGACTTGGCTTGTGATGCTCGACTGCATGTGCAGCCGTTATAATGGGCAGGTACAGCTGCATGGGTGCACCTACGCAGCATGCCTGGATTGGGGTTGATCTGAGCACATGTGTATCAAGGCATATAGTCTGTCTGCAGTAGTGCGCCGACGCTTGTTGCTGCCCTGGCAAGTGTTACGTTTATGTGATGTCATAGCATCGTTGTCACAGCAATCATCTTGCCTTTGCGCTTGTAGTGCTGCGTTTGTCAGCATTTTGAGTTTTTTGAGCTTTCACCAGTTTGCCACTTGAGACAAGGTTGCCTATGGACCTTTTGGAATTTGCGCATAATGTTGCATTTTGATGCCACCTGAGCCATGCTGACATCCATATTTGTTTCTCGGTTGTGCTGTTGTTTGAGGAGTATGCTGCCCCCACAGAGGAGGGCCACAACCCCCATCCTGGACTGTTGTGTGGTTCACCGTGCCACCTACGCTGCTACCAGATGTTGTGCCCTTTTGCATGGATTTACCGCTAGGCTATACTGTATGTTGGCTGCTTGTGTGTGCATGCTCTGCCTCCCTTTCCCCCCTTTGGTTGTGGAGAGACATTTTGGACCCCATGAGCCTTGTTTGGCTCCTTTCTGAGTTTTGAGCTCTCTAAGCATGTTGAAGTTGCCGTTTCGTTTGGTTGATGGTCTCCTCCAGGTTTTTGTGGACCCCATGAGCCTTGTTTGGCTCCTTTGCGGGTGGGCCAGTGGCCCTACTTTGGTAATTGGTAATTGGTAATTGGTAAATGACACATGATGCTGGCATGTGCTCATGGGCTGGCCAGCAGCTGAGCTCTGGTGGCGGGCCCCGGTATGAGGCATGTGGTAGAGTAAAGCACGGCTTGCAAATACAATGCTGTTTTGCTGCTGTGTGCTTCAACGTGTGCTGTTCTGCGCCCCTCAAACACAGCTCTGGCCTAGTCAGCAGTGACGGTCAATCTGACGCCCCAGCAGTCACACCTTACCGCGTCAGATCTGATGCCAAGAATGCCCATGTGTGCTTGCAACAGACGTAATCGGGTTCTGAGATGATCAGCTCAACCGTTTAGGCTGCGATCGTGTGCTCATACCGTACTGCACAGGTCCCTGCAGACATCCCAGAACATTGCTTACGCTGTACATACATCTGGTGTCTCCATGGGTCTATAACAGCGAATTGGCCGAGCAGCAGGCACTGGCCAGTTGATCAACCCTGTCCGTCACCCGCCAGAATCCGCTGGTAAAGCGGAAGATCGTTTTCCTTAATAGGTTAGATCACTATTAGAGCAGCAACTACACACTATGCTGCTCCATGCGCGGACCTGCCAACTCTGGCCAACACAATCTAGGCTTGGGCAACGCGTCTGCCCCAATCCTACCGTACTGAGCAGGCTACGGGTACCACGTCAGCCGCTGGACCGACCCCAGCGCGCCATCGCCGCGCAGGTACGTATTGACATCAGCCCCTGAGTTCAACAACAGCACTTAGGTGGGGGTTCCTCAGATTCCTCATTCATGCTGTGTTGCAGGCCTCTGCCGCCCCAGATGCGGCGTCAACAAGCCAGCAAACAACACAAGAGACGCATCAAAGCAGCGCCAGCAAAGGCAGCAGCACTCACAGCAGCATGTTGGGTCAAGCCAGCAACGCCAGCCTCCTTCGCCGCCTGTTGGGCACCAGTACAGCTGTAGAAGCGCTAGACCTGCTCATTCAGCAGCTTGACCGGCAGCATCGGCCTCACACTGTGTCAGCTGATGACGCTGAGCTGCTGCTTGAGCGTGCGCTGGAGTCTGGAAACACAGGCCTTGCACTGTCCGTGTATCAGCAGATGTGTGCAGCCAAGCGTGCACAAGGCCGCAGCAGCCTTGCAGCCCCTGTGTCCATGTGGCCTGCCGCAACGCTGCAGCACACGCAGACGCTAGTGATGGGGCTATGCAGGCAGCTGCAGGTCAATGACGCGCTGGCAACAATCCGCAGCATACGCAGCCAGGGCATGCCGGGTGCTGATGAGGTGCGTGTCCTGCGACCTCGGGTATCATGAGTTCAAGCAAAGCAGGCCCGGCACTGCACACCTGTTGTACAGCAGCAGTTGGCAGCAAAAACTAGCAGGCAAAAACTAGCAGGCGGAGGGATGACACAGCACATGTGCATTGCAGTTTGCTGAGGGTTGTGGTATGCTCTGCAGTCAGTAGCTGCAGGTTGCATGCCATGAGTGCCAGTTCAGCAGCAGTTGTCAGCAGCATGCAGGTTTAGAGGTGTTGGCGGCAGTTGAGACCTGTGGTTTGAGCAGCAAAGCTGCAGAGTCTGGCAATCGCATGGTCAGCTAGGGGATATACGCAGCAGCAGAGCAGAAGTTGTGCAGCACAGGTTGCATTGGTAGCATATAGCCGCATGCAGCTGGACCTCTGCAGCAAAGTGTTGGGCGCACAGCCACTGTGCAGGCTGTGCTCGGCGCGGCACAGCTCCTTGTACTACTGGCTGTAGCATTGGCATCAAGACACCCATTCCGCTGCCTGCTGCCTGTCTGCCTCTCTCCTCTGCCAACCCTGCCAGGTGTCGTTTGGGCACGTAGTCAGCTCTCCGCTCCCGCCGCAGCGGCCGCTGGCAGTAGTGCAGCCACAGGAGGGCTGCAAGGTTGTGTCGGACTCAAACTCGCGCTACGAGTTTGAGCTGTTCTCCGGCAGCGTCACCAGCTGCAGCTCGGAAGCCCTGCAGCCGTCAGACAACCCCCTGCTTGCAGCAGCACGCGTGCTGGGCGTCTGGCGGCGCCTGCCGGTCTCCGCAGTGCATGAGATGGTCGTCATGGCGCCGGACGGCACCAGCCGCACCTTCAGGATTGGCACTGCGACAGCAGACGTCCCCGCGCAGCTCGGCGAGCGCGTGACGGTTGTGTGTGCGCCTAACAAGGGCCGCAACAAGCTCAAGCGGCTGCTGCTCAGCACCAGCCCGCCCGGCACGCAGCCAGGGCAGCCCATGCTCATCTGCAACCACAAGACAGACGCAGAGCTGCAGCTGCTGCGGCCGCCGCTGCAAGGCAGCCAGTCCACGGTGCCAGGCTGGCTGCTGCCTGCCGCGGTGCTGTTGGCCGGCGGGGATGCTGCGTCGAGTCTGCTGGACCCGAGCCTTCCGCTGCTGATTGGCGGAGGGCTGGCGGTGACGGTCGGCAGCGCAGTGGCGGGCAACTCGCTGCTGCTGCCGCGCCTGAAGCAGCTGCCCAGCAATGCAGTCAAGCTGGACAACATCCGGCAGCAGCTGCTGGCGCAGCATGCAGGGCTGGACAGCAAGGTGAAGGCGACCATGCAGGTGCGCACAGCAACCGGTAGCACAGCGTGCAGCGTTGCATGCAGCTTCAACAGCAAGCACTCCTGGTGTGGTGGTGGAGGTGTGAGGGTGCCGGTGGTGGTACATGCAGGGGCAGTATAAACAGTGATGGCCACAATCGTTGTGCGCAGCAGGTGCTGCGCATGCACACATGCCAGCGCGTCTGCGCTGGGCGCAAGCCAAGGTGTCGCACATGTGCCAGCTTCAATCCAGTGTCTCAGAGTTCCACACTCCCTCACCTGTCCACCCTGTGCCTCTGCTGCTGCTGCTGCCCACAGGAGGCTTCAGAGGACGTACGCACGCTGGCACGGCTGTGCCAGCTGCAGGTCAAGATGCAGTCTGTGGACACAGCAGGCGCGGGCTCAACTTACGAGGCCCGCATCGGCCGCGTAGTCGCTGTCGCCAGCTCAATTGAGGAGCGGCTGGCAAAGCGGCTGGAGTTGCTGGACGGCTATGCGCGCGTGATGAACATGATTGAGATAGAGGTGGAGATGGACATGCAGGTGGGAACTATGTGTCTTTACAGCATGCATGAACAGCGGTTTGCAGGCATTGACAATCCTTGCGCTTGTGGACATCGTCAGCACTATGTGTGTGCTTGTGTTGCTTGCATGCGCAAGGTGCGTGCATGCGCAGTGGTTCTGGATGTCATTTGCGATTAATTTTGGATGCAATGAAGCCCCGTGTGCACGTGCACCTTGGCACCCTGTTGTTCAAGCTGTTCAGGCTTACACGTTCACCCGCACGCCGCACCCTGCTGCTGCTGCTCCTGCTGCCGTGCCCAGGTGCCGATAGCTGAGCTGGAGACGCTCGGCGTAGAGATGGAGAAGCTGAGCGAGCTGGAGTCCATCAAGGAGGAGTGGCAGCTGCAGGCAGAGGCGCAGGACGAGGTGGGTGATGAAGCTTACAGACATCTGGGTTGACAGATCTGCAGGGTGCTCCTGCAGGGAGTGGTGGTGGGGTTGGTGGTGTGGCAGGTGCACAGTTGGTCTTGGGGATCAGCGAATGCAGGCAGGAGTAATCATGGTTGAGGTTGGTGTTGCTGGTTTGGTGCGTGTGTTGGGGCAGTAGACGGTCAAGCTCTGCAGCAAGTCTGGCAGGAGTGCGTGGCAGCAGCATGTGTCTTGCTGGTTGAATGTTCACGCGTGCAAGCTTGGGTTTCAGGCCAAACTGCAAGTGTGGGTGCTATATGACAGCAGGCAGTGTATCCTGCATACGTGCCACGCTTACCTGCCTGCTGCCGCTGCTGCTGCTGCTGCTGCTGCTGCTGCTGCTGTGTTTGCAGGTGGAGCGGCTGCTCAGGACCTCACCAGCGCTGCCATCACAATGAGCTTGCCTGGCTATCACGGGGGGCGCCGCATGGACAAAAAGTTGCGCTGGGTAACCGGGCCCGTTGTGCAGGCTCGTTGCGCTTCGCCACTTGCTGGTGTGCCGCAGGCATTGGGGACGTCACCACTGGTTGATGTGTAATGGCGCGGCTAGTAGTAGCGTGGTTGAGTAGGTGGTTACCAGCGCGCGGTGATGATTGCCGTGCTGCGTCAAAGGAATAATAACTGCTGTACAGGATTGGCAGCGCAGCTGTAGATGTACAATGCGGCACTGAAGAATAGCTCACAGTGCATCGGGTAGTGAGGCACGTCGTGTATGGCTGCAGACAGCCATCAGCTGCAGCTGCAAAATTTTGGCGCATGAGGTCTGCAATGGTATGCTGCAGATGAAGTGGCATGTTGTTGGTGGTTGTGCAGTTGGCCGCGGCTGTATCAGGTGTGAGCCCTGCGGTGTGCTGCATTGCTGTGTGGATGCTGTGTCGCCACATCACTCTACGACTTGTAGTGGTGGGTATGAGGAGGTGGTTGCTGGCAAGCTCGTCAAAGACAGTTGGGCTGGAAAAACTTGCCTCAAGTTCACAGATCCTTTGTTTTAAGGAAGCGTTGGGTTTGGCTGATATCAGTTTCCAGCAAGCTTCTCCAAGGTGGTCTGTGAAACATTGTACAATGTAGTGGTTGCCACTAGGTGTGTTGAGCTGAGGTCGAGTGTCAAATGCTTCAATCCAGCGCCCTGGTGCATGGAGTTGCAGAAAAGCAGGAACGGCATACTGCCAGACAGTTCATGAGTGGCTGTGCAGCCATTTTGGCGGGGCTCCATTGTAGCCATGTGAGTACTGGGTGTGCTACATCGTGCTTTGTACAGTGTGCTCTCCTAGCTAGGCCTTCGAACCTTTGCGCATGCCACCGAGTCAACTCATCAGTTCATGCTGCTGCAGCTGCTGATGTTGTGGTTTCACCTCTTGTCGAGTGAACAACAAGTATCCAGCAAGGAGGAGAAGCAGAGATCTGTAGTTCGAGACAGCCATGGCGGCAGGAGCTCAACTTAGCAGTTGAGCACTGCATTGTGTTTTGCCAGACAAGCCTTCTTGCAAACCCTTTCAAAATTCAAGATTTCTTGAAGGAGCGGGTCTGATCAGGGTTAATGTAAGGCCACCACTAAGTATCCCCCCTGCAACTCATGTTCAAATGGGACTGCTGAGCACTGCTCTGATAGCCTGTGCCTCTGCTCAGCTCTGCTCTGAGAGCCTCTGCGTGAACACTTTGAGAGTGCAGCAGGCCTAGGCGTCTAGGTGGTAGGGCCTCTTGTCGAGCATGTGCTGTCACCAGCAAGGGAATTACATCGCACCGCTTCCAATCCGCCCGTGCACTAACCTGCGTGCAGCATGCACTGGCAACAGCCTGTACCCGCAGGTGTGCACGACCGCGCGTGGAAGCTAGAACAAGCGTACAAAACCACACCACAAGGGTAACTTGTTGAGCATTTACACCTGTTAGAGATTATGTTCGGCACAAGTAGCCACAGTATCGCTTGGAACCGATTCTACGGTATGTTGCCAATGGGCGAAGGCTGGATGTTTGCAGCAAAACACAATGGGGAAAGCTGCAAGACATCGCCTGTGGTGGTAGCTGTTGCTCCGTCCTCTGCAGCTTGCGTTGAGTATCAAAGTCTAGTAATACTTGACAAGAACGCATAACTCACCACAAACACACCACTTGTCATGTATTTGCGTGTTCAAGCAGTGCTTTTCTGCTGGCAGGGGCTTGACAGTCTGTGACCGGTTCGCCGCTACCGCATCGTATTCGTCAGACCCTTGGTACCTGTCAAATAAACAAGAAACAGATTAGCTTGATATCTCTGTGGTGCCGTGTGACCTGTTAGGCTGGGTTGCCAAACACGTGCACTTCCTGCTGAAACTCCCGATCTGGGTGCTGGCAGCAGTGCAGCAGCGCATGTGAGCACTTCGTCGTTGCCGCCAGCAGGCCACGAGCACGCCTGCCTTGAACTTGTTGTTGGGCTAACATCCTTCACCTTGACAGGCATCATCATAACCCAGCCATGACATGACTACCAGAATGCAGGTGGCCCCATGTGCGGCACGCCC
This sequence comes from Scenedesmus sp. NREL 46B-D3, assembly GCA_014080715.1. Lineage (NCBI taxonomy): Eukaryota > Viridiplantae > Chlorophyta > Chlorophyceae > Sphaeropleales > Scenedesmaceae > Scenedesmus > Scenedesmus sp. NREL 46B-D3. The sequence continues at coordinate 391 of JACERP010000402.1, read as the reverse complement.
TGCTGGACAGTGCTGCAGCAATTACACCTCATGCAGCCTGCGCAGGCATTTCATCATTCACATACTTGATCCATCTGCCGGCAAGGTGCCTCAGGCAAGAAAGTACAAAATTGTCTTTCAACCAGCGTTTTCTAATCCCCCTTGCTTCGGCTGCAGTCTGTCTCACTGCTGCAGTGTGTACATGTAAAGTGGAACACCACTCAAGCGGCCTTCGGAGGGATCCCTCATGCAAAGCTGAACTAGCACTTGTAAGGGATGCTGGCTCTTCCCGTTCTAATGCCGTGTCTGCTGTCCAAGAGTGTGAACACGCTGCCAGTAAGCACAGCAGACGCCTCTGAATGACTAATTACAACTGCATCATTATAATCTGCATGCAAGCACCGCTGGCTTC